>CAXIVR010000012.1:42105549-42575549 GCA_964035755.1 Teleogryllus oceanicus | reverse complement strand
CCTCCAGCGGGCGGTGGGCGCGAAATGCGTCCGCGGAGGAAGAGGCATCCAGTCCGGGGGCGCTCATCTGGGGTGTGGACTGCTTGCTATGGCTGCAGAGTCGTTGACCTGAAGTGTTGTAGTCCCCAAGGTGATGAATTTTCGACAATAGCTGGGACGAATTCTGTCACTGAATGGAAGAGAGTTTTAGTGGACGGCTGCTTTCATAAGTTGTTTTTCGTGGTTTCTCTTATCAATACCAGGCGAATCCCTTGCGAACGAACCGAGGATCAGGTCAGTTTCCTTCCTCTTTTCTTGTCAGCTACTCGGTGGTGTAACGGTTAGCGTATCGGACTGTCGTACCCGAGTTTGCGGGTTCAAACCCGACAGAAGCCGTGGATGTTTAAGGGCGAAAAAGTCCTTCGTACGCTTGCCTTCGGAGGGGAAGTAAAGACGGCTGTCCCATGTTGTAGATTCACTGCATGTAAAAGATCCTCAAGCCTAAATGAAGACTCTGAGCAAAAAAGTTCCGCCTGTTTCGTCGCCCAAGATAATACCTCCTTTCTCCGCTAGCTGGTGAAAGGAGCGTAGCGAAATTTGCGTGGTTAGACGGAAGAGCGGGCCTGATGGCCCGAGTCTGGCCACGTAAAATAAGACATTAACTAACTAACGTGTTATGTGCGCAACGTTTTGTCAAGACACCTGTCAGAATTTTAGAGCTAGTCCCGACCGGGGCTGTGCCTCTGTCCCCCCGAGGAGAAACCTCGAAAACCGACTGGCGTCAACACCGCATCTCACGTTCCAGCGCGGAAGGAACACAACTACCCTCCGGGTTGTATATGCACTACATTCACGGGACTAATACCCTCAGAAGTTGATGTGTCCGGAAACTCTTTGAATTCAAACATCCCGTGTATCCGTCCAGGGGCGGGTATGCGAGAAATGCGTCCGCGTTGATGTGGCGCGGCAGGGTGGGGGTGTGGGACTCCAGTAAAGCTTCATGGTAGAGCGGGTGGTTGTTTTGTTGTTAGAACTACAAAGCCTTCCTTTCACAAAAGATTGTGTAACGACTTTGGATGTCAAAATATTTAGTTCATAATTTGTTTTTTAAAATGTATAATTATTGAAACCATTATCATTTATGGAATAACCAACGAAGAAGTGTTTTTGAGGCTCAAATTAATGTTTCAATAATCATTAATAAAATACGAGACGTTTTAACATATGGCACAGCAATTGCTTCATCGCTCTTTTAAAAGGTTACCGACCCCAGATCTGGTCTGTATCACACTGCCAGGCTACGAGTTTTTTCTCTTCGTGGACACATTAATATCCAATAAAATGGAAAATACCGTTCGTATGCTTGGATTTGCATTAGTTTTCTCTTCTGCCTCATTCTTATGACACTACCAAATAACTTTGTAACGTCATTGCTGAATTTCAAAATCTTTTGCGCTGCTGTCACGCCATTTTCTCTACATGCTCTGTAAATGGGATTTTTCGTTTCATGTTCTACTATCTTCAAAATAGGCACGATATTTCAAAATCATGTCAGATTAAGAAGAAAAAAATTGTAAACATGAATCTATGAGCCGTCAACAGATCTCGCAACTGTCAGGTCAAAATTACATCGCAGAGAGCCTCTGCAAGTTTAGCAAGAATGAAGAACCATTAACAAATCGAGCCAGTCCACTCGGAACGACAAAACACGAGACCACAACTTCACATTGTGACCTTCAGCTTTCCGACCGACAGATGCGGCAGCGGGCGTGCTTGCAACGGCGGCGCCCGCAAAAGAAAACAAGTGGAAGAGGGGAAAAAACTGGAGTGTTTACATGCGTCTCCCTCGGAACATCGGAAGGGGGCGGGGCGCGGCGCGGCGTCTGTCGCTTGTCTGTAACACATCGCTCTAATCGCCACGCACTACGCAACGCGGCCATCTGCTGCTCCGCCAGCGCCTGTGCTGCTCCCAGCGGCGCGCATGGAAATCCCGTTCATCCTGCGTGCACGGTCTGGTGTACCATAACGCGCCTTCCGGTCTCATGGTTTTTGCTCTTGCAGTTGGAGACTTCTTGTAAAATTCCTCTAAGGGGCCATCCACAAATTGTATATCGCAAATTTGGAGTATTTTAAATAACGCTCTCTCCCTTCTATTACGCGCACTTGACTCACCCAATAATTACGAGTACGTAAAGCTTCGAAAAGCTACCTCTCATCCAATAAGTAAAAATAAATTAGAAAGTAGTAACAAGGAGTTTATTAATTTTAGTTTTGTTATACATTAAAATTTATGGTCATTAAAGTCAGAATTAGTTGTGGAAGGACTGCACTTAACGATAAGATTGGGGACAATATTTTAATGAAGGACGCATAGGCTGGGACAAATTTTGCCTTGCTTCCAGAGGATCAGAATGCCTTCCTATCTTGGAACGACATTGGAAATCACAACAATGCAAGCGATAGTTTTCCAGAAACTTCTTTGTTAGAAACCTAGAGTTCCGAAAAAACCTTGGGCGACTGCTAAAGGGTAAAAAAACATGTTCAAACACCTGCAACAAATATTCATTTTCAGTCTATCACTTTCTTCCTCTTTCACTCCCTACTAACATTGCAATGACGCTTTTACCGCGCCTCGCGCGAATGCAATTTTGTATGTGCTTCTTAAACATTCATGCCCACATGCGTCTTTTCCATATGTTTCCACCTGATCTGTTCTAGTTACACTTCTTTTCAAAGTTGGTAGTATTTGCGAATATTAAACAAATACAACTGTTTTGTACTATGAGAACACTCTGCGACGCTTATGTAAAGCAAATGTATTCCGATGTATGGAAGATATTTTTTCCCTTTTAATATTGAATTATTTATTTAACCTTCAACTACAGATATAAAATTTAATAACATTCACGAAGTCAGTGTGACTCCTCGTATTTTATATTTCGTTCTGGCAATACTGCTTTCATTTAAAACAAAAAATCACGTAATTGGCTTGAGTAGAATGCTCAAATTTCTTTTTAAACGAAAGTCTTTGTGTTTTAATTAAATAGATAATGAAATAATATTATATTAGAAAAATATTAACAAAATAAAATAGCAACAGTGATATATGTTACTAATCTACGCTGCACAGGAACGACAAATCATCAAGATTTTTAAAACTAAAAACATGGATTTTCTGTTTTTGGTGTTTTCTTCAGATAGATATTTTTTCGGAAACATGGATGTTAAAAAAAGTCTCTTAGTTTAAGTAAAATGTCTAGTATCTAAGTTTTTTGTGGATTGCTCAAGATCAACAGCTTTCTGCTACTATTTTCGATCCCCAGACGGCACAAAACCGTCGGCTATTCGCAACCTTTCTCCAGTGTTGCCAAATTAGAGGATTTAATTTGGAGTTTTCTTCCCCAATAATACCCCTTACAGAGATAAATTTTAGGGGAAGGAGTTCTCGATATTGGTATTTTGGATGTATAGTTCAGGAAATCTCACTTTCTTATCACTATTTAGTATGGTTCATGCTATTAAGAAACGCTTGACGAAACCGAATAACTGGTTCAATATTTACAGCAGGTACCTTATCTTAATATGATCTGAGATAAAGATGAACCCAATTATTGTTAATAATAAAACTTTACTAACGAATCAGATTTGACTCTTCGAAAAGACAATCTTACCCAAAACTATATTTCCTACTGGTATAAAATTACAAATCATCTGTTTTTTCTTCATGTAACTGTAAGAGAATTTTCTATAGTATTTAAAACATCGATATTCAATCATCGATGTTTTCATCGAAATTGAATATCTTGTTGATGTATCGATATTTTGTGTAATTTCCCATGCAACACCATGCCATTCAACACTATGGTGAAAGCACAAGGAACACTAGCTTCAGAAAGTTTAAAAGCGAAAATTATGTTATTTATTTGTGCCTTTAGTTAGATTGTGTTGCTGATTTAAAGTTGAGAACGAATATTGCGTGAGTCAACTATTTTTTAAAACGTTAGTAAAAACATTGAATATTTCTCTAAATATTTTATGAGACTTTGCACTAATAGTGATTAAGTGTTGGTTGATTAAAAGTTCTGCTTGAACTATTTTTTCACATAACGAGGGAGCTGTTTAGTACTATTATTTAACAATGCTACTGAGTTGCGCGGTGCGCATAACAAAACACTACGCTAGATGTATAAGTTTTATTGTATTAATGAAGTATGAGCAATAATCATTTTTATGACAACAGTTGCGTGTGTGAGTGCATGTTTCATTATCGCTGTTATAGTAGTTCTTCCTCTTCTTCAGCATTCTTCTGTGTGTTTCGTGTTGTCAGTGTTTTTAATTTGTACTGTTAGTGAACTATGTCAGAAATGCCTTCTGATCCACGCCATCTCAACGATCCGATATGCTCGTATTACTTCAGTGGAGACAGAGTCCATTATCATTTAGTTCAGTGTTGCAAGAATCACGGGAGTGAAGATAGAGTGCAATGTCCATTTAATGACAACCACAAAGTACCACCGCCTGTACTATCAATTCATTTAAAAATATGTCCGGACAGGCACAAGAATAATGATTTGTTTTCAAAAACAAATACCATTCAGCATAGTGACGAGAAATACACACTCAGCAATTACAGAGGATTACAATGTCCCAGCGTCGAAGACAAGCAGACGGAAGTATATGATCCAACGAATCCCCCGTCGTATCCCATTCAATATCCATGGTACCCGCTTCAGTTCTGCAGAGACGATTTGAGGCCTCTTCGAAAGCCGAAGATTTCTCCAAAGATGGCTGCTTTCTTAGGCATAACTGAAACTGGTGAGGTTTCTACAAGCAAAAAACCTAATATATCACCTTTTATTTAAACTTCTTTCATACATTGTTAAAGTTATGTTAAAGTATTGCATTTGAAGCAGAAATATTCATGATCCTATGTATTTTCGAATGACTAAAATAATGTTTAATTTGGAGTATTAAATTAAGATTTCTGTGAATTATTGTAAGATAAATAAGTCAAAAACTGATTTAGAATTTTCTTAGTTGCAGTTGAAGAATCTACATTCGAAAATCGTACAATGTTTCTTAGTTCCACTGCTTTTTCAACTGTCAAATCGTAAAATTCAAATAGTATGAAGATATGGAAACAATTGTCAAATTATATTAAATGATGAAATTTTGTAATTGATAATTGGAGAAAAGGGATAAAAATATTGAAACAAAACCTACAATTCTGTTGGTCGATCCAAAACGAACATTCTAATTATAACTAAGCATGAATGTACTTACAAACTGTCAGAAGTTTTTCATTGATTTTGCTTCCTTTTGTACAAAGTAATCATGTATTTTGAAATAACTTTGCAACTAAATAAATGTAAGTAAATGTATTTCTCGTTTTAATGGTATCGTTGTTGCTCTATAAACGGGAATACGTGAACGAGGGGAGGGGGATTTCTTGAGGGGTATTGTTAGGAGGTTTGAATGTTTTGATTTTCATGCTAATAAGTTTATTTATTTATTTATTTTACGTCAAAAAACAGTTAAAAACTGCGTATGACGTGCTATGGGGAAAAGTGAATTGTGTGCACATTTTCAAAATTCTGTGATCCCTACACTAAGTCATATACTACTTAAATTTTGAAAAAAAAGACGAAAGACTAAAGTGAATAAACTGGTTCATTTTCTGCGGTATTTATCTTACCCTTAAGGTGGACAGAGTTAAATGCGGAAATAATGGTTTAAAATAAAATTTTCGTAGCGAATCATCTGTATCTTACATTTGTAAGCCAAAAACTCTGTTTTTACTAGGACTAAAATATCTATCCATTTTAAATAATTTTATCCTTTTGTTTTAATCAAAGTGTTGGATTCCGGAAGCATTTTTATGTAGACTATTTACATATTTTTCCCTTCTTCACTCTCGATAATAATAATTAATAATAATAATAATAATAATTATTATTATTATTATTATTATTATTATTATTATTATTATTATTGGCATTTCACTTGTGAATTATTACTGACTAACATCGAAATATATCCCATTTAGATACTATAATTAAATTGGTAATATATGCTTTATAAAATTCATAACATCGATAATTTAATTAAATCAATGTTTTTATCGATATCATCGACTTTGAAATTGACGATGAATCGAAAATCGATCATAAAATTTTCTATCACTAGGCGACAAGAGGCTCTTGCGCATCGTATCCGACTTCAGTCAATGAGCTTCAAACACCAGTTTGCGTCACAATTTTAGCGGGAATTTTAAATTAGCCAGATACCAAAATTATCACCTTCTTACAAGAGATTGAAACAGATTTATTAACCATTTCTTTTAAATGTTGCATCTTGTACACGTTCGTGTTAGTTTTGATTGTTACTGTTGAACATCTCTCATTCTCCATGCAACATGGCGGCCAGCGTCTGGTCTGGCTCTTCAAACGAAGTGATATACAAAATATACGAAATGTACAAAATTTAAATATGAAAGACTAAGTTGGCAATGATATACGTATGAGGGAAGACAAAGAGTTGCCATTTTAGCTTGTCCGCCTTGGCTTCGTTGTATTAGGAGGAACACTGTCAATCTAGTTTTGTATATCAGTGGACACCACCTCCTAGCAGAGTAATATTTTCTCTGGTTGTTAATACGTGCTTAATTTCAGTGTTGTTAAAGCATTTGTTATCACACAGTATGTGAATGTCTTTGATCTAATTTATTTTCTCTAAGTAACGTGATATATGGGGGAGAAATACAATCTCCGCACGTTTTTTGAGCTCCATAATCTCATCACCTTTTAACCATAAATAGTTGAATGATGAATGAAAGTTCCAACAAAGCGAGGTCTTGAATGGTTGAGGTCTGTGAGTAAACCACAGAGTAAGAAATATATCTTAATCCTTGGAGTAAACTCATTTCTAGTATTATAGTGCTCCGGTTCAACGAGAATCCGACAGCTAGTCATTAAGCAATTCGTGAAAGTTGCTTCAATATTTCTGGAGTCTTTTAATGAATCTGTTTAGCGACATTGTAATTAGTAATTGCCTAACTTACAATATTTTGCTTGTAGAAGTTGTTCCCTTTTGAAGTCAGTATATTATACTTATCAGTAGTAACAAGTGATAAATGTCAATAATAATATCATCTTTGTTTATCTGTAGCATGTAGAATAGGGTTAAGGCGCATATCATACGACACAGTCAACATAACATTCTTCTACACGTTTTGATGGCATCCTCCCGTACGCCAACTATGATGTAAGTAAAATGCCACCATGTCACTTATTTCTTAATGGCTGGGACAATGTAGCTGAGATGGGGTCTTGTACGGCGTGGAATAGCGACAAAAACTGCTCATGCGTCCGCTGCTGAGACAAAGAAGAGCGCCGAGGGCAGAGGACGTCGATGGTCATTTGCTCACATATGCGGGAACAGGATATGCGGCACATTACACCGGAACCTTATCTGGTGCACATATAACCCAAGTAGTAAGCAACCCCTGTGGGCCTCTCGTTCCTCTCCTTATCTTATCGCAGCGCCGCAGGCATGAAAGTCTACATAATAATCAAGCGAACAATTCTATAAAGAAATACGTAATTAGTTATGTCTTCACACAAGTGCACGTTTGTGTAAGAGACACATTTAAAGGGATTTTTTAAAATTTGACGAGTTACAAGCTTATTACACAGGCAAACAAAAAATGGATTTGATTATTTTCTTTGATTTTTCAGTATATAATATAAAGATACGCAGTATAACCATATCCGTGTTTAGGGGTAAGTGAAAACCCAAATTGCATTTATTCGGTTTCAAGAAAAAGCATAATCCTAAATAAATGTTAGTATTATGATTGTCCATCTGATCACAGAAGAGTTCATTTGACCGGATTTGAATGCAGTGATCGCGCCGAAGAATATCAGTATGTTGGTGGATACAAAGAAGCGTGACTTGTTGGAAACATTGTTTTCGTGATACTAGGTTGTGGCTTATTGTGTTCTAACGATTTCACATTATAATCTGATTACTTTTCCAATAAGAAACTCGTCGTCAATTTACCATCAACGGTTTTTGCTTTCGTCAGACGCTTCAGAAGACCATTTGAACTTAATACGCTAAAATTGATTTTCAGATTTAGAAAACGTGAATGTAGAAAGTCATCATTATTATGGAATTACAGAATGTAAGTATGATCAGTGTTAACTGAGTTTAGAGAGTTCAAATTATGTCCAATTCCATTTTTTCGGCTAATGCTGGGAGAGTAAATTGGCGAATTTACTCCATAAAAACTCGTATTGTGGAGCCCTGATATCCAGAAAGTGGAAAAATTTTCTTCCTATATGTAGTAAATTATATCCACTTACTCGTTACATAGTCAGAATTAATGTCTGTGTGTTCATGTTACGGAAAAATTGGTTGGTTTCAAAATGTCTGTCGGTCTACGGAGAACATTAGCACATAAACCGTTCAGACGATTTTCTTTCCATTCCCTTTCCTTTCTTCCATTTGTAACCTTCCTGCCCCCTCCCCCATCAATCTGGCCGAACGCAAGGCCCTGAGAGTTTGAAACGGATGCTTTGATTTTTGGGGGTACTTTACTTGAAGCCTTGACATTTTCTAAATTTCCTTAGAAATGGCTCCAAATGTTTGAATTTTTTCTCGATTAGAGGAAAGAACCTTTCAAAAATTGGCGCAGGTCTCATTTTCGTTGAACTCTGAATTTTCTAAAATTACAAAACTTTAATATGTTTCGGAATTACCCTAGAACTACAAAATTGAAAATTGTTTAAGTAATTTCCAATTTTTTTAAAATTTTTAAATCATTTAAAAAAGGACTTGCACATTTTTTTGAAAAAAAAACGAGTAGTTTTCGCGTGACTTGTGGTTGACATTAATGCAAATTATAAAAATAACGTATTCTCAAAAACAGTTCCAATTTTTTTCTTTACCTATTTTCCATAAAAGAATTGTGAAGGTCTCATTTTAGTTGATCTCTCTGGATTTTCGAAAATTACATGTTGGAAATATTGGGTTGAGACAAATTTTTAAGCGCTGACCTGAGTTGGAAGTTCAGAGCGGCTACTTGATGGCGCATGGCGAGTTAACTCGAAGGATCTGAGTTCGAGTCTCGGTACGGAAAGAAATTGCTGGTTGAAAACAATTTTACAGGTTCATGTATTAGTATAATGTAGCGGAACAGATACATTAATGCGAGGAAGTATATGCTGTTGTAACCCCCATTAGTTTCTGTATCAAGGGCCTTCAAAACTTGGATTGTGACTACACAACGTGTGAAGATGTAACTTACTGCATTCAAGATATCTCTTCTTTTTTGGCCAATAACGACGTGCGCATACGTACTACTTGTCCAACGCCATCTATAGAGTGTGAAAGCGCAGATGACGTTGATTTAACTTATGAGCTTGAAAGGCCATTTATCGAAAATACCTTAAAAATTTCTCCCATTGATATGTGCATACATACCTGTATACATGTATACACCCATTTTTCGAAGTCCTTATATGCCTACACACACATCCGTAAAATATATGCACATAAACAGTCCATGTACAATATACTTCAACTTCATAATTGCATATACATTCATACACATAGACACCTAGAAATATAGTCGTGTACATTATTGAATACTTCAAATAGTAAAAAGTTGTATTTTTTATTTATATACAACTTATATATATATATATATATATATATATATATATATATATATATAGGTAAATATACATATAATATATAAATGTATATTTTCTTATTGTGCTCCCAGCCAGTTAATTATGTGAAAAATATAATATTTCATTACATGTTCTCAGATGTAAAAGTCAATAGCAAGAGGCCTCAACAATAATACTTTTCACGGCCTTTCTTTTATTTTACGTCTTCTCTCGTGTAGATAATTTTTGTCCGACAGGGAAATGGGTTTGACTTTCATTTTCAAGAGCGCAAAACGTCATTTTGTAATACACAGCTATTCACTTACCACTCGAAGGAATGTTCGTGAAATTGACGTCCAACACTACGTAGACGACCTCTCGACTGCAACAATTTGACGTGCGGTTCACGGTATCAGCTCACGTGATTTGTCGCGGCAGAAAGTATTATTCCTTCACAAAGAACATAATGAGGGATAAGAGCCCAAATTTATAGCCTCGAAAATAAAATTTATTACATCGGAGTGAATATTTTATTAACAATCTTTGCAAAAAACGCTGCCCGTACCGTAACAAACAGTTTTTAACTGTTTTTGACGTACAAAATATACATAAATAAAAACGCCATTAGTTCTGCGCTATTGGTTTTGTTTGGGGCTGTTTGAACCCGAGTTTACGGGTGCAAACCAGATTGAAATCGTGAATTTTGAAGTGCAAAAAAATCCTTCGTACGCCTTTATTTGAATGAGGAAGTAAAGCCGTCTGTCCCATGTAAATGCTATATTCAAAATTGTTTCATCGCCCGAATTATACCTTTTCTTCTCTGGTAGGTGGCGAAAGGAGCGTAGGGAAATTTGTGTTGTCAGGCGGAGGAACAGGTCTGAAGCCTGAGCCTTGCCATATCCAATAACGCATCATTGATTTGAATTACTCATGTTTGGCGTTACTCACTTCCTATCAGACATTTGGAGCATGGTCTGACGTCTTGAAAAGGCTGATACACTCGCGCAGCGCGTTTTATTTCAAGCTGAATTTATAACTTGTGAGAGTTTTAACGGGTTCATTAAAATTTATCAGGGCCACAGTTGGGCCAGTTGCTTCCCCTGACACGTTTTTCGCCTCTGAACCTCTCAACTTTTATTTTCGGATGCGCAATTTGAGAGTAGAGAACAAAGAGTTGCAGATGATAGAAAAAGTCTTCAATATATAAATACGTAAAATCGATGGACGCTCTCGAAAATTCTCTTGGCGTGAACTCGGGAAACATTTTCCATTGCTAATTCGCCCGAAGGGTTCGTACATTTCGAGCCAACTTTGAACCCGTGTTGAATTTTTTGTTGCTTACGGAGAATTTGCAGATCTATTGTTTTAATGTCCCATTATTTTCAGTTCGGGACGGTGGGAAATAATGAGTTCTAAAATAAGAACTTTTAGACTGGAGTTTTCATTTCGTTTGAAAGACGTTTCTTTGAATTATGCATTTTGTAGAGTGGAGTACTTGCTAAATGCCTAGAGCATTTTATTTGCGAGGAATTTATTTACTTTCTCAGTCTAGATAGAGATAGTAGTATTAAAACCACTTCCAAGATACGACGTAAATTAGACAAAGTAATTCGAGCAATTATGAAAATACACTAGGATACTTATGAGATAGTTTCCAGAAAATTACTTATATTGACAGCAACGCGCTTTGACAGTGTGGGCTTAGAAATATTACTTTTATAGGCAATTAATCAAGAAAATTGAAACAAGATTAACTAAAATAATACGAATTTGTAATGCAAAATCGTATATTGTTATCCGGGCCGCGCCTATTCGTTCTTTCATCATCTTTCTCCTCTACTTTCCCCTTACACATACTTACTCTTACACTGAAATGTGCTACACTACGACACATATCGGGACACCAGAGCTTGTCCGAGCTGAGACGCGACCCCCGTGGGGTAGATATCTAGAGGTGGGAAAACCTCGCAAGCCTACGCGCCAGGTCCCACGTTATATTAGGGGAGGAAAACCAACGCGTCATGATATCCACTACACTTTCGGGGCTACAGCATTTGGCGCTTGCGGAATCAAAATTATGAACCAAAGAGTTGGACAATTCAAATTACGTCTTAAGTAAATGAGAAGAGACTCTCGACGCGAGATATACACAGTAGAACCCCGAAATTCAGAACTTATTGATGCGTTCTATTCGGATTCAGAAATGTTCGAATTATCCGAAAACATGTACCCTACTTATACAAATACATCTATATGTTTACCTGACGCAGTGCATCGTAGCGTGCGGTGCGAGAAAATGGCAACGTAGCGTAGCGTCATGACGTGGCAATGCTACGAACGTTATGTTGTATAGTGTGTACATTACCTATCGTATGCGGAAGTGGTTGCTACATTGTTTAGAAGAGTTGAAGCATAGTTTTTGTCTCTGCTGTACAGGTATTCTACGTACAGTATTCAGAATAAATTGGGTTGACTTACACTGTTTTCATGGGTTTTCGTTCATAAATTAAGTTAATATGAATTAGGTCACCGTACAGTTTAATGCACGCTGTACCATTGTTACTAGCGCTATGAACGTTTCGTTTCGACGTTTGTTTCAATAATTAGTTGTTCTGTTCAACAGTAATTATAAAATCCTTTCTTTACCCTGTACATAAGCTTTTTATTTATTTTGTTTATTTTTTTCTCCAACTTGAATTTTCTTTGGATTATCCGAAATTTCGGATTTCGGGGTCCGGATTAGAGGGGTTTTACTGTACGAATACAACGCTTGATTAATGTCGAGGGCACATGGCGCCTCGTTCATTCGTCTTCGGCCGTTAGAATTTCTGGCGGGTGGCTTCGTGGAAGTTGGAGCGTTCGCACGGCGCTCGCCGCCGTCGCGACGCCCCGCGGCGCCGCAGTAAATAAGTGAGGGCGGTCCATCGATTCGCTCAGGGAGCACGGCGCCCATGGCGATGGGACTCCTCCGCCCCCCCGCCCCCGGGGGGGGAGTCACAGAAAATCTCCAGGTGACAGAAAAAGTACGGTTTTGAAGGTAACACTTTCTTTGAATATTTATTTATTTTATATTAAACATTATGTTTATACCATTGTAGAAACACGCCATTAATAAGTAGTAGGATATGGATCACGGGATCGGTCAATTAATGAAACACGTTAGTTTGCCAACGTTTCGGAATATTTAATTCCTTCATCAGGGCTACAAAAACACAATCACATGGAATAAAGACAACTTGTCTGAACAACAACATTAGAAACAAGATGTGTACTATTTATATTCCTTGGCTTATATATATATATATATATATATATATATAACATATATATACTGCCACTGTATATATATATATATATATATATATATATATATATATATATATATACACACAGTATATAATTCATTTATTTATTCACTTATTTTTCTTCATGTATGTTGATTCATGGCATATTTTGTGTGATTTCTAATGTTGTTGTTCAGACAAGTTTCTTTATTCCATGTGATTGTGTTTTTGTAGCCCTGATGAAGGAATTAAATATTCCGAAACGTTGGCAAACTAATGTGTTTCATTAATTGACCGATCCCGTGATCCATATCCTACTGCTATTATATTTATATTAATTAAGTACATTATTATATTTATATTAAACACTGAACACCTCTCACGTGGCCACAGGCTGCATAGTTGCCCCAAGATTAGGTAGAAATCCAAAAACAACGAAAGATGAAAATGTAAGTATGTAAAGATGTGTACAGATTAAGATATGAAAGGTATGTAAAAATAAAAATGTAAATGGATTATTCCTCTACTCTCGTACAGAATTCTCAAACTCAGTGCTATATAGTACTATATAGCTCAGTGCTATGTAAATACTAGGTAAAACTATATCGAAAAACATTCGTTGCATCAATTTTATTTCTTAACAAATCAAATTTTCATTTATTCTCGTCCATAAGAAAATCAGGACAGATTAATGAAATGAATTTCATTACTTCCCACACGAACACCGCACAACTGCCCCCACAAAGGTTAATTCGACCCTGGCTATTAGAGTTCTTGATCCTGTTAGTCTAAAAGTTCCAGTAACTATTTTTCTCAAGCGGTTTGAAAATAAATTGAATATTTCAATACATTCAATAATAGTATTTGCAAATAATAGTTTTATGGCCAAAGAACATTCCTGTTTTTAATATTGATATTCCCGAAAGAAATCGTAAATATTCGTAGTTCATTTATTTTCAGTTTCTTTAAATAAGTTGACTTTTTTTCCAGATCTATATCTTTACTTGAAAAGGCATTATGTTAGCAATTTTATATGGTATTGAATGCATCCTTATTTCGTGACAGATTTTTATAAGGGCGCACATTACAGTACAGTCGTTTCCTTCTTTATTGTGCTTTCTGAATTCTGTTAATATAACTTTGCTACAAAAAGTTAGATCTAAAACAAATTGCTAGTTCGTAGCCCTTGACAGTGTTGGAAAAATTTATTGCATAATAAATGTTTGTAATTAAAACGTTCATAAAATAAAAGCGAGCAGCATAGTATGCACGCAGAATAAAATTTCACTTTTATGTTCCATTTAGCTGTAACCATTATTTATAACTAACTGTATTTTACATCTGCCTCTACAAAATGTTTTGCGGTTTGAACCAGTGTTATAATCGTCATGGTTATGAAAGTTGTGTAGGTTGAGTTAGTGAATGTTTACAGAAAGTTAACGAAATATGTAATTCCAGTACTTTCTCATATATAAAAGAATTGTGAAGAGATGTGCCCTTAAGGATTGCGAAATGAACCTATTAAGTCTTTCTAATTGGTTCTGGATAAGTAGAATTTGTTTACATAATTGGACTATTTTTAACGCATTTTTTTATTTACGTGACATATTTTTAAGTGACATTGTTGATTCTGATGAAACCTGTCAAGTAATTCTGCTGTTTTCATATGTAATACTATTAAGCGCAGTTTTGACAGAAACCACATGATGCTCAATTCTATTAAACATTTTAAATTAAAGAAAACAAATGCATTTAAGGTAAAAAAATAATTTCAATATGTTTCCAAAAGGCTTCTATGTAATCCTTGCGACACACAATTCCTTTTTATATCTTTGAATTTACTGAAAATTAACAGATGACCATTGAGTGTTTATTTTTAATAAACTGATTTGAAGACACGTTCACACATCGACTTTCCATTTTTCCTCATTAATAGGGCTGTGATTTATATGCAATAAGAACAGCAAAATATGCACATATATATGTAAATATATTTGGTAATCTATGCAATTAAAAAAGGAATATATGCGAAATAGTAAAAAAAAAAAAGTGTAATGTGTCAAATATGTTTACAGCAAAAAAGATACAGAAATCATATAAATTGTTACAAGCGACAAACATTACTCCACGTTAGCGCCGTATGTGGGCACGCATAGGCGCTCGGCGGATGCACATTTCATTTCGATTGATGCTGCCGATGCTAGGTCTTAGCGTGCTACTCGAGCGACTTCGTCCGGTCAGGCTAGCGACAACTCCGATCCATGGGTATGGCAACGTGAACAAATCCTCGGAAGCCCATTGCTTCAGAGCAGGTCACATGATGTACCATAGCACGTGGCGAGAGCTGACAGAGCCGCTTACACGCGGACGGAACTGTAACTGATGGGCTTCTTTTCGCAGATGAGGGGTGAATATGCAACAAAAATGTGCAAATATGACCCAAATATGCGAATATATGCAATTATGGTGATATATGTGAAATAAAAATAGCTTAAATTGATTCTTAATGCCTCAAAACGTAATTTGTTGAAACATGCTGCTTTACTTAAAAGAAAAAAGTAAGCAAATCCATATAAATCACAGCCCTACTCATTAAATTATGCTGATTACGCCTCGAAAAAATCCTTCGTACGCCTTCCTTCTGAGGGGAAGTAAAGCTAGCTATCCCATGTAGCAGATTTACTGCATGTAAAATATTCTCAAACCTAAAAGAAGCCTCTGAGCAAAATTGAGATCCACCTGTTTCGTCGCCCATGATAATACCTCCTTTCTCCGCTAGGTGGTGAAAGGAGCGTAGCGACATTTGCGTGGTTAGACGGAAGAGCGGGCCTGATGGCCCGAATCTCGCCACATAAAATAAGGCATTAACTAAGTAACTAATTATGCTGTTCGTGGAACCAACATCGCTTTTTAAAAACTCGTATGTATTATGGGAAGCGCCAGAGCACTGCTGCGGGGGGTGATCCAGAGGCTGTCATTGAGTAACGGCCACCCCTCCGCGGCGGGCGCCCACGTGGTAGCCGAGCCAAGTAATCGCGGGCAGGGACACCCGCCCATCGCCCACCGCCCGAAGGGTGCGACCCCTCTAGGGATAGGTTCGGGGGCGCTAATCCCATTAGGGATTTCAGGCGACCCGTCTCAGTATCAGCCGCCCGGTTTGGGCTCGCCACATGGCGGTTTCCACACTTGCGGTGCGTGCCGCCGCAGTGGCTGGGACCGGGAGCGGTAGCTCAGTGCAACTGATGCCACTGCAGCGCCTCTGACTGGGAGGTCCTAGGTTCCCACTCCCCACGGCGGCAGGATTTTCGACACTAGCTTTTCAGCTAGGTCGAATTCAGTCGCTGCCTGGAAGAGAATTCTAGCGGCCGGCTGCTCTGATCGGTATTTTTCCGTGGTTTCTCCGATCAACGCCAGGCGAATGCCGGAGCAGTACCCTACCAAACGGGCCACGAACCGCGCGCGATCTTTCCTTCCCTTTCTTTGTTCTATCCTCTCCCCCTTACACACACACTTACACTAACATGCACTACACTACCACGTATTCCGGGAGACCGGTCGGGAGCTGAGAGATTGTCCCGGCTGGGGCGGTGCTTTTTAACTTTCAGATGTACTAAAATACTTTCATGTTAGTGTTCAGTTCATGTCCTTAAGGGTTGCGATATAGTCTTTCAAATTGACTCGGTAAGTAGATTTTTTTCTACATAATTGAACTATTTTCAACGCGTGGTGTCTGAGGTTATCTCAAGGTTACGCATTTAAAATAAAAAAGCCTACTTAATGTTTTCTCTCGAATCTTGTATAGAAGAACAACTCCATCTGAACAATTTCACATCGTACACCTACCAACGCCTTCATTTCTAATCATTCAAGGAAAAGTCTGTTAAGCTGCAAAATTATTGGAGACTTTCTTTAATGCACACCACATATAAAAGTGGCACTTCATACTGACACTCGTGAAGTAATTTTATGGACATGTGTAGAAACGATCACGTTATCCCGATTTTGAAGCCATGGGATACTATGTTGCACACACTGGAAAATCAAGTTCATACCCCCGTACGGGACCGCCTATTTCACTTTTGCTCGACATGCGCAGTCGATGACCTAAATGTGTGTTTTTCTTTTCCACACTCTAGCGAACGATTCCCTCAACTTTTATCGAGAAATCAAGAGGAAAAGAGTTCGCAAACTTGGCGTCTCCACGAAAATAATTGAGTGTTCACATAACTAATCTTATTGATGGCAGGTTATTAAATGACAAAATCACTCATTTCATCTCTAACGTAAGCACAAGGAAAGAATTGAGAACAAACATGCTGATTATTTCCTTTTATTATTAAACGATCTACACATTTTTGCAGAAACAAGCGTTAATCAAGAACGAACATAGTTTTCATTTTTCTGTTTTTTTATATAGTGTCTTCCTCTATATAATTAGTCAAGCTGCACGAAGTACACGTTATCAATTCAGTTCTTTGACTAAGCGCTTCGAACTTAGATTCGTAATGTAGTCCATTGTACAGTTATACTGAGAATAATAAGAAAAGTGCACGATGGGCTAAAATCTCACTGTTACTGTGTTTCATTCCTGACTATACGTTTTCAAAATAATTTTCTACTCTGCACTATAATTTGTGCTCTCGGAAAATTGCCTCCGAAAGGGCACTAAAACAATGTACAACTAGCGAAGTGTGATGTCTCCGAAGCTTTAAGCAATTTTAAAACTAGATTTATATTTATTAATGTGTGTGTTTTTCGTGAGCGTGCTCGCTTTCCATGACGCGATCCCGGGTTCGATTCCCGCTCGGGCAAAATTATTGTGCGTTTTCCTGGTAGTGTCCCATTATATGTTGCTGTGTGACGATGAAAAAACACTTTTTTGATTGAGAAGACCAGAATACAGCGTGGGCGTGTCTTCCTGCTAACCCCACGTACCCCCTTAACCCATGGACGCGAGGGCGGGACGCTGCTGGACGCTGCTGGCCATGGCGCGTACGCGGGCTATCGGTCCAAGTACAGACAGACAGAATGTGTGTGTTTTCGATTTGATTACATATTTATACATAGCCGGCGGCGCTAGCCAAATTCGTTTACTATGTTCCCGGGAAGTCACGAAGGTTAAGCGAATTCGAGACTCGCGGGTTCTCGGTTGGGTGACCGGCCAAGATCCCCGAGATCTAACGTCGTCGAGCCCCTGGCCGAAGGGATAAAATGCACTGACTGACTGCGACGTGACGAGACTTGACTTGAGATTATTGTAACGGAGGATTACTCCAGAAATAAAGCACATTAATGGAGGATTACTCCCCAGTGCAAAGCGCTCAACGCCCCTGAAGGGGCTTGGAGACGCGTTGCGTCAAGGTGTAGATATTTATTATATTTGATTATATATTTATATCGTTTGATAAAATATAGTCAATTTCCCACCAGCAGACCATAACGCATCGAATATCTCAAATAGTAGACTGGAAAGAGTCTATGTAATATTTTTTTTCATACTTCACCTTCCCCTTGATTCTATGTGCCCCTACGTGCAATCCATTTTTATTATCCACATTGTCGAAAGATACGAAGACAATGACAAGTTCCTCACCAGAGTCCCAGATGCTTTGAATAACAACTTTCTTCCCCTTAATGATGGTCCGGGAGGATTCTACAAGCAGGTTACCCGATTACTGTATGTAGAATGTAAAAGAAGGATTTCTGCACATACGTGTATGAACACTACATCCTATCATTAATATTTCTGCACAAAGATATTATTTTTTGAAAGCTCTTTGCCCTAAGACTTCTAAATGTCAGTAGAGAACTTTGCCTTTGGTGACATTTTTGTGGCACCACTCTCCACCGCGTGCTCGCACATCGACCCCCGCAAACCACGTGGCTTGCGGTTCATCTCTCTCGCCGCGTTTTCCTTTAATCTCCAGAAGGGCTCTCCTATTAAAAGGGCCGCTTTGAAAGGCGTCGCGGAGGCCTTTGCCGTCCCTCGCCCTTGTTCTGGAAACGCCTTCGCCGCCGCCGCCCCCAACCCCGCCCCCGCCGCCGCCCCCCGCCGCCGCCGCCCCCGCCGCCCCGCCGCCGCCCCGCCGCCGCCGCCGCCCCGCCGCCGCCCCGCCGCCGCCGCCGCCCCGCCGCCGCCGCCGCCCCGCCGCCCCCCAACCTAGCCCCGCTCCGCCGCCGCTCCCACCACGTTCTCGCCGCCGACCACCCCGCCGCTCCGTCGCTGCCCCGCGGCCGCTCCGTCGCCACCCCGGTCGCCGCCCCCGTCGCCGCCCCCGTCGCCGCCCCCGTCGCTCCCTCGCCGCTCTCCCGCCGCTCCCCCGCCGCTCCCCCGCCGCTCCCCTGCCGCTCCCCCGCCGCTCCCCCGCCACTCTCCCGCCGCCGCTGCGAGGGATGTCGATTCGGCGAAGGGATGTCAATGGCCTGCTGGCTGCTGGAGACGCTCATCTCGCTCGAAATTCAAGGGCCGCGTTCAGTTAATTTCTCTGCCAGCATCCAGTGACTGCGCTTGAAGGCTCGCCAGAATAGTTGGACCGTCCTTGCAGATTCGAGCGTCTGAATCTAGTGACACTTTTTTTTTCCGTTAGCTCGGATTCCTGATTTACATTTAGGACCGCAGCCAAGACTCCGCCATTACCTTGTTGCAAATGTGCTCGGCTGATCGTGGAAATGAAATAGTTTTCTGCTGGCTGAGGCCGACGCATAAGGTTTTGCGAACATTGGATGGAGGACATTTTTCTAAGTAATGGATGGAGGAAGTAATACTACATGTCTTTGGTAAGATTTAGGTCGTAGACTACGTAGCTCGTTCCGTAAATATAACTTCTTGTGCGATGATTGAGGTATTAAAATATTATATTTTTGAGTATTTGCAGTTCTTGCGTTGTCCGGGTATCCACAATCATGTATTAGGAAAAATAATGAATTCTCCATATTTCCGTCCGATTGTGCCCTCTTCCACTGTGATCAGTCCTGCCCCTCCCTTTCAACGTCCGTCCTTCTCTCGTCCCGCCCCACCCCGCCCCCCATTTCTGTGTTTGTTGCCATCGTCGTTGCTTCCATCATTGCTGCCATGGGCAGCTGGGAAACAGATGTATTGGTGCGTATTACGTGCATTCTGCCAGTGACAATTTTATTCTTTCATTGCTCAAAACCTAATTGCACTATTTGAATGGATAAAAATGCTTTTTGTAGTGCATTTTATGGATTGTCAGAAACGTTTAATAGTCTTTTGTAGATTTACTCATTGTTTTTTGGCCATTTGCAAAAAAATGAAGTGGTGCAAACTTAAATTTTGCTCTAAGGAGTAGGAGAGGAGGGGAGTGATTTTACGATACGTTACCTAAATAGTAACTTTTCTTTTTTTTTTTTGTCATGTGCAGAAAATTTCATTAAGAACGAAACGAAACTTTGAATTTACATTCAAAAAAGAACAAATAAACATTTTTCTTTGCATTACCGAAAATAAGAAGTTGAGAAAATTCTGCCTAAGCTATGCCTACCAAAATACTCTACGCTTCAGTAAAAACTCCCATCAGAAATGGTTTATTCGATCTCGAGATTATTCCGGGCGGACAGAGGATAAAAATCATAAAAACAATTGAATTGGTTTTTATATCAGGAAGTAAGTACCCAATGTGTGTGACTATAAATAGGGAATTATGGTCCTCGCCCCTCCCCATAATGCAGGAACCTTTTATATCTTTGTATTGCTCGGTTTAACTACTACGGTAATTTTCATTTTAAAATAATTGTCATTGGGGTAAATCAGACGAATTTCCTTTTGTATAGTATATTTGCTGATTTACATTCTATTAAGTAAAAGGCTTTTAAAAATATTTTTTAGTACATTAATATCGAGAGATCTTCTTGAGTTTCATGTCAAGGTTTTAATAATTCCTTTTCCGTGCTTCCGTATTGAAATTGCTTTCACCCTGCGAATTCAACGCCTTCCTCTTGTACGCGTCAACTTTATTAATCGTCTCTTCCGAACGCTGCATTATTTTTAATGATTCGATAAAAATGTGTCACGTTTCTAGACATTTACCCTTCTGGAACTTCATGAATTTCAATTCCATGAAACATTAATTTTCTAACGCATCTTTTAGGCACAGCCTTTGGGAAAACACGTTCTTGGAACCACACTCCTTCCCTCGCCTCACTATTATTTTAATAGTAATACAAGTACATTTCTCACGACCAGAGGAATAAAATACTGAAATGTCGAGCAAAAGAGAAAAAGAGTTAATGGCTTGATTCCAGGCGTATAAATGTTTTGAAGAGCAGGCGCCATGCGAGCTCAATGGCTGCAGACCTTTCGCCTGCCCCTCGGCTAAATCTGTGCCCCGCGGCGCGCGTGGAAAGGAGTGGCGGAGCGAACGTGAGAGACAAGGCGAGGCGGCCGCGCGAAAAGTGACCGGCGCGCGCCCTGGCGACGCAGATAAGCGACGGCGGAGACGCCGCGGCCAGCGGCGGCCGGGGCCGCGCCGCGCCGCCCCCGCGCCTCCCGCGCCCCTCCCTCGCCACTCCCTCGACCCTCCCCCGCCCCTCCATCGACCCTACCCCGCCCCTCCCTCGACCCTACCCCGCCCCTCCTTCGACCCTACCCCGCCCCTCCTTCGACCCTACCCCGATCCTACCCCACCCTTTCCCCGACCCTACCCTAGGTCGAATTCAGTCGCTGTCTGGAGGAGAATTCTAGCGACCGGCTGCTCTGATCGGTAGTTTTCCGTGGTTTCTCCAATCAACACCAGGCGAATGCTGGAGAAGTACCATACAAAACTGGCCACGGACCGCGCGCGATCTTTCCTTCCTCTTCCTTGTTATCCTCGCCTCTTACATACACACTTACACTAACATGCACTACACTACCACATACTCCGGGAGACCGGTCAGGGCTTAGAGCTAGTCGCGGCTGGGGCGGTGCCCGCTGGTGGCTGAATCCTGGTTGAGGAAGCCCACTAACCGACGGTAGGTCGGCGCCGGATCTCGCCATTCAGCGGGGGAAGATCACCGCTATCTCCCGAGAAAAAACATGTTCTACACTAACGGGACTAACGACCGAAGCAGTTGACGCGCCCGGAAACACGAAAAAATTAATCAATCAAACGGTCCCTAGCCCGCCCCTCCTCATTCCTCCCTCGACCCACCCCGGCCGTGACCACCCCCGACACAGCGGGACGCCGCGCCCCTCCATTGCCCCTCTTCATCCTTCGCAGCGTCCCGTTCTCGCCCTCCGTCACCCCTCTTCCTCTGCTTCTCGTCCTTTTTCGCCACCTCCTCCTCTTCCCCCACCGTTTCCTTCCTCGTCACTAATGGCAGCTAGGTCGAATTCAGTCGCTGTCTGGAGAAGAATTCTAGAGGCCGGCTGCTCTGATCGGTAGTTTTACTTGGTTTCTCCCATCAACACCAGGCGAATGACGGAGCAGTACCCTAACGATCGGGCCACGGACCGCGCGCGTTCTTTCCTTCCTCTTCCTTGACTTATCCTCTCTCCTTACACTAACAAGCAATACATTACCACACATACTGGGAGTGAGCTTAGAGCTTGTCCCGGCTGAGGTGGTGCCCTGCTGGTTGGATATTCCTGGTTGGGGAAAACACGCTAGTCGATGGTAGATCGGCGCCGGATCTCGCCATCCATCGGGGGAAGATCACTGCCACCTCCCGTTGAAAAAACACGCACTACACTTACGTAACTTATGACCTCAGTTGTTGACGTGCTCGGAATCACTAACAACCAACCAACCATCGCCACTAACATCGTCATATGCTACCTCCTCTACGCTTACTTCTCCACGTCCACAGTCTCATTTTTCTCATTATCCTCCACCTCCTCCTCCTACTACTTTTCAGCCGTTCTCGCTGCCTCCGCCGCAGTATCCTTTTGTTCGCCTTTTTCTTCCTCCTCTTCCTCTGCCTCCTTCCTCAGCCGTCGAATACCCATCGCTTTTATACAACCCCACCCTCTTTTCGGTACTTTCCACTTTGTGTCACATCAGCCGTACCTCTATCATTTCAGCACTCCTTCGGTGTCATTTCATCGTTCTGATACATTCTCACCCAATGGCTTCCACGATTTCCAGTCCCGTCGTCCTCACAATCTCTCTGTTCAATGTGCTGTGTCGCTCCGACTGAAGCCATTCGTATCCTGCCCTGTGTTCCACCTTCCAAGCACCATGGAAATCGCTCTTCATCTCCAAGCAGAGCCCGCAATTCATTCCTTTTCTAAATTTACTATGCTCCCATACTGACACAGAGCGAAGATCATCTCCCTTTTCCCTCTTCACGCTGTTTCTAACACTCTTTGCATGGCATCTTTTCCTCTACTCGTTAGTAGTTCCTTCGGTATCCGCCTCATTATTTCAGACTTCCCTGTTTGTGTAGTTAACCACTCCTTCTCACTGTTGCCGTGTTCATGTGATTGATCTTACTGTCGGCTAGTTAGAATTTCATGTGTACAAAATACTTGTGTTGAAAGGTTGCATATTAATTCAGCTACTCGTGTGCGTTGATAGTGTGGAATTAAATGTCGCCGAGCATTTCCGCGCTCATCATATTTTATTTTCGTAAAACGAGCGACTTATGTATAAAGAATAGTCAACTGAGTAACATTTGAAAGAAAAATGTAGTTATACAAAGTACATTGCATGAAATTCCTTCTGTATCTAATTTTAATTTTGTTTGTCTTGGTAAAATACTTATCTTGAATGAATTATGCATTAACGGCCAATTACAAGAAACGTAAATAATGTATTGCAACCTGGACTACTCGAATCCCTCAAGATCTCAATTTTGGTATTTACTTATTCCTTCACACTTCTGACATCCAGCGATCTGGAAGTTTCTTTGATTTGAAGACTCAGCCAACAGGACAAAAACATTTTGTCCATAGTAACCACACAAAATATCATAACAATATAGAGTCGTATTATTGCTGAAATACGGACGTTTAATAAACAAATTAAAATCTGGCGAGACTCGTCTTGAAATTTAAGATAATCAATGGCAACTCTAGATTCTAATTACATTGAATTAATTCAAAATATTCCCGCATATTTATCGCTTTACATTCCCAAAGTAAACTCATTGAGCCTGAGCGGGCGGCATTTCAAAAAAAACTTACATTTGAAGAACGTTATTTTCTTTAATAAATCCATGAGATGGTCTGGATTGGAATTGCACCATTCACCGTTTCTTCTGCCTCTGAAACAAGTTGACAGGGAATACCGGGGGAGGCCGATTTTCGACACTGTGGCTAGGTCGAATTCAGCCGTTCTCTGGAGGAAAATTTTCTAACAGTAGGCTACTCTGATCGACAGTTTTCCGCGCTATCTTTCCTATTTCTTCCTCCTATCCTTTTCCCCTTTCTTACATACTCTTATACTTACATGTTCTACACTGCACACATGTTGGGAGACTAGTTAAGCTTGACCCGGCTGGGCAGTGCCTCGCTGGGAAGATACCTGGAGGGGACCCCAAACCTATCTGTAGGTCGGCGTCGAATCTCACCTTTGAACAGGAGAAGAACCCGCAACCTCCAGGTAAAGACTTCACTATACTAATGGGACTAAAGACCAAACAGTTGACGTGCCGGGAAAAAATCAATGAAATCACCGCCGCGCGCCTGGGCCGTCCTGGCGCCTGCCCCCTCACCGCCAACTGCCGCCGCCGCCACCGCCGCAGCCGCCGCCGCCGTCAGCGTCGCCACCGCCACCACCGCCGCCGCCGTCCCCACCGCCACCCCCCCCGCCGCCGCCGCACCACCGCCGCCCCCACCCCGCCACCACCGCCGCCACCACCGCTACCACCGCCGCAGCCACCGCTGTCACCATCGCCGCCACCGCCGCCGCCATCGCTTTTGTCACCACCGCCCCCCCGCCGCCGCCCCGCCTGCTTCCCGCTGCCTTTTTCAATTCGCTTCGCCCGCCGCCCCCGCGCATGTGACCAGCTGCGCCGCCCGGTGGCCGCCCGGGACAGCCCAACCGCTCAGCGCAGCGCAGCGGGCCCCCGCCCCCGCTGCCACGGCAGTTTGCTCCGCTCGCACCACCTGGCCACCAACAGGCCCCGCCCCGCCCACCCGCGAGGGCTGTTGTTCGCCCGGCCACGGACCCTATTGCAACTGCCAGAGAATATTATCTTCGGAGGATCGGGAAAAGGGAATTGTGCGGAGGAAAAAACTGCGATGTTGCTTTTAAATTCTACGCCCGTGGCCATTCTTATTGCGGTGGTTTCCGCTTTGGGGTTAAAAAGAACACTACTGCTGAATTTAAAATATGTCGAAATGAACACGTGTGTTACGTTATTTTCCTTATGACTACTTGATGGGTTTATTTGGAAGAAGTGCGCGAACACGAGTTATGAAGACTTTGACTTAAAACATCCTTATGAAGTAATTATTTTAGTGATTCAATGAGTCGATGTAGAAGTATATACAGTAATTAGTCTGATTGAATGGCAATAAAACGTATTTTTGATTTGACTATTTATCATTTCACATTTTTTTGGTCTCAGTATTATCAACTTAGGGTTTTTTTGACTCACATTCTACCTCAATGAATCATTAAAACTATTGATACACTCTGGTTCTAAGTAACAACGCCAAACCATGAAAATATACATTAAAAAATGTAACGTACCCTATTAGTCAGTGCACATTTTTCCAGATATTTTCCCCAAAGATTATTTTGAATAGATGAATTTTCTTAAAATGAAAACTCATACTACGGTTAAGAAAACAACATATTTCATTTTTCTATCACATAACTTTCATAATGGAGTTTTTTATATTTTTGAGAGCCTTTCTGAAGTTCCACATCTGAATTTAATTAAATTTCATTAACATGATTCCGTGCCCTAGAAATGATGAATTCTTGTGAATACCTTTTGGCTTTCTTGGTAAAAGTCTCTAGATATTGTATTTGATGCAAAATAAACCCTTGGGTACATGTTACGCGAAGAGCTGTCGAAGTCTTGGCCGCGCAACCGCACTCCCACCATGAAATGTCTCTCTCTCGCGCGCGCGCCAACCACCGCCACTACCGCCACCACTGCCGCAGCCACCGCTGTCACCATCGCCGCCACCGCCGCCGCCGCCACCGCCATCATCACCACCGCCATCCCCATCGCCGCCGCCGCCACTGCCACCGCCGCAAGTACCCCGCCATCCCCCCGCCGCCGCCGCCGTTTAGTAGCCGCCGCTTCCTCACCCTCGTGCTCCCTCCCCCGTCCCTTCGACCGCACTTTCAGCGCTGTCATTTCGCGCTGCCCGCTGCGTCCCTGCGGATGTCCACCTCTTTCCACTGCCTCCTGCAATACGGTGGTCGTAATGGCCTACTCTGCCGAGATGCCTTCACCATCGATCTCACCTTTCCCCCTTACCTCCACCACCCGGGCTTCTTACATGTGCACTTCTTAAATAAAGTGTAAATCTCGCTAAATCCTCAATTATCCGGATAATGTTCTCATTATCCAAAATGGGGTGGATGAAGTCCTAACTAAAAACAACTTTGAAGCAATCTTTGGACTTAAGTTGAAAGTTCATTTGGTCCACTTGAGGTTAGTGTAGGTGAAGAACGCTAGGATGAGGTTAAACAAGGAACAGACTACTAGTGGAGAGTCTCTCTATGGCTAGTGAGAGACAAGATATGTAGTTTCAAGTTTCACTGTATCAGTCGCACATTTTCATTTACCATCAAGTCTAATCTCACTACACCTCAGTGGGGGCTTCACTACGTATTTCCGAGTTTTCACAAGTGTCTGGTCTTCGGTTTTCTCCATTCACTTCAAACAATCTTGAGACTGTGCAACATAGAATTTTCAACGCATTTTGTGTCAAATACTTCTTGCGAGCATAAAGAAGCTCCACGTTTAAACAAACACCTTAGTTTAGCCAGCACCTTGTAAGTAATTGCAACATTTGCGGGATTAAGCCCTAAATGATTCGTTTATGGTCATTAATTCAGTTTTATCCACATCGTGTGGATAATAGTCGATTTATTTGGGCACTCCTAACATTAGCCATATTTCGGTCTTTATTCTTAACATGTTCACTACCGTAATTGTTACATTTCTCGATATTTCACGTTACCTAGGACAGTCTATCTCCGTTTCAATTAGCTTATTTTCTCATATTGCTATGATTATTATTCTAATCACTTCTACTCATTCGTCATTCTTAATGCTGTTGCGTTTCTTGCCCCATCGCATCGAATTTCAGGTACAAATTTCAGTTCTTTTTGTGGCTACATATCCCATTAGGATCTTCCTCACCTTGCAGCAATATTATTCTTCGCATGAATCCCCGGTAAGAGAGAAGGAATTACCTGGTTACCATCATTCGTTTCGGATGGTTAGTGATTCGGGGCGCGTTAACAGCTTGGATAATTAGTCCCGTAAGTGTAATGCATGTTTTTCTTCTCGGGAGATGGCGCTGATCTTGCCCCGCTGGATGGCGAGTTTCGGCGCCGACCTACTAGCGGCGCTAGTAGGGTTTCCCCCTAACCAGGACTCTCCCACCAGCGGGGCACCGCCCCAGCCGGGACAAGCTCTAAGCTCCGACGAGTCTCCCGGAATATATGGTAGTGTAGTGCATGTCAGTGTAAGTGTGTGTACAAGGGGAGAGGATAGGACAAGGAAGAGGAAGGAAAGATCGCGCGCGGTTCGTTTGTTAGGGTACTGCTCCGGCATGCGCCCGGTGTTGATCGGAGAAACCAGGGAAAATAACCGATCAGAGCAGCCGACCGCTTGAATTCTTCTCCAGACAGCGGCTGAATTCAGCGTAGCTGAAAAGCTAGTGTCGAAACTCCTGCCGCCGTCAGGACTCGAAACTTGAACCTCCCGGTCAGAGGCGGGGCGTGACATGAGTTGATGCACTGAGCTACCGCTCCCGGTACCATCATTCGTTTAACTCGCTATCGTTCATATCGGTCCCGGACCTCATCGCTGGCTCCATTACATCAGTCTCCATCTCTGCCAACCGGCGGTATAGCAGCTCAGAGACGGTGATGAGGGGGAACTGTCAAATACACCGTGTTTCAAGGGTCAGCATCGCAAAATTAAACTTAAAAAACGTGTTACATGAACGTAGACAAATCGTCCCACTCTCCGTGATAATTAATTAACGAACCACTCCTGAACCTTTAAGTGACATAAAGATCTCGGCGGCCATGTTAACGTTCATCGATAAAAACCTTGACCCACATGTCCGCCACCACTTCTCCTGTCTTCTCCGCCCTTCAGGTTCTTCCCTCGCGACCTAAACTGCTTACAACTGAGTAACGCAACTGAATGCTGTTTCACACAAACTATTTCCTTCTTCCCTTCTTTCTCCCCCGAGATTTCAAGAGCGTGGCGTGAGCTCTGGAGGCCTTTCTTACTAATTTATTTATTTAACGTCTAAAACAGTAATAACTGTTTCTGGCTCTAGGGAGGAGCAAGAGCACATGAACTCAAATGTAAAGGAAGGGTTCTCAACAGCTGCTTGATAGAGTCAGAAAAACTTAATCGAAATTGGAGCCATTAACAAAGAAGCTGATAAATATACTTGCTACATGCTTATTTAGTTGTATGAAAATTAATATTATTACTTTTAATAATTGTCTATAATTACATTACACTGACAGAAATTATATTAAATTTAATATGCCAATGTACATGAATTTTAATGTACCTTATACATTAAAGGGAGATTAATGCATCTGTACATTAAATTCAATGCTTAAATTAAAATCAATGTAGATTTAATGTTTGACTGTTAACTTAGGACTTAAATTTAATTGTACCTATTAATTATTTTTTAAAAAATTTATAACTGTTAATGGGGAAAGTACGTTGTTTTTTCTAACGCTTCCTCCACTGCCCACCGTCTCCTCCAGTCTCTGGGGAGGGAGTGGTCGATGCATTGCCGTCCGTCGCCGTCGCTTGCGGCCTTATTAACCCCGCCCGGTATTAAAAGCGCGGACCCATCATATTTCTCGACTCGTTCGCTTGCGGGGCTTCTAATGAAAATCTGAAAGCGCCTGAACCAGACGTGACAGCGGTCGCAACGGTGGCAGTGAAGCTGACGGTTCGGTGGCAAGGAATTACCGAAAATTTGCGAGCGAGTGATCGCGGTTAGTGTGATTTGAGACTGGAACGCGATCATTGCCTGAGAGAAAAGGTGTATGAAAATATTTCGTGATTTCAGTTGCACTTCTCTAATTCAATCACACTCAATAGTGCATATATACCGGGTTAACCCGCATATAAGACGACTATGAATATAAGGCAACCCTTTAATATTTGAAGAGTCCTCCTCAGAATTTTAAACAGATTCATACTATTTAGACAAAATAAAATGGAAAATTGACAAGGAAATTGTTTTGTTGAGAATGTGACAACATTTTGTCTGAGCAGTCAGTATTTTCTCGTTCCATAATATCATTATCGGCATAGCATTGGTCTCAACAATCTTTTCGCATGAATCATTGTTTCATTCTTTGTGATCCTCCCTCCATACTAAGTCGTCCAATGTCTTTTATCCCCCCCCCCCCATCATCCTATGCATACACATATATCTGCCTTCTTTCTTTCCGCGGTTGTCACAGGAGAGATCTAAGTTACCAATGTTTGGGAACTTTTTTCCAAGAAAATAATTATTTATTATTCCGTCTCTGTGGTTGAATGTAGAATTCATACGTTTATCAATGTGATTTTCTTCATTTCCGTCTCTTGCAAAACGCAGATTCGCACTCTCTGGGCGTCGAACCGAGAGTCCGAACGTCCTCGTCGATTAGCGCTTCGTGTAAGAAAATCTCGACAACGATTTGTACTCATTTTCACTTTATTTTATTTACTAATTGTTTGAGATTGTCATTCGTTTGAGATTGTCTCTTTAGAGCACGTTGAGACATGTATAAAAACCTCGCAAGCCGACGTGATGGATTCACATTATAACTGAGAAGTAACCAGAATATTCACATTACAACTGACACGTTATCACATTCCAACTGAGAAGGAACAACGCCACCACTACATTTACGCGACTTAATTAGTTGACGCGCACGGAATCAATCTCGTATTCGCTTATTCACTCCCTCCGAGTTATTGTGGCTCGTGGTTGATTGAGAGTATTTCCGAGGTAATAAAACCAAACTTTTTCGCTGCGTCCCGCTTCTTTTCTTGTCGACTCGCTTTTGGACTTTGTGCTTGGGAATTTGAAAATCACTGATTTCCGGCAGTCCTGGTCAAAAGCGGATGTCGGAGAGGGCTTTGGGCGGGGGTGAGAGGCGGTGGGCAGGAGCCGGCGCGGTAATTAACGCCCCGTGACGTGATTCGCGGCGGGGCGCGGCGCCGGCTGAGCGCCGGCCGGGCCCTGCCCGGCTCGGCCCGGAAGGCAACGCGCGCCGCGGTTAGCACCCGCTCCGACGGACGGCGACGCGGCGTGCGCCTTTCCTTCTTCGGGCCTTGCGTTCTCCCTTCCTTCTTGACACCTTTCTTTCTGACGTGTTCTCTCCCTCTTTTTTCTCTCTCTCTCTCTCTCTCTCTCTCTTTCTCTCTTCTCTCTTTCTCTCCCTCTTTCTTTCCCCTTTCTCTCCCTCTTTCTCTCTTCCTTTTCCCCTTCCTCTCCCTCCTTTCCTCTTCTTTCCTCTCTCTCTTCCCTTTCCTTCTCTTTTTCTTCCTATCTCTTTCCCTCTCTTTTCTTCCAATCCCCTTTTCCCTCTTTTTTTCTTCTATATTTCCTTTCTATTTTCCCTCATTTTTTCCTGCATCCCCCTGCTTTCCATTCTTCGCGTTCCACATCTTTTTCTACCGTTCCATTTTTTTTTTCCGGTTTCTTAAGAAACAGTCCCCTTTCATAAGGACTAATTTCTAATATTACTTGTAATTCTTTGAATATTTTTTGTTAATCTTCATTGTGACGCTTGTTAATATACCCCTCATTGTAATGGGGCAACATAAGACAAGATGCCAATAATTAGTCTGTACGTTACCACATCTTAGTTTTCTTGGCAATAACGAAATTGTAATAACTTAGTGAAATTGAATGCAAAGAATACACAGTTCTGCTACATTAACTTGAATCCGCAATAATGTTAAACTATGTAACTCCATGATAAACTATTAAAATGTAATTAATATCGGCATGTGGATTCGTAATTACAAAATAATGCTCGATTTATATTCATGAAGGGTACCATGTTTTAAAAACGTAAATTATTGTGTGTAATATGAACAACTTTTAATCTCAAGCGATTTCTGCAGGATGTAATCGTGTTACTGAGTGATAATCTCATAAGACCAAGTGAATATAATAACTTCATCCTAAGTTTACGCTTCGCCTTGTTTAATTAACTCTCGTCTACACAAGCGCTTCGTTAATTCTCATATTTCAATTACAACTATAATGTGAGATGAAAAGAGAACATTGAAAGTCATGGTTTTGCATGTTTTATAACACTACAAACATATGTTTTTTTCGTCTAGTCAGAGTTAAAGTTGCAGCAGTTACACGAAATATTTTTACCTTCGAAATGTTCATCTTTGTGCTTTTATAACAGAACGTGTCACATAAAGATTATTTTCAATCATAAGTCTTCAACATAAAAAATGCAAAACTTAAATATATGCAAGCGTCATTCATAAGTCCAGCAACATTTGATGGGTTTTTTTCGTTCAGAACATCGGAAATCACAAAGCATAAAAATTTAAGCATGCAAATACACCAAATGGCTTTCAATCGAATGTTCATATCTTCACGACCTTCGCCGTTAATGGTGTTGAAAAAGAGTTGAAAACTGCTCGACCGAACCAACGCCTTCCGTGATCACTTCTACGTACCGTAGAACACGTATGTATCGCACATTGCCTACCCATGCAGGCGTCCATGTTCTGTAACATCACAGTTCTAGAAGTCATCCCGCATAGCATGTCTCGAATATTGGTGTCACGAATTGCTCTTTTTATACAGTATTTGTTCATGTATGTGTATTGGTAAGTCTCGTTATAGTTATTGTTTATCTAATGAACATATAATTATTATCTAGCTAATTATGAATGTCAATATTTTCCATTTGAATAAGTTCCAGAAAGAAAGTGGCCTGCTTATACACGAATTTTAAACAACTCATTTCACAAATTACTCCGGACTTACGGAGCGCCTAACGTATTTATCTTTGTTGTTTGCCTTGCTTTCATTAAGAGGGATATTTGGCAACCTTTCTGTGAAAACCTAGAGATGCAAGACAATTGGAATTATGTTTGTTTGATTTTTTTTTCATTTTCTTTTTTTCTTCTTTTTTTCTTTTCTTTTTTTTCTCGCAATCTTCGACAGGGAGGAAATAATCTTACAAAGGCTTCACTGAAATGAATTATTAGTTTATAAAGTCACGTTTCAAACTTAAATTATTTATCAAAAACAATTTGAACAATTTTTTCTCTTCATTACAATATATTATTACTTACGTTTCAAACCAAAAGTTTTGTGTGTATTTCCTTTCTCTCATTAGAAGTACAGTATTCAAAATGAAATGATAAATCGCACTTGGGTGACTTTCTTACTTCCATTCTCGAATCATTTTTTCATGTAATATACATAAAAATCATATTTTAAGAAGTTATTTATTCCTCATTTATTTCCAAATTTTAGTTTCTAACTTCGATCATAAGTTCTTTTATCGTACGAAAAATACAATAATAGCAGTTATAAGGAATCATTTCGTTCGTACTCAAAATAGATCAACTAATTACTTTTTCTCGGTCAGCGCTCCTGGATCCGCAATGATTATAGCTGCATTAACCCGTTGATAAGCAGCTGAGCGTGTGTGCGTTTGCCGCAGTCTCCGCCGACCGCTGCGGCGCGGCCGGCGCTGACCACGTCGGCCAGCTTATGCCTCACGGCGCTCGGAGCGGTAAATATTAAACAGCCCGCGGAAATTGGCACCATCCATATCCATTTCGCAGCCGCCGCAGCTGCAACCACTCGCTGTCGCCCCCTCCCGCCGCTGCGCGCGCAGCCCCCGCAGCCGCTGCTCTTCTGTCATCTGTTCCGCTCGTGAGGAAAGCATCACTCTCGCCCCGGTTCTGTCATCGCTTTGCTATTACTCTGGATTATCACCACGCACAGCATTCATTGGTCTTCCTTCCTTTTGCTGCTTTTCGACATTGCCAGGGGCTTTCCATTCCTTCCATCTCGTTTGACCTCATTGCTTCCCTTATTCCTCATGGATGTCCCCTCTGTTCCTCATCAATGACATCAATCTGTTTTACTGCGTGTGTCGCTATCAGTGCTGCAGCAGCCGCTGCCAACATGTCTACCACATGCCCTGACTGGGAGGTCCTAAGTTCGAGTCCTGACGGCGGCAGGATTTTCAACACTTGTCAGCTAGGTCGAATTCAGTCGCTGCCTGGAGGAGAATTCTAGCGGCCGGCTGCTCTGATTGGTAGTTTTCCGTGGTTTCTCGGATCAACACCAGGCAAATAACGGAGCAGTACCCTACCAAACGGGCCATGGACCGCGCGCAATCTTTCCTTCCTCTTCCTTCCTATCCTCTCCCCCTTACACACACACACACACACTTACACTAACATGCAGTACACTACCACACATTCCGGGAGATCGGTCGGGGGCTTAGAGCTTGTCCCAACTGGGGCGGTGCCCCGCTGGTGGGAGAGTCCTGGTTAGGGGGAAACCCCACTATCCGACAGTAGATCGGCGCCGGATCTCGCCATCCAGCGGGGGAAGATCACCGCCATCTCCCGAGTAAAAAACATGCACTACACTAACGGGACTAATGACCAAAGCAATTGACGCGCCCGGAAACACGTAAAAAACAAACCAAACCAAACCAATCTACCACATGCCCCTCGCTGCCCACGGCCCTTCCCCACCTGCTGCGTGTCAGCTATTCGTGGCCCCTCCGTTCCCTGCCCTTCGCAACGTGCCGTTTCCGCCCCGTCAACGCCCCCTCGACTGCCGAGCTGCCACGTTCTGTTATTGAATTATGGAGGATCCCTCGCAATCGATGTTGCATTCCCGTCGCGTGACCACGGGTTTTTCTAGGAGGCTGCACGTCCACAGCTACAGTAATGTCGCATTTCCATACTTTCCTTATGTCCCTGAAACTTAATTCGTATTATTCAAGAGAATTATGTAGGATAGGCGTACATTTATGACGCATTTTCTTTGGAATCAGAATAACGGTGACGGTTGCCTTTGCAGAAACATCGCGTGCATGAACACGTGCACAGAGGCCTATCTACTATTTTCAAAATCTATAAACTCTTCCCCTAGCAGAGCTTTGTTGAATATGTAAATGCAATTCACATAAAATTCGGTGTAAAGCTTAAGGCTAATTATTCGCGAACATGTTGAAGTTTAACAATTGAGGATCTAATTCGGAATGAAAAAATTGAAGTAAAATTTGGGCGTCGAAGATATAAGTGTGCATACTGGACATAAAATAATAAACAAACATTATCTCACAAAAGACCAGACCATAAATACCAAAAAGATAGGAAACTCAGGTGGGAAAGAATGAACCAGATTAACAAAACGATTGTTTGTACTCGGAGGTCATGTTGAGATCTATTTGTTTACAGTATTGATCATATTTCATCCTTAAATTCACTTCTATCGCTTTCTACAGTTCGACTAAAAGAAGTTGGTGATTGACAGTAGCGAGTGGAAAGGAGCGACGTTGACAGGTTGCGTACCACTGAGCACGTGTTTCCGGGACAGGAAAATAAACACGTGAAACAAATACATATAAAAGTAACCAAATCATATTGTATGAACCGAGAGTTTCAGAAGCACAAGTTATTTCAACCGGACCATAACTCCGTGCCCCGTTGTGTTGCAGCGAAGCGGAAGAGCGCGGTGGAGCTGCTGCAGGAGACGAAGGCGTTCTACGTGAAGTCGGAGACGGTGCTGGACCGGCAGCAGCAGCTGAAGCATGCGGGCCACCTGCAGGTCACCTCCTCGGCCATGGACACCGTCTTCCTGCGCGGCCCCAGGCCACGCAGCGACCCGGCACCCGACCACAAGTGTAAGTGCATTGGCTGCTTCCGGCCACGGCAACTGCCATGCTCGTTTGCAGGGAACGGATTTCTATGTAAATACATATTGAAATAAACTGCAATATATTTAAAACAAACTACCTGAGTCGAGGAACCTGAAAAGCAAATATCTTTCTATCTTGCTACTTCATTGCTAGAATTGGCTCAATGAAAAATCATGGATTCATTTCAGAAAAACATGGAAATTTATTAAACAATTTAAAACAATTGTTCATATTGTATAACTTTACCCAATATACAATTAAATCTTTGTCATGACAATTCCAACCTTATGTCTTCGCGCGCTTTTGGACCATCTTTATCCATCTCCGACGCCGCCGTCCTCAGGTCCTGACACAATCTTCTCTCTTCTTTTCTCGGAAGCACACTTCGATCACCGTTCGTCAGATCCGTTGCCGCTAACATTCCACTCCAATCACTGACAACTTCGCCCAAGCCCTCAATGTCCCTCCAACTCGTTCACATGAAATATTTTAAACTCCACTGTCACACTTAGTATTCAAATTTTGATGTTCTCTCAATATCCATTCCCTAGTAGATGCTTACAAGTCCCCAACGAAAAAAAACTCCTAACATTAATTGGAGCACGATCCGTTCATGAGCACGGCATCAGTCAGAATGATTGTCTCTCGTGTTCTTTCATCCCTGCAAAGCTCGGTCCATTTTTCGATTGTTTATTTGCAGATAACACTTCGTACCTAGCCAATCCCTAAATTTCTTGCAACACGAACTAGCCATCTTCACGACTGTCACTGCTTTTTCGGCCAATCCCTGAATTCTATACAAAAAACCAGCCGTCTCCGCGATTGTCACTGTATGAAGATGTTGACCTTGACGACGGTTCGCTTACCGTTGCTATGCTAGCATATTCACATAATTTCTCCCCTTTAATTGACGCCATTTATAATAAATGTTGTGCAATATTCAGTGACATATTGGTATGTCACAATATTTAGTAAATAAGCTAATATCGAGAGTAATTTTTTTATGTTTAACAATGTGTAGAGTTGAAAAATGTTACGTTTACTTTCCCTATTCCAATAAAAATGTTCAGTAATAACAGTTATTTTGTTTGTTTGTTTTTGTGTTTGTTTTTTTGTGTGTTTTTTTTTAAATAGGGAGAATTGAATTGATTCAGTTCTATTAATCTCTCCAGCCAGTGTAAAATGCCAAAAGTGGCACAATCAGTCAGTGTAAAATTAGAAGTTACATTTCAGAATTTAAAGTTTAATAATGTTTATATGATAATACGTTAATGATAATGTTAATAAATTTTAAAATTTTTTATCATATTTAAAGTAATTCAATATTATAAATAATATAAATCAAGTTGAAAAGTTTTATTTTTATCTAAATATTTTTTCCAAGGAATTAAAATTCTTTCAAACTTCTGATTTTCATTATCAGCACGTTTTCATTACGAACGTATTTTGCACCCAGTGAAAAAGAAAGATGCCCAATGAAACTGGCGCATTTCGGTTCATTGTGATCTGATCATTGCAGAAAGAGTATATTAGACATTTTGCGCAAAATTGCATTGTCAGTAGATCAATTATCTATTAAGTCAGATTACAACTGCACAACCACTCTCACTAACTAATCGCATTCTTTGTTATTTCCAATGAAAATTTTCAGGTCAGAAATGATTTTTATTTTTTAATTTCTCTCTAAAATTGATGTTGACGCAGCTCATTTTCGCCAACGACCTGATCAATGAAAGAGCTCCAGGAGAAAATACTCCTACGTCACTTCAGACTAAAATTGTATTATAAAGTAAAATGTCTCTATAACATAAACTATTACAAACTCTACTGAATTACTCTGACACTTGTGGTCAAACTTTACACTACTTTGTGAGACTCAATCTCGGAGACTGAGGGCTACCGTGAGTGGAAAGTAATATCTCAATTTTTACCAAAATGTCGCCTATCTGATTCTAAGCCCACAACTGTTAACGTCTCACTCAATGTCCGTCGTCTCTAAGGCGGAGGGCACGGTGGAACCTATTTTAGCCGAAATTTCTGTCGGCCGACATCAAACGTTTTCACGCGATGTGCCCGATTCGTTTAAACATGTGCTGATAAATGAAAATTGTCATAGTAAACACGAGCGACCTCTTCTGACGGCGTGCGAATACATGGGCTCCGGAAGAAGTTTCGTCCGGTTCTTTCTGTTCCATTCGCCCGCAATGAAATGGAGAATCTATCCATCTGCAATACCAAGATCATTTGCATTACATGCAGATGGTATTGGCTGTGCATCTCGCAAATGTTTCAAAAAATGAGATGTGGAATCATGGGAATATTCATGAAGTTTGTGTGGAGAGTCAACTTCGATGTTGGAGGCATGGTGGGGTCGTCGGCATCTAATCGGACACGCGTAGCTTCAGCGGCATCACGCGGCGAATGAAGGAACTTCTCTCGGCTCTTTTCGGCCAATAACGACGCGCGTGCACGTTCTTGTCCAACGCCATCTACACTTTAGTGTGTGTAAATGCATTCGGCTTTGACTTGACACTTGAGCTTGGTTGCCATCGGACGAAAATCCCTGAAAAGATTCTCCCATTGACCACATGATGTCGCAGACGCCAAGTGTGTCCGAGACTATACCGAGCATCAAAGAGCAAAGTAATATTAATTTTAACAATGATTTTGAATGTAATATTTACCATTTGAACTGCATAATTCTAAACAATCTGAAACAAGAATTGTACTTCAGCTTCGGGGTAAATGACCCCCATCTCGGTCAGGTTTTTCGTCCAGTTTCCCTGATCCTACGAGCAAATGCTGAGATGCCCTTTGTTTTGACATAAATGAAACTTCACTATCTGTGCGCGTCTTTTAGAATTCTGTGGGTAGTATAGTTATTCAAATTATCGTTCTCCTTGTTCTCGCGGCAGAAAATCCTCCACGATTCCTTCACGAAGGGCACGAAGAGGGATAATAGCGAAACCCAGTAGCTGATTTGCGTTTGCGAATAGTGTGTATTACACTGGAGTGAATTTATCTTATCAATTCTTGCCAAAAATACTCATTTCATCTGTATTCAGAATTCAACTTGTGTATGGGTTACTGTAGGGATCCTAGAATTAAGAAAACGTGCACAGAATACACTTCTTCCCGTAGCTCGTCATACACAATTTTCAACTTCTTTGGCGTAAAATAAATAAATAATGAATTAATGATGAAAGAAAGAATGAATGGTGAATAAATGAGTGCGTAAATGAATAATGATTGAATGAATAATGACTGAATAAATGAATAATGAATGAATAAATTAATAATGAATGAGTGAATGTATGAATGAGAGTGAGTGAATGAAAAACTGAATAATGAATGAATGAATGGATAATGAATGAGTGAATGAATGAATCAGTGAGTGAATGAATTGCTTGCGACGCTTTTCATTCATCCCGCCACCACCGCAGTTGACTCTTCTTAAAAAGACCGTTGTCCGTTGTCTTTCGGGTGAAATGAGTGGTGCGATTTGTCGTGTTGCGCAGACATCCACCCGCACGTGCTGCTGCTGAGCCCGGCGGTGGCGCCGGCGGTGGCTCCGCGCGCGGTGCCCCTGGCGCCCGCCCCCGCGCCCGCGGCGCCGCCCCTCGCCGCCGCCACGCCGCCGCCCCCGCTGCCGCCCAAGAGCCCGCGCCTGGTGTCGGCGGCGCAGCGGCGCGCCGGCTCGCACCCGTCCGGCGGCAGCGACCAGCTGCAGACCAAGCTGCGCAGGCTGCTCAACGCCGACTCCAAGGAGAACCTCTTCCTGGGCGGCAGCCCCTGGGCGGACGAGGACACGAAAACGGTACGGCTTCACTATTTCTGTGGCAACGTTCGCAACAAGCCAAGAACTTGGCGTAGAACGCATTTATAAACAATGCAGTAATACTCAATAGACCATATAGTCTGTAGTCGGTAAGTCGTGTCAGGAGTCGGTGTGTCGTGTCAGGTAACATCTCCACGTACGCGCCTCTTTCTTACACGCTCCTGCGTCAGAAATTGCCGGAATTGAGAAGGAAATGATGTAGGGGTAGGGTTTAGGGCACTTCACAGGGGTTGGTCCACGTACGCGCCTCTTTCTTACCGCTCCTGCGTCAGAATGCCGGAATTGAGAAGGAAATGATGTAGGGGTAGGGTTTAGGGCACTTCACAGGGGTTGGTCCACGTACGCGCCTCTTTCTTACACGCTCCTGCGTCAGAAATTGCCGGAATTGAGAAGGAAATGGTGTAGGGGTAGGGTTTAGGGCACTTCACAGGGGTTGGACTAGCCCTCGTTCAACAGCTAAACTAGTTTTGTTGGAACAAATTTCGCATGCGAATGCCTGGGAATTGAACCCGAACCTCCTTGGTGAAAGGCGAGCGACTTCGCTCTGAGCCACGAGCCAGCCGTAATATCGTTAGTCCCGTAAATGGAGTGCGTGTCATATCCCAGAAGATACGAATTTCTCTCGTATTTCTCCCCACCCCCACCCGCGAGATTCGTAACCGAACTACTGCCCACTGAAGATGTGTACTGAAGATGTATCGAATATGTTTTTGCAAACTACAGGTTGCAAACGTTTCATCCCACTCAGATGGTAGGAGACATGACTATTTGTATTCTACTCTTCTTAATTGTGAATGCAATTTGTAATAAAAAAGTGAAAGAACCTTACATTCCTGCAAAATATGCAACCCTCAACAACTGCCAGGACATGCTAATTTTGGAAGGGCATTTTCAGTAATTGGTTTGAGTTCCAGTATAACTGAACTGCTTTCAAAATATTTTCTTTTTAACTTACTCTTCTGAACAATGATAAGTCATTGTGATAACTGTTGAAAAACATTCACTGAACTCAAATGGTTGAAATTCAAAGATAAAAATGTTCAAATGTTGTTTTTATTAACTTTCTCTAGTTTTGCCCAACAAAAAATTCAGTCTTCACAAATTGCACTGGTATCTCAGCCTATTGGAGGCAAGCTGGAAATCCAAGTTTGCAGTACCAATGAGAATGAATGCAGTTCCAATGAAAATCCGATGTAGTGTCCACATTAATTTTAACTTTGTCAATGAAGATTCAAAATGATACACATATTTTATTTACAATAAGTGCTTTGTATCAAGTAAAAAAAGACTCCATTAAAACTAGAATTGTTTCCTCTCTGTTGAACTTTCTTCCATAAGTTAAAGTTTTCCTTATTTCTGGGTTGAACATTACAACATTACAAGAATTATTAAATTATCTTTCTTCATTTTATTCATATTAATATTATTTTATAATTATAAATTATATTATAATATTAAATAATTAATATTCTGTTTTAAAGAATCTATTATCAAATATTTTATAGTAGAATACAGCTGAAAGAAATCTACCTATCAAGATAAATTTATTAAACGTTGAGATTAGTACAAATTGTATATTTATGATCCCCAATGATGTTGTCTAGGTTGCTTGTGATGAGCGTCCATTTACCAGGAATACCTGTCCTCGAAGTCCTGCAGGCTGCAGCATTCACAAGTCACTACCTGATCTGCATGCAGGTGCTGCTACTAGTCCAACAACATCTACTGAAGCTAGTGAGGTCCGCTCCATTAGGTGAGCAGTTTTATGTCTTCCTGAAAAGTTCCTTTTTAATAAATAACATATTTTAAGGTCTGTAAAAATCAAGAGAGACAGTATTGTTACTAGTAAATATGTCTTACAGTGGGACGTCAATTATCCAAACTAATTGGGACCAGGTATAGTTTGGATATTCAATAATTCAGATATATAATGTATGTAAAGTATAAAGTTTCTTTAAGAGAATGTACCATTAAAATATTGCACTGCACATACAACATCCTGTAGATCATAAACACTGGCATACTACAGCACGCAGCACGATGAGTTGTTTGACAATGTACTGATACTTCTCTTGCACTTACAGGATGTGAAAAGCATTTTTTTGCTAAAAATAATAAACACTTGGAGTTCTTAAGCATTTATTGTATTATTTGTTAAAGTTCACTGAAGTCAGATAATTGACAGTATCTCATTATTATTTTATCACTGTCAATCATATTAGGGATCTTTCTCAATATTCAGTATTACAAAAGAAAATGAATACATATAGTATAAGGTACCTAATTTTAAAAAATAATTATTTAGAAAAAATATGAGTTTGGATATTAGACATTTCAAATGATTGATGTTCAGATAATCGATGTCCCACTGTATTTTTATTTTATTTTACTTTTGACTAAAGATAATGTATAATTTTGAATCAATTAATTAGTATTTAAAATATATTTGTATTGCAAATACTTTCAGCAGTCGATTAGGAAGAAGATCTTGTGGATCAGCAATGAGTACACACTCATCAGGAGGCATTGCACAGAAGGCCCTAAAGGAGAGTGCACCAAAAAATGCACCTTGTGTCACTCCATTTATGAATACTCAGCATAGAGCACATCGTGAGTATTATGTAACTATTTGATAATGATCAAAATACTGGAGCTCTGAAAATTAGTTTTAAAATTTAACTCTTTTTCATCTTTATTTTGTTAGCTATCATGAAATCAGAAACAGTGATTACCCATCGAAGTGGAATGCATTCTCTTGATACATTTCGAAATGATGTATCATGTGAAGAGATCCTGAGGTCATCAAATTTTTCAAAGAAAAGGTAGAGATATTACAAAAATATCTATTTGAATTTGTTTCGCCATGATAATTTTATTTATGTGACAAAACAACTTTCCAGGGATATGTAGATTTGCATGTAAACAAACGCAGAGAGCCAAAGAAAGAAAGAAAGGGGGGAAAAAATTACAAATTTGATCCTAATTTTAATTTCACTCTTTTTTTATAGAATTAATAATTCTCTTAATTTTAACTCTTAATTTTATAGAATTACATCATAATTCTGATATCATAAAGTATGTAATGCAAAGATTTCTTAACGTTCAATGCTCTTTGTTGTTTTTTTTAGTGTAAGAAAGAAGATTTCTCATGACACGTGTGATGGGCCAACCAGTAATAGTAGTTTTAGTGACAGTGGAGCAGAAGATGTATCATCCCCTCAGCCTCTGAGGTTTGTTTTTGTTTATAAGATTGTGCTACATGTAGGATAGAATAATTTATTCTCTCTAAAGAAATCTCTTAAAATTCCAGAATAGAATATGGATTACTGTACTTTTAGTACTGCTAATTGCAATTTCATGAAAATTCACTATGAATACAAAATGATAAAGTAATTTTGCAAAAATAAAAATGTTTACTGGTACAGGAAGTATTTTGAGCTTAAAACTAAACATTACTCAATTAATGAAGTTTTCATTTTAATATTAGTAGAATACGTTCACTTTCAATAGTTGCTGAGGATATTTCAGCATTTATCATAATATTCACTAACTTCATAAAGGCCAGTTCAAAACTCCATGCCAGTGCATGAATGGTAGATGATAAGATACTACTTGTTCTTGACTTGACATTGTATTCATCTACTTATTATCATTGCTAGAAAATGGTACCCATCAACTAAATTTATTGATATAACAATATACCTTTGATTTACTTTGAAGATAATGTTTGTAACCAAATAACGTCTGCTCTTTTTATTTTTAAAAGGGCAAATCCAATTAATCAAAGTGCAGACAGACATCGTCCCATACTCAGATCAAAGTCAGATATAAGTCACAGATATTCAAGAGGTAATATGATAACTACACCAAGACTGCAGCCACAAGAACCTCATTCCAATGAGCAACTGGAACAATTCTTTGAACAACTAGGACTGGAAGCAAATGATTACAGGTATGTCTTTAAAAACATTAGACTATTATCTCTTGTCCTTACTTCCATTGTTTCATATTATGCATTATAAATTTTTGTAATTTTTATAGGTCATTAGCAACACCATTGTCTGGTTCATCATCACCTGTTTTCTTTGAAAGTGTAAGCTCTGTTGATTCAGCAGTTATTTGGGGTCCAGATAGTGGAGGTACAAGTGGAAATCATCAACGCCCTTCAGAACAGTTATCCATCGTGGAAAGAAATGCTCGTATTATAAAGTGGCTGTGTAATTGTCGGAAAGCTCAATTATCCACTCATTCACCAAGCTGATTTGTTGTATAAAATGAAATGTAAAGTATATGTAAATTTTTTTTAAGTCATCCTTACTTTTAATGATATGTTCCTTGAAACCCAAGAATGTTTACATTTAAAAATATTCTTTAGTTGACTGTTGACTTATTCATGTAGAATAGATGTAATTAAGTATACTCTTTTTGATAATAATGTACCAATTCAATTATTAACTTCAATGAAGTAATAAATACTATATTTATTTAATATATATGTTTACCCACATGTTAAAATAGTAGTCATATTGAAGTGTTTTCTGGTTTCCATACAAATGCAAAAAGGTTGATATTTAATATTGAAATTAAAAAGCAAATACTGTTTAGAAATGTAAAAAATTGAAACCAGATTAAAATATGGTAGTGTTGACCAACTTAGCTGCTTCCCTTTGACATATGCTTTAATGTAATTAAAGTTCAGTGATACCAGCTAGTAATGGGCTTTCACATTTTATGCACATCTGTAGATTTATGTACAGTCCCTTGTGAGATATGATATGTGTTGTGTACATCATCTGTGTCTACATATTATGACAATACATTATACTGCAAGCGCCTTGTTATTACCAGAAGTTGCCAAAATCACTCAGTAATATTTGAAACAGGGCAGAAATAGATGGAAAACATCTCTTTTTTGACAATTCATTTTTCAAAGTATTTATGAAATATTTTTGATCAAAAAAGTAAATCCATAAAATAAATAGAATTTTTTTATGATTGTATGCTCATTAATATAAACTGCAAAACTGCAAAGTGTACAATTAGATAAACATATCCGTGTATTAAGTTGCAATCTCTTTAGAAAACTAGCATTACATTAGTAGATGTTAGATAGAAGCATCTGCTGCAAAATGAAGTTAAATTGAAGACTAGATTTCCAGTTGTGTAACAATGCAGGAGTTTATTTCAAGTGAAATATGAGTGGTGATAATGAAATTTTATTAATAAATTTATGCTGTGTAACAAGAATGATATGATGTATTTCAACAGTAACATGTAGATAATTTTTAAGGAATGTAAAGAAGATGCAAAAATAAATTATGTTGAATTTCAACTTTCAAGAACTATTATTGCCATTTCATGATTCCTTGTAATCCTTATTCTGAGAAGAAACAAAACATCTTAAGTGTCTGAAAAATTAGTTCTATTCATGGTAGCATTACTTTCTTTATAAAGTTCATGTTAAAAAGGGAAAAGCTCATATTTAATTATTCAAGCATTTAGTCATCATGACACTTAAAGGACCTAGTCATCAATTAAAATGCAACTTTGATAAATTTAAAAACATAAAATGACTTCTTCTGTATTACAGTTTATTTCATTCACATATCCTGAAGAAACACATGTTACAAACCTAAATACATTATAAATAGGCCATTAATTGTCATAGTTGACACAAACTGTCTCAGTAAAAATATCATCAAAAAAGAGTAACTTGTCAAAAATGTCAATGTTGGCATTTAAAGTCATGGTTTTGAAATGAAATAAATACTTGTATGTAAATGACTTAACCAATTTAATAATAGTTGCAACAGCCTAATGGTTCAATATATGCGGTTTTTTTTTCTACTAACATGAAATATTTCCTCAAAACCAAATGTTGTCACATTTGAATTTGTCTCCAAATCTTGCATTTCTACAGAACACTGATCAAAATTGGAATTGAAATCTGACACCACCATATTTTATGTTGGCTTGCAAGGATTTCCCTTCTAGGAATCTCCCCCACCAGGGCACTAACCCAGCCTGAATAAGCTCCAAGTTTCTAACAGGTGCAGGATAGTGTGTAAGTGCAGTGGTACATGTAGGTGTACGTATGTATGTGTAAGAGGAAAGGAGGGGGCAAGGATGAGGAAAGGAAGAACACACATGCACCATGGTCCACATATTAGAGTACTGCTCCATCATTCACCTGGTATTGATCAGAAAAACATGTAAAATCACCAATCAAAGCAGCTGGCCACTAGAATACTCAAATAGATTGTGGCTGAAATCGATGTTCGGATATCTATATCAGGTGGGCTTAAAGTCACGACCCATTACCCCTTCTACTATATTATGGTTTTATTCCCGCATAAGTTTTTATTTCCCACCTGTGATATTCATACATGGTGATCATTATTTACTCACAGACACACTAGAGTGAATTATTAAACAATCAATCATCCACTGACAGATGTTTAATTAGAGATTTGCATACAAACGTTCCGTGTCCATGTTGTTGATGTGTTGTTGAAAGAAGAGAGAACTTTTTATATTCAAAGTGGTAATGCATTAAAAACTAATGAGTGAAATGAACACTTCCATACTATTCCACTGATATGGAAGGCTGTATTCAATGTACAAAACCTTTTTGAAGCAAATGGATCAGTGATGGACTGCCATTGGTCAGGTAGGCCATCCTTAAATGAGGAGACAAAATTTAAAGCATTACAAGCTATTGTACAGAGTTCTAAAAAGTCTACTTTCAGGCTTCAGAGATGTGTCGATGCCAAGGGAAAACAATTTGAAACAAAGTACAATAAATGATGAACACAAATAACTTGAATACATAACTCACATTAATGAGTAGTGTCTTTTGTCCCATTCTGTATAGCTAGGGTTGAATCAGCAATCGTTGGTGCTCAAACCCTCAAGCCTTTCGGTGCAGAGGCTCTGCATCAGTAGTTGTCAATGAACAAATTGAGCCAGTTTGTGAGAATAGAGCGCAATACATACATTCCATGAAGAAAGTGTCATATTTTTTAAAACTTGAGTTTTCAAAACTTAAAAGATATGTTACTTTCACACTACAAACAATACAAGAAAGTATGTGCTTTGTAGAACCACTGATTCATGTACATCAACATCATGTGTACAAGAAAAGTGTAAATAAGAAGGAAATAAATAATACATATCAATCTCTAAACTATTAGCATTATTCTTCATTTATTTATAAATTAATACTATTTTAAATGAATTGTTAAATAACATACAATTCCAATGCCAATGTAAATTTACAAATCTTATATGATTCATCGTGATTGGTGTGTAATATAATAAAATAATACATGATAAAAAATCATTTAAAAATAATATTTTAAATATAATATCAAACTGTGAGGGTATTTTCTACTTCTCTTTTTCCTATTGTATAAAGTTTTAAACTAGTTTGAAATAGATGTTTTACAGGAAATTAGAACAATTCTAGTTTTTATCACATGCATTCTATCAAATACATTTTTTTCTTTCATTTGATGAAGGTATTGATGAAGGTATGGTGATAAACAGTAAGTAATAACTTACTATTTTGTAGTATTAATTTGGATTTCAAAACTTAGTATCTGTATAATCGTACTTGTAATATAAAATAATTTTAATAATTCTAGCCACTCTCTAGTAATACAAAATTAATTGTTCAGAAGTAACAAATTAGTATAAGAACAATATTAGTAGTAAAACAAAAGTAGAACACAAGATAGATTTATTATTTTTAGCATGAAAGGCCAGGATTCTTCTCCCTACTTCCAAGATGACTGTGAAGATAGAACATTCATCATGTGGTCATATAAATCTGTGCCTCTGAGTAGCTGCTTTTCATGCAGATGACTCTCAGATATAACACGGGTAATATGAAGCAAACATTATAAACAAGATATGTTTATGACAACTATTTTGATGACGAATCATGGAGAAATAGCAGTAAATCCGAATGGTGAAAAAATGACATATGTAAATAAATTTGTTTATTTAGGACAGACAATCTCATTTCACAATAGATCTGATGAAGAAATTGAAAGTCATCTGGAATAAATTTTGGACATTATTCTTTATTCTTCTAGACAAAACTCAAACAATTGAGACAAAGAAAACAATATTGGATAGTTGTGTTCTACCGGTATTGCTGTATGGAGCTCAAACCTGGGCCCTGACAGAGAAACAAAGAATGAAGATTGCTATTAATAGATAGATTGCAAAGAGGGATGGAAAGAAAAATCTTTAATTACAGTTCCAACAAAAGATAAGAAACGAAAAGAAAAGAAGAAGAAGAAGAAAAAAAAAAAAAAAGACCAGAATAACTGTTGCTCAATCAGTGGTGTAGAAATTGAAATGGAAATGGGGAGAACCCATTTCCAGGATGGAGACAGCTAGATGGGTCCATGCCACCACCACCTGGAATTCACAAATCAGGAGTGTGGGAAGACCGAAGACACAATGATGTAGCGAAATACAGGGTGTAACAGCCACATGGCTAGTGCAACATCGATTATGGTGGAAGAATAAAGAGCAATGATTTGTGAGTGATAAAACTGAGTAATAAATGGAAAGTGAAGTTCAAGTGAAATAGGACTGAATATATGCAAATGAACGAAGTTCAATTTAAAAACACTAAAATAATAATAACAATAATATTAATAAAATAATAATAATAATAATAAAATAATAATAATAATAATAATAATAATAATAATAATAATAATAAAAAAAATTAATTTTGTAATAATAATGTTTAAAAATGAAGTGGTCTCAATATATTAATTATTCAGAATTATAATTATTTAGAAATCATTTCCGCAATTTCTGTCTAGGAGTTTAAAATTTTGTTTTTGGCGCGCTTGCACCGAGAAAGAGAAAACTTAAAAAAAAGTCGTTGGATAATCTAAAAACCAATACATTACTTTGAACTATTCATGTAAAACTGCTCATTAATTTAAAACATGTATTTTTAAATATTAAAAGACTTTGGACTGATATATTGAAAGTTACGTTAGTCCGTGCATTTAGTTTTTTAAAGTTGGTTTCCTGAAACTGCGCGATCTATACTTGAGTTTTCTCACGTGGCGGCTGAGGGTAGTATCTCCAAGATGGAATTCGGCACGGCTTTTTGCGTCTTCCTTGGTCATGCCGCAAGATGTCGCAAGATCGCGACCGCATCAAGCAGTGCTGCAGATTAAGCGACTCTAGCGGCGTGACTGAGAATGACGAAAGAAGTGGTACCGAATTCCATCTTGGAATACTACCCTCAGCCGTCACGTTAGAAAAATCCAAGTATAGTGCCAGGGAAATGTGATAGTGATTTCATGTGTGCGAAATACACTTTCCGCGAAGCCACTTCCAAGAAAACGTATTGACAGTAATCAGTTGGAACTCAATTATCCAATCGGAAGCTTTGTTACAACTTAAATTTGTGGTTTTGAAGCTCCCGATTGAACTGTGATCCATCTGATCAAACATCAATTTGCCATTTATTTAAATCAGAGTATAGCATGCTGGTGGAGGTGGCTGGTGCATGTGTTTGCGAAAGCCCGACACGGAGAGTATTATCCGTATTATTTACATGAAGTGCCGTCAGCAACTGAATATTACACTTGGTAATAAAACATTAATTATAAACCTAATATTTCTTATGTTCGTACTTGGTGCAAGACAACCAAGCGACTTGTGTTGTGTGCCGGCGCGAAGCAGGTGTGTGTCAAGGTGTTTTTAAAAGGGAAACGATTCAGTATGAAATTTGTTTTGTGTTCGGCGTCCAAGTGCTCTCGTAGGCTCGGAAAGATAATGGATGTACAACGACTTCCAGACCTCTCATTCGAAACGCCTCTTTTTTTCTTACATTCAAAGGTATTGACGTGCTTGTAATCTAATTTTGAGTGCCTTATAATAATACTCTGAAGTTGAGTTTGACGAAGTGTTAACATTCTGTTAGTGAAACATCTCATGAAACCTGATAGTAAAATTATAATCTCACTGGGAATGTGTGATGGTTTAGATAATATGCCATTGTATATGTAAAATAGTAAGTATATTACAAAACTCTTCTTTCTTGTGATAGGGAGGCACCATTCCACACATTACTCATGAAGTTTTACAGATGATAAGTGGAAAACCAGTCAGTATTCAGGTTCCTGTGGCAAGTACATTACATAGTGAGGATGCAGTTCGAGATTTTAAGAAAGGATTAGCTGAATTCATTGGACTTGCAGTAAGTGATCTCATGTAATATTGTGAATAACAGGGAACCACTTAACATGGTGTTAACATTCAATAAGCTTCAGTAGGTTTGTATGAGCGTCTTGCTTTCAAGATTGTTATTTATGTGTTTTCTTGCATGCAATATTAGTACAGTGAATGTGTGTGAATTCACAGGACAATACATTTCATTTTAAGGGTAACAATAATATTATTTAGTCATTTATTTCTTCAGGAAAATTTAATTTACTGCACAGTACAAGACTCAGCTGCAGGTGTAGCAAGTGGATTTAATGACAAGTCAACAGTATCGATTTTTACGCGGAAAGGAAGGAGGGAGTTGGATGCAGAAAGGTATCTATTGTTAATTTTCCTTTGCAATATTTCTCTTGTATTACTACAGTGTTTGGTCCCATTTCAGACATGAGTAAATGGATAATTGAGTTTTTCTACTGGCCTGTAGTCACAGGACTACCCTACAGGATTGCTCACCTTTTATTAGATCCTATAGCCAATAAAGGGAACAGCCCTTGAGCAAATACGTGTAGTAATTATAAATGTAACGAAGTGGATAGTGAATTATGTTCAATTATGTAGTGTTATTAAGAAAATAGCTGTACTTACGTATATTTGCAGGAACTTTGGGAAAGGTGGAAAGGTCTGCAAGAAACACAGGTCTACAACCTGTGTTTCTTGATATAAAAATATGATGGTATTTTTCTATTACAAAGTACACTTAGGAACTTGCAAGGTATACTTGGATTTAAACATAGGTTCAGTTGACGTAAATCAGCTGTTAGTGTCATCCAATTGGGAGGGTGTACGCCACTGTAGTGACATGTATGCTTCCAATTGGATGACACTGTAACAGCTGATGTTCTGTCAAATGAAGCTGTAAATAAATTGAAGCGTAGTTTAAGTAATGTGTGGAGACCAAATGGGGGAATTTTGCTGATGTTATTAAAGGATAAACACGTCAGTAGAAATTTTTGGAAAAAAGCATTGATATTTTGCAATTTTAAGAATGGAAGTGTTGATTACTTTGGGTATTCTTCAATTTTTTGTGTGTCAAAAAATGCATAGTACCCCTAAGCAGAGTGGCCAATAAAAGTAACCTGTGACATTTTTCACAATACTCCTGTAAAGTTCTCAAATTCAAGAGAAGGTATCCAAGCACTGACATGATCTCTTCAAAAATCCCAAATCAGAACAGAAAAAGAACCTTCTAGTCATATTGTTAATAAACTTGTATTTGTGCTTAAGCATGTGCTTTATGCTGTTCTGTAAAGTTAATATTTGATGCAGTGTTTAAGTTCGATGCCCATAATTTATAACAGCATGTGTGCTTAAATAATATACTATGTGAATTTAAATAAGTTGTAAAGATTTTTAACAATTCATTCAGGTCATCATTTTTAAACATAAAACACTAAAATTTATGTCTTGCTCGTTTCAGGTACATGAATGTTATGGAAGCATTTTGTCCAGACATGTATCAAGTTTTACATGATGGGGACACTGATGCAAATAGTGGCAAGAAGAGAGTTATGAAGGCTGTAGATCGTACATCACGTTTTACAGAAGTATGTTTAAAGCGACATAAAACCTCTGAGGTAGGTAACTTATGATGTTACCCCTCAATGTTGTTTTGAGGGGCATCCTGTTTATTTTATTGGCTTAGAACTTGTTGTCTCCAATCTATAAAAACCGGTAGTGGTAGCTCATTGCATCAACTGATGTCACTGCAGCACCTCTGACCGGGAGGTCGTAGATTCGAGTCCTGACGGCGGCAGGATTTTCAAAGATGTTTATAGTAAATGCGAGTGCCAAAGGCACAAGCTTCGTAGTGAATTGGATCCAGGTGAGCAAAGCGAGAAAATTTGCCTTTTAAAGTAATTTGGACATTAAAATGTCGTGGAAACATAGTGTATGAAAGACAAGCCATGAAAATCGCATGGAGGGAAGTTTTTTTTATTTCTATCAGAGCACTTAGCATAATTTGAGGGTGGGTTTAAGGCGACTCCTCCTGCCCCCTCCCTTTCCCATCTCTCCCCCCCCACTGCCATGCTTCTCTAAGGATATACCATGTTGTGAACTTTAACCCTATTTTTGTTAACTGAATAAAGAATTGGGTTTCTTGAAGCTTTTAATGAATGTGAAAAATTACTTTTCTTTCATCAATTTAGAATACTTTCAGTTGTACATATCAAAACAAATTCTCAATTCTCAGTCTTCAAAAAGAATGTTGGAAAATAAAAAGAGTTTTAAAGAGAGTCAATTAGAACTAATAAATGAGGTATTTACTTTCACAAAAATTACTAAGCTTTCAGGTTTTTGAATTCAGAGTGGTTGTGGAATGACAATAAATACGAGGATGGAAGGGAAATAAGGAACAAAGGTCTGCTGAAAAGTAATCAGAAACCTGAACTTCTTCTTTAATGTATGTTACCCGATTTTCTTTACTCTTCATCCTGGAGATTCATTTGATGTTGACTGCATATCTTCTCTCCATCTTTTCTGTGACCTTCCAGGGTTTCTCCTTGCTAATGGTATCATATCCTTAGTCATCTTCTCCAGTCTGATCACCAATCATTTGAGGGAGACCGCTCGACGAAAAGTTTGAGAAGACCAGAGAACGTTGGATCCCTGGTATTTATTGTTTTCGCGGGCCCTCTCCCATGTCGATGACACAGTGGTTCTCTGCCAATCATGTACCTGTTTGGATGTCTGGTGACTTGTCTCACATCCGTCCGCAGGTGCCACTTGAAGACACCCTTCCGAAATGCCCTGTGACGCATGGCTCCACCCTTGCTAATCTCGGCCGCACGCGGTACTCCTGACATCACGGCGCTCCACTCTTTCCTTGTAGGAATAATAGCTAACTGCACCCCTCGCCAGATTATATACCTGTTGAGAAGTGTATTTCTGCTGTTTCTGCACAATTCCTCACTACTTTGTGTAGCAAAATCCACAGCGTTTTGCATAGCAAGACATGATTCTGTATATTAATTTAGATTCTCCGCTGCTGAACGGCTTGTAATTTGAAAATAATGCAGGCCACTCTGTGCTGTTACAATTGGATCTTCATCACTTGCTTGATGACTTTGCCGTCTATTTCTCGCTTACATCTTTCATGGGTCAGTCTCAAATGATTTGACTAAATTCATGTGAAAAAGAAGGAAAACCTATGAAAGAAACATTATGACACCAGGGGACAAGAAATTGTACTTGCGCATCCAACAACAGCTCTCTTCAAAAGTAGATGTATTATACCATTCTGAAGTAACCAAATGACAATGTGAAGAGGATCCTGGTGGAATTGAGAAATTTTTCGCCATTGAGTTTGAAGAGGCTTATGCAGTTGAACCTAAATTAAACATCAATGAGATGTGGAAAACAATCCCCATTCTAATCAACATCAACACTGTGCTACACATATGGCCCCAATTCTGAAAATGCTTTTTGAATAGCCTATATGTATGTCCCAGATACCGATATCTTAGAAACGCACCATTGTTAGCCTAATTTTTAAGAAGGGAGATCATTGCCAAGATGAGTGCCACAGGTGATGGTTTTGGATCTCCTGTTATTTATTGTTGTTTTGTACACCACTGACTGGAGAGCAACTGAAATTGGATTGGAACAGCTTTGTGGATGATACAATATTATTTGTAAACCCCCTGATATTCCATAAACAACTCCAAGAGGATCTGCAACAAGTGGTCTGTCGTAGCTTTACTCAGTCAAATTCCTTCATGAGGAATACAAAACAAAAAAGCGGGCTTGTTATATTCAATTGCTTTCTTGACTATTTGACAGACTATAAAATAATAATCTGTTTTTGATCTGTTTGTACAGAATCATTGTTGTTCCTCATCGATTTCGAAGTATGGCTACAATTTTGCCAGTATTATTTTAATCTGTCATTTTAATATTATACTTCTGTAGTTATTAGGATCATTTCTCTCTCTCTCGCTCTCTCTTTTTTTAAGAGATCGGTATCCAATACTTTCCAATCTTATAGAACATACCCGAATTCTAATATTTTATTAAATAATACTTTCAGCTGTTCTTGTAATCTCTCACCTCCATACTTCAGCATCTCGTTACTTATTTCATCTTGACCTGAGGTTTTTCTATTCTTTAAGGTTTCCATTGCAGTGTCTATCATTCTGAGATTTCAACTACATCATCCGTGTTGTAATCCATGTTTAGATTTGGATTTTCTTGGATTTCTTTTTTAGACTTTTATAATTTTGAAAATAGTTTTTCAGGAGAACTTTTCAATTGTATTTATTTTTACTATTTTGTTTATTTTAACTTTCTATTTCTTAACTTCTTCCATACTTTTCTTTTGTGCACTATATCCTTTGTGAACTTTTTCCAATATACGTCCTTCAGGTCCCTTATTTTCTTTGTTCCTTTCAGTAACATACAGTTGACAACTCCGCCTGCGGTGGGTGCTGGGGGGATTGAGTACCTCAGCAACCACCGTTACCCGCCCCAAGCCTGGAGAAAGGAGGGGGGTTTCAAGTCAGGTTAGCTTCCTTGAGTAAATCATAACTCTGGTAAGAGAACCACACAAAGCCTCAGAACTTCACACAATATGATAACCCATTAAAGTAAAAGGAATCAATGAATAAAGAATAATGAGAATAGGGACGTGGAATATTAAATCCTGGAAGAGCAGAAGTCAGGAAATAATGATGGAGATTACAGAGAAGAAATTGGATATGTAACATTTCAGAAACAAAATGAAAGGTAAAGGCACAGAAGCCATGACTTCATCCTGATTTATAGTGGACAAGGTAAAGAAAAAAGTGCTACAACCGGGGTAGGTACACTCCTACACAAAAATTACCAGCAGTGTATTGAAGAAATGTATTAAGTTAATGAAGAGTTACTAAGAACAAGAATACCCTGAATATATAATAAATTATACAGCAACATCAAAATTGTGGACTGTAAAAGACATTCACGTTTCTTATCCCATTATTATCTTTTGTTTAGCATGTTTTATACAAAGAAAGATGTTTTAATTTGTCGCCCATGGTTTCAGAGAAAAATACCGGTTAACACGGGCAGCCACGTATGAGAAAATGGGGACTGTACTGCCCTGTGTTTTTCTATTTGCTATCTGTTACTTGTTTTAACTACACTTAATTCATCAAATTCTGGAAGCTTTTATGAATGTGCACTCAACTTCAATACAAAAAAATTAGATCCCGAACATTTGCACTCTTGTCCATAGCGCTGCTTGTTTCTTTGTGTTTATGGATTTGATTCTTAACAAAACTTGAAGCTGCAGTTCACGCCAAGAGTAAATTGCTTGCATGAAAATCATTTATTGTTATCTGAAATAAATTAATTACTGTGTAAGATAGACAGCTCTGGATATTACTCCTCATCGAAATTTGACATTGCATTCTAACTCGGGAAGATGCCTAATAAACAGTGAAATCTACCTGACTTCTGCTATATAAAGTGATACAAATCAAAATCGTAAGGAAGAGGACCATCAAATACAGGTTATAGTACAAATACATGTTAATGTACTTGTGCTAACTGGAACAAGATGACCAGTTAAAAAGGGAAATATTACATCTTCGGGGGAAATCAGTTCCATAAAAATATGCCTGTTAATGGAGATGTCCAGTTAATTGATGTGGCAATTTCACTACATTCCATAGTATATACATGTGTATTTGAACCTTTGTTTGTATTAACAAAAATGAGTATGAGGAATTGATTTGTTAAAAAAAATAAAAAGGGTTAGTTCATGTCTGAAGATTAATATTTTAAAATGAACTCTTCTTTAGGTTTTGCAAAATAAAGCGATACTGGGAGTGATTGAAGGAGGACACAATGTCACTGCTAGAGAAGCAAGTGCAAAGGAGATGAGAGATCAACCTTTTGCAGGATTTGTCATTGATGGACTTTGTAAACAAGGACCAGAAACAGAAAACATTCAGACAAGGGATATAAAAGAAATAATTGAGAAGACTCTGGTAAGGGCTGTAGTTCCTTAAACCCATGCTTGTCTAGCTTAGAGGAAAGAATGTTTTCTTGCATGTACGTACTCCATCTTGGTATAATTATGTTTTGCAAATTTTTCAGGCGTGTCTTCCTACAGACAAATTTCGAATTGTTCATGGATGTTGGAATCCTGAAGTAATTTTAGATTTAGTGGATATGGGAATTGATATGTTCGATGGATCATATCCATTTATTGTCACAGAGAGAGGTGCTGCATTAACATTTTGTAATCAATTAGAGAGGTAATTCATTAATTTTTAAAAAATTGTCATAACTTTTCAGAAACTTTTAGAACATGGTATATAAATGTGGAGTAAAAATACTTTGGTGTACCCATTAAGTAATTGAGTAAATAGCAGAACACACTTGTGCAATATTTGAGTAATAATTTCTTTTAATGATTTTCTTCTGAGCACAGTTCTATTTGTTTAGTGTTTTGGTTTTTAATTGAACCCATGCATAATCAGTTCAGAATTTTTCAATTCACATTTTTTTAATTAAATTGACGCAGCAAGAGTGTGTGTATAAATCAAAAAGCTACTTTATGTGCCCGTTCTCTTGCTTGATAAAATATGTACTTAAATGAAAATTGTTTAGTATAATTAATAAACTCAGTTTCTTTAAATTTAAGCTTAATGTTTTGAAAGAAGCAATATGAAGAGAACTATTAATCTGGATTGTTTTTATGTTTTAACCTTTTTTTCATTTTTTGTCCTCCAGTGATACAGAGTTTCACAGGTTAAAAACTCCATCTAAAGAAAGTGAAGAAGAAAATATTTCTGAATGCAATATTTACGAGATAGATTTGAACAATAAAATGTAAGTTTGTGTGTTTTGTAATATAAGTAACAGAGTTAAATGTATTTTATAATAAATGAGAATAGATTTCCCAGTCTTGCTTGATAATAAAATCCGGTATCTTGAATTGGATCATTAGATATTGCTAACTTAGTGAAATATATAACAAAGTTGCAATTACATTGTAATTGCTTTTTCAATAACCTTGCTAGAGTAACTTACCTCCAAATGCCCTTTCAGCATTCCGTGAGTAGCCGAAGTGCTCTGTGAAGTTTCACTTTCTTTTAAGTGCCCCAAAGATCAGCATGCTGCTCGTGTGGTGGCTACTGAATGTTTGGTGATCTGCAAAAAGCAAACAATGCATCCCCACTACTCGGGAGCGGTTGCTCGTTACTCTACAAATGTGTGAAACTGCCTTAAAAATATTTATTTACAGTGATGTCACTTTCTTGAAAATTTGGAAAAGCTAGGGAATTGTATTGGTGATTTGGGAAAATCTTGTAATTCCTTTATATTTGAACATATCTTTTAATTGAATAACTAGTCATGTTTGCTGAATTTGCTAGATTGCCTTCCTATTCTGGTAGTATCTAATAACCCCATACAGAAGTGCCATAAATGATCATTCTAATTTCTCAAATGTAAAACATCTCCAAAATGCAGGACTAATATGAAAGCCAAATAGGTTTGTTCATAATAAACATTTCCAACTGATCTTTTTTTTTATTTTGTTAAAAAAGGTAATTATTTACAGTCCTGGAAGTATTCTGAAAGCTTTCTCTTTTGTCATTAGAATTGGATTAATACACATGTATTACATAACAATATTTTATTCAAATGCATCATAGATTTGTTTTGTGCATGGTCAAGTAGAAAATGTCCAAAATGATCTGGAAGTCTGGTAATTTTGTTCACCGAAAATAGTAGGAAATCTGATCAATGAATGTTCTTTCGTGGGAAATAATTAGGAATACTTGCATCTCATGACTTTTTCAGTTATAACATGTGTGTTTAAAAATAAAATAAAAATGTGATTTGCTTTTTTACAGATATTTTGATGATTTGCAACCAGTTAGTAAAACCTGTTCATGTTTAACTTGTAAAGAACATACTAGATCATACATACATCATTTACTTTCTGCAAAGGAATTACTGGGAACAGTTCTGTTGATGATGTAAGTATTCAACCATGTGTAATTATGAGAATAATTGATTGAAAACAAAAGATTCATTATACAAATTCTAAGGATGGTGTTTCAAGTTTCTTAAACTTATATTATACAGAGTCCTGTTTGCGTCAACTGGGTATCACGTAATTTTTGTCTGTATCTATATCTGGATGGATTCTGAAAAATCTATTATAGTACTTTTTATTAATAATTGTTTTAAGAGCTTGTTTCTTCTTGTTGATTTAATTTCAAACAGTAATTGTAGTGTAAATGGAATTTATTTATACGTGTCACATTCTGCCTGCTCATCCTAATGGCTCCATCTGTCTATGTTGTATCAGAGGGTGTCCAGCTCTGCCTCTTACCCTACTTGCTCTGTCCTGTCATGTTGCATGTATTGCAGACTGCATTTTCATTTCATATAACAAAATGTATGGGATGCAACCAAACCTGGGATAACCTTAGGGATTCATTAACCTCCTGAATGTTTTTTCTTGACTCCTGAAAAATATTTGGAAAAAAAAAACATTTCAGAAAAATCGTTTCTGAGGCTCTTAAAAACACTCGTTATTGCTCAGCAGTTTCTTAAAGATATCTCTTCTTCTATAGTGTTGAAGATTGTGCTTGAAGTGTGTTCTAATGCTGGCAGTATTTTATGTATTGCTGATGAAAAAAATCTTCCTTTCGAATTGCTTTTTGAATATAAAAATCTACTACTTGAATTGCTGGAATTGTGATGCATATTATGACAACACTGAAGAGTGAACAGCCCTGTTATTATGTTCAACCCCACTGTTTGTAATGACCTCCTGTGTCTACAATAGAACTTAGAATCTTGAAAATATGTACAAAGCTTCAGTGGTTAGCAGTCTATTAGAAAATCAGAAAATTATGAAAATACTGTTCTTCTGGAATCAACGCTTTTGAAGTTAAATGATAAAGGATTTATTATTTTCTAATATTGTGAGGAACACACTGGTACTTTTATCCATCAGAAACGATCCTGTATATTAAGATGAGATCAGCTGAAGTAGCCACTTTCATTTCAATTCAGCTGTGGATCTCATCCCTGCCAGCGTATGTCAGTTATGAGGAGCGAGGTTTGGAACGTATTCCTCTGCTTTCACACAGACTCGATTCTCGTGCAGGATGGGAAGGGAAGATCACAAAAGGTTCATAGCCCATGTGTATTTAGTGCTGCTCTGGCCTTTGTGTGGGTGTGATCCAGGAAACCACATCTCTGGTCATCTGACTTATGAACTCAATTCTGGCAAGCACCATAAAACTCTCTGATGTTCAAAACATAAAGCAAAATTTAAGCACCTAGCCACAATCAAAGCCCGGTTTTCCCAGTCACCAGCAAATTCAATACTCAGTCTTTTCCTAACGTTACAGCTACTGATGCTGATCAATAGGAAAAGGATTTTAAGGTGCAAATCATGGTCGTAAAGGGGGGGGGGGAGGGGTTCTAAAAATTCATACAAAAAATGTGCTACTGAAACAACTGTATAGAAGTGTAAACCAGTTACATGAACTCAGTTTCTAGAACATTCATGTCATTTTACACCAAATTTGCTTGTTTATGGAGTTCGTAAGAGGTGATTCACATCCCGTGACTCCCTTCTCCTTTCCCCTCCAAATCCAGAAAGGAGTGCACAAGCACTGCCAAGTGCTCTGTTAGTATTGATGGCATGCAAGGGTAAACTTTATCCTCGGGTCCCAGACAAGTGGATTTCTGCACATCTATCTAAATGGGCAAATCTTGATTTGACTCTCAGGGTAGCAATTTAAATTCAATGGGAATCTGCTGCAGGAACTGTGATGAAATTTAAATTTGACTTCACAACTGCAGATTGGTGCTGGGATATACTGATGGTTTAGTAAAAGATATTTTAATATATATTTAATATTGTTGACTTCTGATTAAACGAGATTTTAAAAAGCTGTTCAAGAAGAGAAAAATACATTTTTCAGCCCAATCTTTTAAAAATGAAGAAAGAGTGAGGGACAAGGTGGTGTAACGTAATAATCTCATGAAAAGGCGCAACAAATTGGGTTCATTTCGCTTCATTTCATCCCCTAAATGCACATATTAAACTACCTGTGTGTAGAAAAGCTATATTTTTGAAAAGGTGCCGCACCTTAAAATCCTTTCCCTACTGATCAATGTTAAATGTACAAACATACTTCAATCTTTGATGTTTCTAAAAACAGTACACCTTTTCTTTAGGTAAAACTTAATTACAAAGTCTTATTTTAATATTTGTAGATTAAATTAATTATGTGGATTTTTCTTTCAGTCATAATATACATCATTATATGGAATTCTTTCAAACCATTCGAAGAGCTATTAAAGACAACATTTGGGAAGATTTTCACAAAGAATTTAAACAGAAATTGAAAAAATTATGAGGAAATATTGTTTTATTTGTAATAGCAATTTTTTTTTAATGTCTGTGAGTTGCTTATGTGATATTTTATCTTTGTACAAACATTTAATAAAAACATTGTTAATCTTTTCAAGATACCTTGTGTTTTTTGTTTTGTTTTGTTTTTTAACAACACCCAATTTTGAATTTTAGAGATTTTAATATATATTGAGTAATTGAATCTGCATTTCCTGTGTAATTACTCTGCTAAGCTTTCAGTGCCAACACTATATAATTGCTCCCTATGCCGTTTCCGAATTGGGAATGCTTCCTAATTTTTCTATTGAAAAAAATGATAATTATTTTTGTTGCATTGAGTAAATGTATGCAGCTAAATGAGTACTTTCCCTTTACAGCATATTTTTGATATTTTCACATTTTCATGAATGTGATTGTTAACACACATGTTGCTGGTGGGGGAAGACCAACCCCCAAAAAATTTCAACTCTGTCCAGTGGTTTTATTGAAATTACATTTTGTGTTATCAGCTAATAAATGGACTCAATCTACTCTTAGTATGCTTCAGAGGAGGCTTATGATAGTGTTACCAATATAAGCAGAGTTTTACATTCCTTCCAAGACTGAAAACATTCTTAAAGGTGCACTTATGAGAAAACTTCAATTTTGCCTAATTTACAGTTTTCAGATTTTGTACTTATGAATAATAGAAATACACATGAGACCCATCAGAAAAAAGCAACTTATAGCGTAGGAGAGTTTTGAATATTGTTAAAGATGAATAAATTGTCAAAAATTGTGATTAAAAATTGAGGACTCATCTTATATGAGTTTTTTCTTCCTTTTTTTCCATTCAAAATGTAGCGGTTCATTTATTTCTTTAAATAAGCCTAATTCTCTTGAAACTTCTGGAATGTTTTTAGAAAGAATCTGTTTAAAGAACTATGAGGTATTTCTTTGTTTTTTTTATTTACAGTACTTTAATATTTTATGATCGTCATTATTCAGTTGTAGTTAAAGATTATTAATTTTTAACTAATTTTCAAAAGTAATACAATTAAAAATCTTTGTATGCTATGTTTTAAGGTAAACTGAGGAGTAGTTCTGAAACATTCTAGCCAATTAAAACAAAATGATTTGAAGCTTTGAATTTTTCACCTACATGTCCCCTTGAGAAACAACATGACCCAGAAACTATTGATGATATCATCTGCATGACATAAAGATCTGCTGAATCTCTTTGCTCTACATAAATTAGGTGACAGGAACCATCACAAGATAAACTTTGGTCTTCGGTAATAAATATAAAATGTGTAATATATGATGCAGGCTAATTAATCCAGAATTGCTTATGTCAATAATGTTTTTTTTTGTTTTTGTGGAATAATTTTGTGATTTAATTCTCAGAGTATGTAATTGAGTTCATGAATAAATGCAACGTATCTTGACCGTTTTTAATTAACTGTGATAACACCTTGTTAACTTCAATAAATCAGTAAAAAATGATTTGAACTAAAACACTGCACAGAGGAACTGACATTGAAATCACTTCCCTTGAGATGCCCAAGGGGGTTTAATAGATTCTAAGCTCTAATTTTGTTGCTTGAAAGATATTATTTGGTAATTGTCTAAAGATTTTAAATAACTTCCAAGATACTGTAATACCGATGTTAAAAACGACATTGTCATTCTTAACTTAATTTTAAAAAGTTATTATTAAATGCAGACTTAAAACTATGATTTCATTGTGCTCCTTTTTGATATTATATTTGATGGTGTTATATTTTATTCTAAAAATTGTGTGTATAATTAGTTCAGCAATATAAATTAGTACCAGTGCAAATTGAAAAATACATGCTGTAGCTTCTCAAAGTTTGTGGTGGTATTAGTGCTAGTTAGAAGGGGTATCTGTTTATTTGTAGGCCACTAGTTTGAATTCTATATCAAATTGTTCCTGATGTTAGTTAGAACATGTCACTTGTTTAAACATTGTAAATTGGTTGTTAATGCTTATAATAAAACTTATCAACACACTATTCAAATATTGTATTCAGTAATTTATTGATTATTGTGATTAAAGTTATTGGAAATGTTCAGGGGTGGTTCACGAAACAATTTGTAGATGGTTAAGGTTATGACCCATAAAATTGCTGTAGTACTGAAATAGAACTCCAAACAAGGAAATAAAAGATTTAACATGTAGAAATAAAGTCGTATTCCCATATTGTTTTTAACATTCACATAACATAGTGGTTTTCAAATATTTGCTGCCGTCTCCCTTCAGGTGACAAATTCTGCACGCACTTCCTCTCATTAAAATTTAATTTTTGACTTAATTTTTTTCCTGGAAGTAAGGCTGAATATTTTATTATATACTTACAGTGTACAAAATAATTATTGCAAGTGATTCGAACTATTCACTGCCTGTAAGTACTGAATTTATTTAATGTTTGTCAAAGTGATAAAAACTGTAAGGAAAACTATAAAAAAAAATTGATAGTTCAGAAAAGTCAGTGATATGGATGAGCTTGTTTGATGTCACGTAGTTCATTGAATCTGTGCACTAATATAGCAATGGCAATACATATCTCATTCTGGAGATTTAGTCTTGATCATCACCATGGCTGAAAAACCTGTTCACGTAGGTAAGAAGGGGCAACAGGAATCAGAACACGCAAGGCCTTCTTCCTTAACTCTGGATACTCCTTCCTTACAGAGCCTCAAAACTCGGAAAATACTGTAATAAGATACACTGTAGTGTAATGTCTGACCAAAAATCAATACGTTGTTCTTCTCCTGTTATGAAATTTAGAAATAATTACAGCATTATTAAGCATTAGAGCACAATTTTATTCAATTATTACGAGGTTCTCCCACCTCCCCTCTGAAATCACAGTTTGAATAACAGTGATTTCCAGATCTTCAATTTGAAATTTGACTTTTTAAACAAATTCGCAAAGATAATAACTGAGACAAGTTTTCTGTACCATCTGCAAGGTGTTTTGATCGAAGTTTCAGAGCTTCATAAATTTCATCCTCTGAAAAAGCTATCAAAACCTGTGACTGAATCACTTTTAAAATTGTCACTGTATTTTTCAATCCAACAAATCGTCGTCCCAACTGGTTAATGGCAATATCTAGGTATCCATAAAGATTAAGTTTGTTTTTGTTGGCTATCTGTGAGGCTTGGGTCCTAGCAAAGTTCACCAAAATGTCAAGTTTTCCTCACTGGTTTATTGTTAAATTTACTTCTACTTTCCAGACTGGATAATTCTATTGCATAAATTTTCAAATCATCATAGTGATTCCGTACAGTCTTCAGTTCTGCTTAATCTCTATTGCGTAAATTCTGTGCTTTTTGCAATCAAAATGAGGTCTTTGGAGATATTTTGAAACAATGTTGGTTGATGGTAGTATTTTTGGAACTACGTGGGGGAAAAAAATTTTAATTTTCCATTTCATTTTTCAAGTGACAGGCTACATTTGTTTCAGGCGTTTTCTTAGAACATGAAATTTTTGTTAAAGCTTGCAATATATTAAAATATCATATAGCTATTAAGGAAACTTTTTAATTGAAGATTTGTTTTGCTTTTTATCTGAAACCATCACGTTTAATATTATTTTCCACCAATTAATGCAATGATCAAAGGAAACATAATTTCCTTCTAGTACAGAGTAAAATGTCTGGACTTCTAATATCCCATTTTTCATCATTAAGCACAAGATTTAAATTATGAACAACACAGAGCACAAACATTGGATTGTCAATGTTGCCTATTTTTTTTCTGAATACCTTGTACTATTCTAGTACGCAAGTAAATTCTCCCCATTTCTGCTGCACCATTATCTCGTAGACCTTTACATTTAGATATTAATGCCTTGTTCTTTTATGCACTTGGCAATATCAAAATGCACCCCCTCCCCATGCTGATTGATCTTCAACTTTCTTAAATCCAATGAAAGATTCATTAATTTTTATTTTAATCGGTATGCCAGATTCATTTTTCATGATGATAACATTTTCTAAAATTTGATTTAATTGGTCAACTTTTGATACATCTTGGTTGTGTCCTTTATAATAAACTAGTGTTGCTACAACAGCACATACTTTCTCGCATAATTTCTAAATTTGCTATTTTTTAAAATTCAGAGAGTTCAACGAAAATGACACCCACACCATTCTTTTAAGTGTCTTCTTCTCTCTGTGGAAAAAAAAGTTTAAGAAAAACTTTGAAGCAGTTTTGAGAAAATTATTTTTTTAGAAATTGAATAAATTTCAAGCACAAATCACCCGAAAACTACTTGTTTTTTCAATTGTACATGACCCTTCTTAAAGATCTGATTTTTTAAAACAGACTTATTTTAAGGCAAGAATTGCTATCATTCATTTTGTGATTTTGAAACATTAACTTTTTGCAATTTTCGAAAATTCACCCATAATGGGACAAGCCCCATTTTTTTATCGTCCTTTGATAATGCGAGGATTACGTAAAGAAAAAAAAATTTGAGTGGTTTCTGAGAAAAAACTATTAAAAAAGTTTTTAAATTGCCTAAATTCCGTGCAAAATTACATAAAAACTACTCATTTTCAAAAAATTAAACATGACCTTATTTCAAGATCTGACTTTAAAGAACAGATTTCATTCAGGAAAAATCTCTATCTTCAATATTATATTTGTAGGAAGATGCCCCAAAAAATTATACTTCTACAATTTTCAAAAAATCTGGGATTTGAACAAACATGAGGCCTGCACTTTAACTTCATTTCACTTAAGCTGTTCTTAAGCGTTTTTTACCCTATCTGAGGATAAAGTTTAATCAGAAACTTAGGAGCCATTTTTTAGAAAACGTTGAAAAAAATTCTGAGACTTCATGTAAAGTACTACCGTCAAAAATCAAAATATTTGGTTGAAACTTCAAGTCTAGAGTTTATTCAGATTGATCAGAGAATATCAATTTTGGAGAAAATCGGCTGCAGACGCTAGTGTTGACAACGAACAGACACAGACTTTTGCGTCAATCGATTTTTCTTTATAAAGGACCCATAAAACAGATTCTGACTAGACCGGGGTTAGAGAAAGTAATTTATTGTATATAGCAACAAAATTTGTCCACTTTTTTATTACTAGGGTCCGGCAATGAGAGATTTTCTGCTGAAAATTTGCTCTTTTCCGGAGTACGATTACATAACTTCCTATTCCTACGAAGTAAGTGCGAGAAAGTAAAACACGGTGCCTCATTTATTTCTTGTAGGATTTTATCAGACACAGTTTTAGATAAAAGACATACTATTTCGTTTTCAATTTGGGGACTAGCACTTGGTCCCTGGACATGGTCCTGTTAGTCCCTATGGAACACCGTTGAGGGCCAATGACCTAATGCCTTGAAAAAGGAGGTGGTGTTTCTTGCTATGATAAAATTGAATAAAAAAAATTGTGTAAATAAATAATGACTTATTCACAAGTTAATTCATTCTCCATTTCTTTATCCAGCTGTTTTTTACGGTACATCTCCCAATATGTAAATATTATCCAAACATCCTTATTGGCAACTACAAAAAAAAAAAAACTGCTCACCAAGTATTCAAGAATCTTCAACCTACTCTAGTAAAACTGGAGCCTTCAGAATCAAGAGGGGGGAGGAAAGTTCATTTCTGGGCTCTCTTTCCCATTAAAATGTTTTACTTACATAAGACATAAGGATAATACCATAGTAAAAAAATAAATGAAACATACAAGGAGAACTGAATTATTCAATTATTTTTTTAATAAGTACAATTACTTTTATCACAAACCAATTACAGAACTGCCTGATGGTTTGTAGATACTCTTCTCCAAATGTAAATCAATTTCCCAAATTATCAGAATAAAAAGAGGAAAATCAGAAATCGAACATTTGCGGAAATAATTTTTTGTTCTGTTTTGTGACATTAAGGCCCCTTCCAAATGTTCACGGGGCCACAGCCCCGCTACCCCTTCAGTGCGCAGGTCTATGCACACGTTATGGTTGGTTGTTAGTGATTCTGGACGTGTCAACTATTGAGCGTAGTGCATACTTTTCTTGGGGAGGTGGCGGTGATTTTCCTCCGCTGGATGGCGAGATCCGGCGCCGACCTACCGTCGGCTAGAGGGCTTTCTCCTAACGTATCTCCCACCAGCGGGGCACCGCCCCAGCCGGGAAAAGCTGTAAGCTCCCGACAGATCTCCCGGAATATGTGGCAATGTAGTGCATGTTAGTGTATGTGTGTGTAAGGGGAGAGGATAGGACAAGGAAGAGGAAGGAACGATCGCGCGCGGTCCGTGGCCCGTTTGTTAGGGTACTGCTCCGGCATTCGCCTGGTGTTGATCGGAGAAACCTGGGAAAACTACCGATCAGAGCGACATGATGCGGTTATGATATGATGATAGTATGCCATCTACGAGTAGACACGATTTTTATCCACTCTCCCAATAACAATATCCTGCTTGCTTGCCGCCAGTTTAGATTATACAATATTTTATAGAGAACAGCAGACGACACAGTTCATGTTTGAACAACTTTAGAGCATGTTTAATTAAAACAATGTAAATACATTTTGTAGTTTGCCAATTTTAGATAAAAATTCTTACTGTAAAAGAAGTTTGTTGCCCATTCTGAGCGCCCCTTTTCAACAGTCAAGCTGTTTCATTCATAACATTAATAACAACAATATTTCATTTTATCCATTTGTAATTCAAGATCAAAATTATTGGCAGAAAGTACCGCATGAAAAGAAAAAGCTCATTAAGTAAGACAACATTATTAGCAAGGCAGTTGGTTGTTCTGAACACACAACGGAAGGTTTCTGATTAGCCATTCCTATAGGTAAACGAGCTAATGGCAAGTTACGCAAAAATTCAAGTGGCAATTACGCCTAAACGGTCTCCGTTACGCAAAAAGTTGTAAGAAACTAAAGTGTAGGAAATTTTGTGTAGAATATTGTGGTACAGAGTAATTTTACCTAAATTCGGTAGGTTTTTTAGATATAGCTGAAAAGAAGAAAATGTTATCTTTTCATTTATTATAACTCAAATGCCAATGGAATTTTTTTTGGCACACTTCGGATTAGTATTCAGCACCCAAAAAACATGAAGGAGCAAAAAATACAAACTACACTACAATATGTTTTAGCAAACTACGTAATGAGTCTAATAAAACTACGTCATGTTCGCCACATGTCTCTCTTACCCCCCCCCCTCTCTTCCCATGCGATGGATGGTCCAGGCATGGGGTTACACGCCGTTAACTAGTCGGCAAAGTCGGATAGTGAAACCAAAATGCAAATCATTCATACACGCATAGATTAGCTTATTGTGTAGTTCAGTTTGTATTTTTTTTGTAAAGATTAAATAATTTATTTCCTTGAGGGATGACGTATAGGTTACACCCCATCATATGTTTCCGCCTGCCAATGAAATCGCTAAAATTAACGTTTAGCAATACATTTCACTACTAACATTGAAGTAAACGCTCTTGTCTCCTTTGCTACAATTGAAATGAGTTACATACGTAGCGGTAAACATCAATGAAACTATGAAACCGATCTATTTTTAGGCATTATTCTTTCTTTTGAGCAGTAAGATAGTTTCTTCAAAGTTCATGGAAAACATATCGTAACTTAATTTACTGCTGTTGTCTTGTAAAACCTACTAGAAAATGTTCCTCAACGATTTCTTTGTTCATTAATTTTCGAATGTACCTCGCAAATCACATGTTTCACCTGCGGTGTACGGTGTTGTCATTTGTTCATAATCGATATCGTGTGTGGGTGTGTGTTGGTGCGCAAAGTGGAACAGGGGGGTATAACAGGGCGACCGAAGACTGTCAAAATGGGTACTTAGGGTCCTTAGAGTGAAGTTACTGTGAATATTCGCCTATTTCTATTTTCATTCTTGACTCAGAAAGACGGCTGACTCATGCTTTAGAAAGAGTAATCTGTCAAGGATGGATGACAAGAACTGCATCAAGGATCGTATTTTGAAAGACGTCGGGAAGTCAATAAAGCTGGTGCGTAGTTTTGAATTACCACCCTTTTCCTAATTGTTATGCACTTAAAATATGAAAATTGAATTAATTTTATGACTTTTTACAATATGATGTTTTAAGACAATTGTGTTAACTAGTTTTGTTCTGAAGATTTCTGACTGAAGAAGCCATCTGTGTTATTACATGTTGCTTTTTGATGAAAAACATTACAAATGTTTCTCATATTCTGTCTCTTTATTTCTTACTTCATAATTATTGATGTATTGTTGCTGGTTCTTTGTTTTGAACAAATAATTCTTGAATGTTTTTTCTTATTTTGAAGATACCTCAACTACTTGTTGTATTAATAACTTGTAACCAATTCCCTTATGGTACTAACATAGTCACTAACAATGTTGCTTACACTAGTGTATTTATGCATGTGTTCTAACAGATACAACAAGTGAGTGTAGGGATTGAGAATTGCGAAAATTATGGCTCTGCTGGTGGTAGTGGTGGTGGTGCAGTGAATAGCAATTCATGGTTGGTTCAATCTTTATGTTGTCATCTTGATTTGGCTTTTCGTCATGGATTGCGTGAACCATCTCTTGGATTTTGGCCATTACTTCAAGGACTTAGTCACTCAGATACATTTCAAGTAATAGATGGATTGCAGAATATTTGTTCACCTCTAGGGAAAGGTACCATTTAATGTAACACTGGGAATTGCTATGAGTTTGGAAATATTTTTTGAGTTTGTATGTTTGATATTTTTGTAGCTGAATTGATTAAAACAATATTTAATAATCAGTTTGCTTAATCTGCACCCTTATTTAGTGATTAGTGAAGTAGATTGTTCACAAGAGAATTGTGTCTTTTAAATTTTGTGTATGCTACTTCTGCTTTCAATGTAGATAGTAATAATGATTGCACTCTAAAGCTGTCATGCAAGCATGTTTTATTTAGTGTTTATTAAAACCCTTCTGGTACCTGCTGGGACAAACATTAGTTACTAAACTTTATTTGATGAAGGGCTTTTTATTTATTACATTATAGTGTATAAAATTCTGCGATCACATTTCTTATGATCACGAATGTCAAAACATTTGATGTTGTTAGTAGAACAAGTTTAGTTTTGACATATATTGTAAAGTTTTGAAGGAAGTTTTTATTCTTCTAGAGTCCATTTTCCTCCCTTGTTGAAGAATTGCATTTACTCAGGAGGATATTTGATTTGCCCTTTATAACATGTTTCAAGAAATGAAAGTAGTGTCTTTTAACGTTTTACTTTAAATATATTTTTATTAGCATATATGAAATGATTTTGATTCAGGAATTGCTTCATTTAGTATCTGAATTCATTGTAATGCATATTTTTTTAATTAATAGTTGGTTGGTTTAGGTTTATTCTGAATTTCATATCTTCCAGAAAAATAGTGAAATTCTTATTCCATTATGTTTTTCATACATAATTATTATCTAATTATTGTAGTAGTCTCATAGTTATTATCTAAGAGTGGCTGATAATTCTGTGTATCATAACTATAAAACTTTTAAGTTAATTCTTTATCACTCTACTCAGAAAAGTTGAGATGTTATTGTCTTTATATTCCAATGTCTTTTTTTAATTATTTTCATTAACTTCTTTGATAATTAAAGGACTGTACTTTTTTCTAATTAGACTTTTCTAAATTAATGTGAACAATATCAATTTCAAAGCATATTGAAAGCAATTTCAAAGCATATTTTTGTGTTGTTTTTAAATATCAGCAACTACTTGAGTGAACAATAAATATAACCATCTCTCCCCCCCCCCAATAACTTAAAATTATTGTTCCTTGATTTTAAATTGATTGAAGAAATGGACTTATCCTGCTGTTGATTTTAACTAGGAAAAAACATTTGCCGCATTGTAGATGGATGGTTTCAAAACTTCTTAAAAAATATAGTTCTGTTATTTGATGCATGCCATTAGAATTGCTTACTTGCTTTTATATTATGTGATGATGATGTGTTTGTGAATTTCTTTTCTCCTATATTTATAAAATCAATTCCTAACAATTAATGGAAAATCTATTTTTCACAGGCCTCATTTGGTTGCACCATACCTTGATGGAAGGATCTCTACAAAGCTATCTTTTGTGTTTAACTAATGATAATACAACCCTGCGACATTATTATACTTCAAGATCTATTCTTCGTGACCCTTCATGTTCACAGCAGCTATTAACTCTTTTGGCTGGTCTTGAAAATATTTCATTCACCATGAATACAGTAAGTGTGTCAGTAATTTTTTTTAATGAAATCTATGTATGTGATAAAAATGATCAGAAATTGGTTAACAAAATGCTTAAATATAAGATAAGTATTTTAAAACTTTGAATCAGGAATACATTTCTTTGATCTTTCTGTTCTGGATTTGGAAAAGTCTTTTATGTGGATCTTCATGTGTTTGCTTGTTAATATTCTGATTCCTTATTACTGAGACCAGACAAGCTATAGATATTAATATACTTTATTCTACAGTACATGAAGTTTGGTATTCATGTGTATTCAGTGGATGTTATTTTAATAAATGTATTAAAATGATCTTTTAAGAAAGAAATTGAAGTTTCATTCTGTAAAATCAACATAAGAGATAAAATATGTTAATAATAACAGGAAAGTTGAATAGTAGAATTGGTCATCTTTTGGTATGATAATCAAGAACTGAATTCTCTTTTAACCATTCATTTTTATTAGTTTCCATATTCTTAAAGCTTTCTTTTTTCTGATTCAAGAGAAGATAATAAAATTGAGATTTTCTCTATGTTTTCTTTTGGTTACAGGATGGAACAGACTTGCAAGAGGCAACTGGTTTTTCAGGTTTAACATCAATGACTTCCTCACTTTCTTCTCCTGTGGATTCTGGTGTAGCTTTACTTGACAGTGATGCTGATGTTACTTCAACAAATGAAGTTACTGTGACAGAAGGTGATTCAGCTAGTCTGAGGGAGGTAAGATAAGAATTCTCTGAGCGTGGATGTGGTTGTTTGTAGACTCAGTTTTTCAACTTCATGAAGATGCTATAATTTATAAACTGGAATTACCATTTTATTCTTTATTTTATTGGTTAAGAATTGTAATGTTGTGGTATATTTAATATTTCAGTGTAGTCAGAGTTTTTTCAGTGTAGGCCTGTACAACTTCATTGTATTGGTATATTCATAAAAAAAAAAAATTGTAAAATCAGCAAATAACACCAATTCTTTAAGAAGTTCTTTATTGTTTTAAAGGATGTCTGCACTTAGATGTATTTCAGATTACTCTTGTGAATATGACTCCATAGTTCATTGTTTGAATTTATGAAAGTGTATATTTTAAAATAAAACTTAAAATTAAAATTTTGTTCACTTAATTTTTAATTTGTCTACTTTAAATTGAAGTTGATTGAATTGAACTAATTTAAGGTAGTTTATTTTCAACACATTTAAACACTTGAAAAACTCAGTAGAGTTTTTCAATAAGAACATCAGCTTTTTTTAGTCCCTTGGAAAATGGGAAGGGGGGTCTTAACTGCTGACAATTGCATGAACTGAAGTATGATTTTAAAAGTTTTTTTGCTTTTTCCTTATAAGTTAGATGCCTCAGAGCCTTTGGAATCCTTCAGTGAATTTTTTTGATTATAATGACTGTAATTGAATATGAGAAGCAGTAAAATATTTGTTCTGTCTTTTGTTGTGGTACAATGTTAGGGAATTATGATGTTTTACTTCGTGTAATAATAAATGTCTTTGAAGATATTTGAGAGGACGTCATCTTGCAAAGTAGTGATTACAGATGATCTGATTTTGTTGGTTCTTTATAAATTTATCTATTCCTGAGATCTTTACAAATTTGAGTATGTAATTCTACTTGTTTCTGCAAACACAAACATTAAAGTTATAAATGAAAGACTTAGGCGTAAAAGGAGGATTCTCAGAATTGTAAAGCAATGTACACTCTCACAGCCGGATTCACTATTAGAATTATCTTCCTGGCTGGATGGCCATTATCTAGTGGAAATCATATTTTGCTTGAAGTAGGGAACACGGTACACCCTCAGAGAAGCGTGGGAGGGGGTAAAGGAGGGGAGTCTCCTTAAGCCCTTCCTTTAAATTATGCTGCACGCTCTGATAGAAATGAATAAAACTTAACGATAGGTGATTTTCATGGCTCTTCCTCAATCCACTTTGTCCCCACCGCATTTTAATTCCAAATTACTTTCAAAGGCAAGTTTTCTCGTTTCGTTCGCCTGGATCGAAGTCACGGCGAGGCTCAGGCGATGCCCTTGTGATCACTATCAACATCCTTGAGTCTATCCACTGCATAATTACCAATTCACTTTTATAAGAAAGCACTTTATAAGAAAACCTCCAGAATTCAAACTGCATAGTTGCAAACATGTTTGGAAGAAAGAACACTACAAGGTTTATCACACAAGCACACCACCCTGATCGCAGTACTATTTAGTAATAGAGCTCCGGCAAGATACTTGGGTGAAATTTCCTCCCCTTATAATCGGCTAACCACCCCTCATCCCCTCCTCCATAAATATCCCCTTGCCGGAGCGGTGTGAAGTACCGGTTTAAACGACTTCCTTTGGTTATACTGTGTTCTAGACTTCAACCCATATTTCCAGACATTTTATTTGCAGCTGTGATAGACATCATCAGTGGCAGGGTGGTCATAGACAAAGTATTCTTCCATACAGCTAGCAGGTGACTGACGTCAGTCATCTTTGAGCTGTCTGGAAGGATACTTCATCCAAGATAAATGATACTTCAAACCCTGCCACTGATGATGTCTGCGGCAGTTGTAGATAAAATGTGTTGAAATTTGATTTCCACTAGACCATGGCCATCCAGCGCAGAAGATAATTCTAATTCTCAGATAAATTTTTTGATAATATAATTTTGGGCTTTTGCTGTCTTTCGTACATGGCACTCAAATAGTGAAAATATTGGCTTGTTGTTGGTCAGCAGTTGTCATAGTCATGTAACACATTTAAACCTCTTAAACTAACAACTTTCACATGCTCACACCTTGAAAACATTTCCTTGTGTGTTGTGTTTGCATATTTTTTTGCTCTTGAATCCTTCAAATTTTGAAGATCTTTTGAGACATCTTTTCAGAAGCATTGCTTCCAAAAATTAATATTAGGTTTTGTGAATTGTTGAAAATTCATATATGAAAAACTTTTAAAAGGAAATAACAACAACAACAACAACAATAATAATAATAATAATAATAATAATAATAATAATAATAATAATAATAATAATAATAATGATGATGATGATGATGATGATGATGATAACAATAACAACAATTATAGTAATAACAATAACTATAAAAATATAGTTTGCCTGTCTGCCTGTACTTAAGTAAATTATTTATATTTTTCTTCTTATATTTCTGTTACTATATATTTTTGATTGAAAAAATTATCACTTATCTGTATTTCAGGAAGTGGCAATGTTACCAGAATTAGAAGATAATCGGATAAATGATCACATTGTGTCTCAAGAAATTGTTAAGAATAAAGATGCAGTAGAGATCTCTGGTTACACAAGAAGTAATGAAAAGCAAGTTGCTGGTGGGGCAATGGATCCTTTAAATAAAGGAAATGTTTGTGAAGAACTGGATGGTATTCTAAAGTCAAGATTTGCTGAGGAACCTTTAGGAGACTGTCATTCCATGATAAATAGTCATTCAGAGAAGTTCATTTTACCAGTGGAATGTGCCTCTGAGTTTGACCATAGTAAAGAAGAACTAAACAAAATATTAGTTGATACTCAAGTTCTGTCAAATTCTAGTAGCAGTGTTTCATCAAGTAATATAAATAATACAGTTTCCAATTCATCTAATTTAACTCAACTTTCAATATCCACTTGTCAGCCAAGTACTAACAGAATGACAGAAAGTTGCATGGCATTGATTGAAGGTAGGAATGAAGGTGTGAATATTGAATCATGCAAATCTGATGATTCTCTGAACGATAACAAATGGGCACAAGAGGCAGATGTAATGAGTAAATCAGTTGGTGCTGATACTACTGTGATAAGGCGGCAGCGTAAAAAGAAACGCAATGGTCCAGATGTTAAAGTGAAGAGAGTGTCATTTCATGAAGACCTTCTAATGCAAACTAACGAATCAACTTCGGGATTTTCAGCAAGCTTTTTGCCTCCCAATCCTGTTATCAAGTGTGATGTTGTGAAAGGACGATACAGTTGGTGTGCAGAGGGTGATGCTCCATTTTTTGAACAACGTAAAAACGAAAATGATACAAAGTCGGATGTTTATCTTTCCACATCTGGAGGAAAATTGAAATCTGATAGTGATGAGAGAATCATCGGTTGTGCTGAAAAACATCCTTTATCTGAAAATAAATTATGTACACAAGTTTGTGAAATCTCAAATCAGGAGAGTACCAAACTTGCTTCAAGTAGAGGTTCCATAATCGATACGAAATTGCCTCCAGTTACAGAAAGAGGTATGCCTGAAGGACAAGAAGATCCTCCAAAAACGTCTTCATTGCTTCATCTAAATAGTATAACTGACAGTGTTTTGAAGAAATTTCCTTCCATTGCCTCATCTATAGACTGGTCCTCTGATACAGAGAGTGATGTTTGTGACCATCGAATGAGTGGGAAAGGTGGTCTTGCTGCATCAAGGAAAGAGGATAGGCGTGTATCTACCAAATGTCAAAATGCTTTGTTGAAATTTTCAACCTTTATGTCTCCTTCAAAAACAAGTCTTTTAAAGAAATTTATGAAGTCTGTGACAGAAAAGAAAAGCTATCAAAAGAAAGCTAAACTTCGAAAGTCAAAACCATTATACATATCTGGAGCAAAACCAGACCCTGTTGTAGTGGGCCAAACTCTTGCAGAACTTGATAGTATATATTCCAATGTGAACAGCTTTACTAAAAGTGGATGTGCTGTGGGAGCAGTATTTGAAAAAACCCTGAAAAATCAAATTTTTCATGATTCAAAAGAAACACTCTATAAGGTGGGAATTATTTTGTTAAAAATTCTTTTGTGTTATATTTTTATGAAATGACTCTTTTAGTAAGTAAATGTTCTTTAAGGGTTTTTAGAAACTATTTAATTGTTCTAGGTTTTCAAGGCGAATAGTTCGTATTTCATAGATGGAAAAAGCCAGCCACTGCTAATTGTACTCAGTGAATTTGGTATTTATTTTGTTGCCCTTCAACCTAATATGTCAGTGTGTCTTCAAGTAATGATGTGCTATGATGAATTAGGATCAATTATTGTAAGTATTTTGATTTATTATGTTTAAATGATAATTTTTAAATTGTGTTGAACATGGGCTTCAGGGATAAAAAACAAACAACTTTTAACTGACCCATTGGGTATTTTTGAGTTAAAAAAATTCTTTCAATTTAGTTCACATAAAATTCTGATTTTCATCAGTCAAACTCACACACACTCTCACACATACTCTCACACTCACACACACATGTAGCACCTGTTTTAAGATTTCAAACTCATATAATCATTGTTGGGTAATAAAGTAACCAATGTGAAACATGAAAGTCGCAAACCATGTTTGCATTTTGCTATAAGTTTATTTTGTACTTGTGTTGCCTTTGTATTTGTTTGGATGTATGTGTGTGTGTATGTTTGTTTTATGTTAGATTAAAGTTTTAGTTTTCTTAAAGTTTTTGAGTTCATCAAGTTCTTTTATGTATTAAAAACAAACCTGAGTGTTTTGGGGCTGAGGGAAATTTAACCAATCCTGATTTATTGATATTTTAAAACAGTGAATTTGAATATTATTGCTTCAGTTGACATAACCTAATGAATGTAAATAGAAGAATATTTAATTTTCTTTCAGGTTGGTCCTAGTCGACAAACATTGCTTTTTGTTAATTTAAATCACACCAAGCAAATGTTAGTCACCAGCAGTAATAGACTGGTCACAGGTGAAATCATTAGTCATATTGAGGTGGCAATGCGAAGATCGCCTATGAAATATGCTTTACCTGCTGTTGGTCAGTTAGAATTGGACAATATGAAAACTTTGAAATTACAACTGTCAAGAGATCATGTGTTGCTGAACGTAAGTTGACCTTTTATTTGAAGCAACAAAGATTTTAAAATTATTTTCAAGATGACATTGAACTTAATGACTAATTCTTTAATTTATTTTTACAGGATGAACAACTTCATCATTACAGCATTGCAAATATACAGGACAACCCCACTAGCCCTCCTTCAACTCCCCTTGGACCTAAAAAGGAAGGGCACTTGATGTTTCGACCTGCAACGAATACTCCTCTACAACCTTGGGAACCGGGATACTTCATTCTCAAGTAAGTCTTATTGCCTTGTACAATGAAAAATACAATTTAGTCTAGAAATATAAAAACATACATGTGCATAATGTGGCAACAGATCAGGAAACTCAACTGGAAAAATCAGAGAATATTTTATTTTTGTAGAAAAAATATTTTTGGTGTGAGAAAACAGCTTTCAAAATTTTGTTTGTCAAATAATTTTATGTTAAATTCATGTCTAAAGCTTACTCTTAAAACATGCATTATACATTATTGTTGTCAGCTTTCTTATGCAAACCCATATTAAAGGACCTTGTCACAGAGTGAACTGTGTGCTCAAATGATTCAGATGATCCAGTTCGAACAAGTATTATGTAGAATACATCATGTAGTCAAATAGAAAGTGGCCCCCCCAAATTGCACCAGAATATTGTTTGGAGTGGGCTACAAATGGATTGCCAGTTGCACCTCTGAAAGTGTCCGAAGTGTACTTTTTGATGAATTTTGCATTTAAACTGGTTACTAACTAGGTAATTCAAATTCTCCACCTAAAAGAACTGAATAATTTTTGTTTATATTATTGAGTATTTATGAAGTTATTTTCTCCCATTCCAGGTGTTAAAATTATTCTCTATTTGCGGGGGTAAAAGGGGGAGGGGAGGAAATATGTGTGGGAAAGAGAGGGGGATGAGTTTGAAAAGATAAATCTTAGTTTGTCTTGGTCCCAGTCATTCTACACAGAGTTGGTTCAAAACAGTTGGGGGAATTTTTTATATTCTTATTCTGCTAAGACCTTTGTTTTGCATATTTTGTTAGTGCGTGGTTATTTAGCGCATGGTGACTTTCCTAATTATTATTTATTTCACTCCTTTATGTGTAAACCAGAAGTTCTATCTGAAAGAAACTTAATTAATACTAAAAAAATGTCTTCTTTTTCTGAATGTCTACATTACTATCAATAAAAATCAGTCTTTTTTTAAAATTAAAGACATTCAGTTTTTTTGTTTGTAACTGATGTATTGTTCCAATTTGTCAGCAACGTTTTGGCTAACATTTTTAGCCATCTGTAGACCTCTGGTTTAAAGAGAAACATGAGATTTTAATTTACAATATTGAATGATATATAGAAATGTTTTTAAATCGATGTGATCTAAGCTTTCTCTTCAAATCATTTGGAAAATCTCCCAAGATTACTAGATTGTCTGTGTACAGTATCACCAACACTGTTCCATTTCCATCAGTATTCAATCCATCTACATGCAATAGTTTTTTCAAAATCAATAGTGAATAATATAAATAAAAGGTCTTGAAATTCCTTGGAGAGCTCTCTCAAAAACATCAACTCAGAAACTGTTGTAATTTGTATTGTAGGCGACTAGTATAGGTTTTTATTGTTTTTGTACTGACATCTAGCCAGTATAATTTGTGGCAAAGGAAGTAATGCTTGATAAAATATTAAATGCTCTTTTGAAATCAAAGACAAGACAGTAAACTAATTTTTAGTCTCAAATGTAAGTCTATTGCAGTTTGCAGAACAAACATAATTTGCCCAAGAATGATTCTCTGTAAAGCAAAACGATTCACTCCATAGACACCATTACTCTCTTCCCACTTTTGAATTCGATTTTTCAAGATGTTAGTGAAAACTTTGGTTATTGTATTTACGTAAGAGACATTCTGTGTTCAACTAGGATTTGCTATTTTGTATCTGAAAGAGTATTCTTTCTTTCCTAAACTAACTGCAGAATTCTGAATAGTATTACATAGATGGTCTTGTTGATGAGTTAGTGTTCACTGTGTTCCGCAATTAGGTTCAGTCATAACTTACTCAAGCCTCACAGTGAATCCAAACATATTCAATTAAAAGCAATTTATAAACATCACCCCAGTGAACGCAGCCACTGTACAGGGTGTGTAAACAAATGCTACTGACAGCTTCGTTAATCACTATCAATTTACTAATGTACATTCATTCACTACAGGCACGCTTTGCTTCCTTTACACCATTACATAATTAACATTACAATTAACTATAATCAATTACTGTAAAATTAGGGACAATAGAGATGTGAGAAAAATAGTTATGAAGACCTCTGCCAAGAAGTTAAGTTTTCAGAAACTTTTCTTCCAGATAGCATTAGTTCTTCAGCATTGATATGTAAATAACTGTTACATTTAAGTCACATTTTTCTCTATTATACTTTCTGTTAGTAGGGTTTTCATTTTAATCTTATGTTTCTGCTTACTTACTTCTCTTTTTAACATGTTATTTATTTCTGAAATCTTTTTTCCAGGGGTGGTGTTGTGTACATGTTTAGCGATCAAGGAAGTCGCTTACCAAAAAGGGTTATTCCATTGCATGGTGGTCAGTGCCATGGTTGTCGGCGAATACCCCAGGAAAGTAGACCACACACTTTTGAAATTCTTCTGGATCATAAACGTTCCTTCCAGTTTGCAGCAGCAGATGAATATGAAACTTCAGAGTGGTTGCAAGCATTAGTACAGTCTGCTTCAGGGGTAAGAGAAAAAATAACAATTTTTTTAGAAGACTAGCCAGGAAAAATTTTAAATGCACTAATACATAAATCTGTTTGTTATAACAATTGAATTTTAGTGATGTTTGAATTATTGAAAATCTCTCCATTCTATTTTCAGTTTTATGAAATGGAGCCGATTAATACAACTCCATGCAGCCTTATTGTCACCTCCCGACACATCATAACATGCCAAGAAAAATATCCTTCAGGAGTAGTATCAATACTCACTTGTGCTGCTATCTCAGATTTAGTTGCTTTTAGCATTGTATCAATGGAGGACAGCTGGTGTATTCTGGTAAGTTATCTGTCTTTTGAAGACTGGTGTCTACAGCATAAATTAATACATTATAATTTGTAGTAATCAATGTTAATACTTAAATATATATAAAATAATATAATAAATATAATATAAATATTGTAATATATATATAATATATAATAATATTATATATTATATATATATTACAATATATATAGTATAAATATTTATATTATAATATAAAATAATATAAATATATAATACTTATATATATAAAAATATAGATGATCCAAAATGGAAATCAAAACTTAGAGAATATGGTTTATTTATGTTAGAGAAAGGATGGTGAAGGTTAGCCTACAGAGCAATCTAAATTGTCAAAGGCGTCTATGCCCCTAATGGGGTGAAAATGGAAACAATTTGAAATATTTTAAGAAGAACTGCAGAAAGAAGTAAAGAGTCTGCAAAAATTATCAATTGATATTAGTGGGGCACTTCAACATCACAATACCTAACATTAGTAGGCCAATGCGGGGTGAAAATACTGAATGAAAATGGATGAATATTATGAAATTTGGCCATAGTTTTTTCGACAGACATTAGTTATTGTAGATATTAAGAAATAAAAATACCGAATTACATATCAATTTAAAAGTTTATATTTTTCATTAACCAAAACTTTATTGTATGATATTTTGACAACATTAATATTTCCTCATCTTCAGGTTACATTCAATTTAAGAGATTCTTTTGTTTTTTTAAACATAAATAACAAGTTACTGACTTTAAAATAAATGATACAATTATAATGAATCACTAGCACTCAATATAACATAACACATGAAGACTATCCATTTTGAAGTACAAAAAATAATACATTAAACTAAATAAATAAACAATGTACATCTGCCAGGGCAAAAGCACATTCAGAATGGCAGTTACTTTAAGAGGATGGAAAAGACAATAAGCTATGACCATTATGAGGCAGTAGGGGAAGGGAAAAGCAGGAAAGGGCTTTCAATTTAGTGTTAAAAATAATGTAATAAAAACAGACAAATTTCTTGTATTCCCAAAATGCATCAGAAGATGCAAAAACACACTGTGGCCAAACTCCTCCAATATGAATGAAGTGACAGATAATTTTCTGTTTGATTGAAATTGTGTGTTTGAATGAGATTTCTTGACAATGATATGATGTTTACAGACACTTACTTCAAAAAGAGAGATATTAATAAATACACATGAGGGTTCGAGGCTCTAGAGCGCTCATAGTTTACATTTTAACCAATAAAAAGTTATCCCCCTGTGTAAAGGACGTACAGGTCTTCAGAGGTCCTGACATCTACTCAGATCACTAAAGATTTGAAGTACCGGCCACATAGAGGAAGGTACAAAACCATATTAAATTGGAGCAAAAGAGATAATCAATTGTCAGAATAAGATATCTGTATACATAGAGATTACACGGTCTCAATCAATCACCAGAGAAAAATTCTGTTGAAGAATCGACTACACTAAAAACCAGTATGAGTCAAGAAGCAAATGAACTCTTAGGAAAACAAATCAAACTTACAAGGAAAAGAAGTCTTAAAATTTGGGATTACAATATTCAAAAAGTTATCAGACAAAAGACAAAAATATTGCATATAAAAAATAACTATGAAGTAGCTCTGAAGAACACAAAATGCTTTACCATCAAAATCCTAATATCACCAGAGAAATTACAAGGAAGGCTCTTGGGATTGTTTCATTAGGAGTATAGAGCATGATGTACATGGTCATCAAAATAGTCTTATAAACCGATGAGACATCTCAATTCTAAAGAAGGAGCTATAGCAAGGCTATGTATTATACCAGAAGAAAACTGGAAGTGATATTATGAACAACTTTGGTTTACTGAAGAAGATGAGAGGTACACCCATAGACATCATAGAAGTTAACAAGCATGAAGGTGAATACTTAATGAAGAGATTTCTCCACTTGCTAAATATGTATTGGTAAAAGAACACTATACCTGAAGACCGGCGAAAGGCAAAAGTTACACCCCTCTTCAAGAAAGGACAAAGAAATTACTGCGATAACTCCCGAGGAATTTGTCTTCGTAATGTGGGTTGTAAAATATATAGCAAAGTATTAAATGAAAGATGAAAACTATATCTAATGTTTTATTGTTAGAGGAACAATGTGGTTTTAAAACAATGTTCCTTTGCAGACGATGTTTTCTTTTTAAAAAAGATAATAGAAACGAAAAGCAAGTTTAACTTAGAAGTGCATATTTCTTTTATTGACTATGTGAAAGCATTTGATAAGGTAAAGAGAAATAAACTCTGGAATATCACACAAAATAGAGGATATCCATCACATCATCATTATCGTCATCATCATTGTCATCATTGTCATCATCATCGTCATCAAAATCGTCAACTTCAGGAATTAAACCAAGTGCTTTATTCCAGTCTCAAGTATTTTAATGCTGGATTTAAGAATGATCACTCCAGTGTTTCGTTGGGCATCCCGCATTCCTTCTTCTTTGAGAAGTTGTTTTGGAGTGCTGCAATCTCCATTCTGTGAAAATGTTCCAACCTTTTACTTAGTATATTTCAATTTTATCAAAGATACTAGTGATAGTTGCTGATGTATAGCATCATTTCTTGTTTGTTCTTGGAGGGGGTACCCTACTCTATATCTGAGGAATTTCATTTCAGCGACATCAATTCGGCTGATTTGATGTTTTGTTAAGAGTCCAGTTCCAGTTTTCATATCCATAAAGGAGCATGGGGATAGCCACTACTGTTGCTGCCACCATTAATAAATAAATAACTTTATAGAATTTCAGGAGTTTTGTTTGCTTGTTGCTTTGCGATTTTGCCCGATGGTCACACACATGTGGTTGAATTTATTTAATTTATTTATTGTATCATTATTATTCCTGTAAGAGATGTTATAACATAGATAGTTGAAATAGCTTACTTGTTCTTTTTGTTCTTAAAGGGTCTATTCCTTTGAATATCATTAATTTAGTTTTATTAATACGTATTTGTAAATTATGCTCTCTACAAATATGGTTGAAAGAGGGAACAGCTAACTGAAGCTTATCTTCAGAATCGTAAATAATTATCTGCTCATCAGCAAAGAGGAGTGGTATTTTATGTAGTTGTTAACAGTAGAATAATCCTTAAGATTATTTTGCCACTTTTGAATGGCATTGTCAATATATATGTTAAAATTGTGGACGACAGTGGGCATCCTTGTTTTACCACACAATTTTTTTTCTTCCAAATTCAGGTCCTTTTTATTATTTGCCATTTCAATAATAATTAGGGCACAGGCTCTCAATAGCTCTGGTTAAATGCTGTGGAATGCTTCCTTTTTGATAACTTTCCAAATTAAGTTTCTATTAACTTTGTCAAAAGCCTTCTAGAAATCAAAATTATGTGTATGGGAAGTTGATGTACTCTTCTCTTTTTGATAAGCTCAGTTAATGAAAATATACTGTCGGAACATGATCTCTGTAACCTAAAACCATGTTGAGCTTCCGAGAAGTGCTGAGAAGGCCAATTCCCTTATATTCTTCAATTTTTCTGTAGTGGCCAATGACATTATGTCATTGTTACACCTCCTGCCTTATAAAATGAATCTTTTTAATTAATTTGCAAACGCCCTTCTCAATGGGGCTTGTGGCGTCAGAAATGTGCATGCCACTGTTAAAAAGGATCATTGTATAAGGAAGGAGGTATAACTTAATGTCGTCAGCCACTATAAAAAAGTTGAAGTACAGTCATTCCGGTCTTCCTTTTTAAACATTGGGATTTTTTTTATATCCTCCATTCTTCTGGAACATTTGTCCAGCATACATTGATGAAACTCAGAAGGGGATCATGCAATATACATGAAGCATATTTAATAAGCTCTATATTTATGCCATCACTTCCTGGGGATTTTTTATTTTTGGAATGTTGTATGGCTATCCTCATGTCTGCGGTAACAGTGTTTACATATTCATTGATGTCTGCTAATAATATTTCTTTTGGATTATTTCATGTCTTAAGTTTTTGTAGTATTTTAGCCATTATTGTTCTGTCACTTTTGAGTTTGAGATTTATCTTTTTTTATTTAGTTCAAATGTTTCAGTTTGTATACTCTGTCCTGTCTGCCATGAGCATCATGTTATCATGTTTATTTTCATTATTTTTTGCGATATTTCATATTCAAAGGCCACATTTATTATAAATTTTTATTTGTGTTCCTAATACTTCATTTGCTGTTTGGGTTTATTCATACATGATGTTTTCTCATTCTTCATTTATGTTATTATTTGTTGGTTTAATTGTGGACTTTGGTTCAGCTGCGAATGCTAGAGGTGCCTTGTGCTCTCATTTGGTTTTAAATGAACTTTAAAAGTTTCAGGGTTTGTTTCTAGGCTTGTTTTGATCTTCAGTGATTGGCTGGGATATTGATCTTTGATACTAACAAGAAATGGTTGGATCCAATGTCTCAACTTCTGAATACTCTGGTGTTTGTGACTAGCTTTCCAAGTTTGTCATTCACTAAAAGGTAATCAATTATTGATCGAGCACCTCTAGCATTACAAGTATACTTATGGATGTGTTTGGATGGGAAGAATATATTAGTTATTTTGAAGTTGTTAAAAGTGGCAAAATCTATGAGAAGGTGGCCATTTCGATTTACAGTTCTTTCTCCGAGTTTTTCCATGACATATTTTATAGGAGAATTATTACTGCAAGCATTGAAGTCTCATGCAACTATTATAATCATTTGGATATATATACTTCTCTGCAATATTTTATAGAATTCTTCAGAAACGTCTTTTTGTCCTTCTTCTGGGCTGTAAATGGCTACCATGGTTGTATCTCCTCTCATAGACCTTAAGATAAAAATCCTTTCATTCACAAAAGTGTTGCTGTGGATCCTATTCTTCAATGGTTTTTCGATCAGGACTGCTATTCCTGTTGCAGCTTGTTTTTCAGAGCTTACTCCACCATACAGTAATATATAATCCTCCTATTTAACTGACTCTTTTAATTTCTTTTTAATTTCAGTGATGACTGCAATATCTTCATTCAGTTGTTTAAGTTCCCTGTGAAGTTCAACCTCTTTGTGTGAGAGTTTTCTTACATGCCACACATCAATTTTAATTTGTTCCACTATTCCAAATCATTCTTTCCTGTTATTCTTGTCCATTGTTGTCAATATTTGGTCAGTCTGTTTTTTATTTAATTGAGGCTTTTTAGTAATGTATTGTCTCCTGGATACATAACTAGCATTTTTCATGGCATTATGTGGTGGGGCTGCCACATTTAGGTTCCACATCTAGCCTCATTTTCTCTCTGGGTTTCTTCTTACACTGATTGATTTTCAGGTCCAGGGAGACCAGTTTTCACAGAAGGATGAGTTCAGTAAGGACCTTTTCTGCCTTCATCTACATTAGGATGGTTTACTCTTCTGTTTTTACAACCATTGGATCCTATGTTCACTCTTCTAATAGTCCCGTCGAGGTGGGTTGGTCCACGTCCTGACGGGGGGATGCAGAGAGGGCTCTCAAGTATTCTTTTCTTTCACCAGACATTTTTCCTTCTCCCCATATATCATTCTCGTTCCTTTATTACATCCTTTCTCTTTTCTTCTCCCTCTTCTATTTCACTGGCCCCCTCTGTATGCTGAACGCCCATCCATGTGTTTGCCGTGCATGGCGACCCGTGTCGGAGGGAATCCTGGCGGTTGAGGGGCCTGTCTGTTTTCCAATTACTCTCTTCGTGCTACTTCTTTCTTGGCATCTAGGGATACGTGCTCTTACGTATTTTTGGGGAACATTCCTTGTAGGTCTCAATACACTTGCTTTGGCTACGGACTCTTCTAGACGAGCGGTCGGGAGCTAACCCACTCCCGATCAACCGGCTTGGACTAGGTCTTGTACTGAACTCCAGGGTGAGCGGGAGGATCCACGGCGGTGCAGCACTGTGGTACCCCCCCCCACTATCCCCGTGGCAACCCTGGCACTCCGATGGAGTGTCCACTTGTTGGGCTCCGTGTTGGGTGGGGACCACGGGGATGAATCTGATATCCTCTTAATGGATAAAAAACCTACCCCCCGCCCTCTTCCATAAGGAAGAGGAGATTTGTTGGTGAATCAGTAAATCTCGAGAGTTTTTTTTGTAACGAGTCAGACAGACCTACTAAGCCCCGCTTTCACATCATGTCAAGTAAAAGAGAAAATGAAACTATGAAGAGTGTCAGCCCAATCAAACTTGCCAGGGAAATTGAAAAGTTTGGCAAATTTCAGTCGGTTGTCCGTCAGAGAAACGGCACAATCCTTTTTGAATGTCGCTCTGACGAACAGATCAGCAAGATCCTTGACCTCAAAGAAATAGCCGGCCTCCAGGTGCAAGTGTCTGCCCACCCGACCTTAAACCTCTCTAAGGGTGTGGTTAATCATGAAGACTTCTCTACCGAATCGGAAGAAAATTTGAAAGCCTTCGTCGAGCCATATGGTGTGTCAGAGATTTACAGGATTCAGCGGAGAGTAAATGGGATACTCACTCCTACCTCAACTCTGATTCTGACCTTCGACCGTCCATCTCTACCAGAGAAGATATCGTGTAGCTTTTACAATCTCCGTGTCAGGCAGTATTTTCCAAACCCTCTGCGCTGTTTTAAATGCCAGAGGTTTGGCCATACGCAACCTCGCTGCATGAGCGCCGCAGTCTGCGTTCGCTGTCGAAGGGAGGCCTGTAGTGACTCTAACTGCTCCGCAGAGGCAAAGTGCGTAAACTGTAGTGAAAAACAAACATCCCTCAAATTCCAACCAGTGCCCCATATTCCTAAGAGAAAGAGAGATCCAGAAGATCAGGGTCTCTGAGAAAGTTTCCTTTCCGGAGGCACGACGCCGTTACCAGACGCGAAACCCCGTGGACATGGCCCGAAGTTTCGCTGACACCGTGGGTCAACATAAAGGCAACTCTGAAACCCAAACGCCTAAAGCCTCTACTTTGCGCGATGTTGCCTGGCAGGTGTCCTTTGATGACATCGGCGGAGATGCCAATACCAAATCTCTTGTCCAGCCTGAAATAAAATCGGAAACAAAAACCATAAATATTTCAACAAACACGCAAACACACCCAGAGAAATTGAGGCCGACAGGCCCTATAGCTAGATCTAGGTCGCCTGTCTCAAGGGACCGTGGTGCCCCAATACATGCGACCCTCTCCAGCGGTAGTCAAGATGACTCTACCGGGAATGAGGAACTCCGTATGAACCAAGCCATTACCGTCCAACAAAGAAGGAAAAAGAAAAGAAACCTGATACACAACCCACCCTAGAACCTAAACCTAAGAACTAGAAACTATGGCTCTTCTCTCATGGAACATAAATGGCTTTCGTACCCGTTTGGACGAATTGAAGTTAATAATGTCTGTACATAGACCCGTGGTTATCTGCCTGCAGGAAACACATCTCCGTTCTGAGCACCCCCTCTCTCTACGCGGCTTTTGTTGCTACAGGCAAGACGTAGGCGATGGCCTCCGCGCCCATGGCGGAGTCGCTTCATTGGTTCACGATTCGCTGCTGTCTTCAGAGGTACCTCTTCAGACCGACTTCCAAGCAGTGTGTGTGCAGGTGCACCTTCCATCCCTCACACTCACTATTTGCAATATCTACATTCCCCCAGGACTGAGTGTATCTGCTCATAAACGTTTGGGTCTGATCAACCAACTGCCCTCTCCGTTTGTGATAGTCGGGGATGTAAATGCCCACAGTCGTCTCTGGGGCATCTCCCGCACTTGCCCGAGAGGTAGTGTATTAGAGTCGGTTATAGACTCAGCGAACCTGGTTATTCTGAATTCCGGTGAACCAACTCACTTTGCCGTCGCCACAAACTCAAGCACGTGCATCGATCTAGCACTCTGCAGTCCTTCTCTTGCAACCGTTCTGCAATGGTCCATCCTAGATGACCTGTACGGAAGCGACCATTACCCCATTATCGTCCACATTGATGGGCTAGCCCGTGGGTTGGCGCGCCCCCCTCAATGGTGTGTCGGACGTGCTGACTGGCTGACAGTCCAAGCGAACGTCAGTGTATCGGTGGAGGAGTTTGTCAGTGTGGAGGAAATGGCAGCACATTTTAACAAAGCTGTATTACGAGCTGCGGAAATTGCAATCCCCAAGTCGACTGGTAAATCGCGACACCCTTTCGTCCCGTGGTGGAACTCGGATTGCTCAAGGGCTGTTAGTGCTCGTAAGAAAGCTTTGGCGAGATTAAAACACTATCCAACCGCGGATAACTTAATCAAGTACAAAAGGTGCAGAGCAAAGGCGAGGAGAACCATTTTAAAAAGTAAAAATGCATCATGGAAGTCATACGTCTCCTCTTTGAATTGCCAAACGCCACCACGTCTGGTATGGAGGAAGGTGCGTGAAATGAAAGGATATCCTTCCCCAAACTCTGTGCCAGGTCTTCAAAAAAATGGTCAGGTTATCACAGCTCGAGACGCCATTGCAGAGGTACTTGCCACTCATTATGAAAACATGTCGAGTTCGGCAAACTATGCTCCAAACTTCATTCTTCTCAAAGAAAGAGTGGAAAACCGCGCTTTGGATTTTTCTAACAGAGAACATGAGGACTATAATACCCATTTATCCATGTTTGAAATGAGTTCTGCTCTAGTGCTTGCAAAAAGAACCACACCAGGTCCAGACCAAATTCACAACTTAATGCTGCAACATCTTCCCGAAATTGCCATGCAATTTCTTCTCCGACTCTTTAACCGTATTTGGGAAGAGCACACCATTCCTACCTTTTGGCGAGAAGCCATCATCGTCCCAGTTCCCAAAGAAGGCAAAGATCGATCACTGCCATCAAGTTATCGACCTCTCTCACAAACTGCGTATGCAAAGTTCTGGAATGCATGGTGAATCAGCATCTGGTCTGGACCTTGGAGTATAAAAATCTGTTGACGCCAATCCAAAGCGGGTTTAGAAGAAACCGTTCAACCTGGACCACCTCGCTTCGTTGGCAACAGCTGTTTGTACATCGTTCGTCTTGAGGCAACATCTTGTGGCCATATTATTCGACATAGAAAAGGCCTACGACACCACCTGGAGGCATGGCATTCTGCAAACCCTTCACTCTTGGGGATTTAGGGGGAAGCTTCCTCTATTCCTTCAAAGCTCCTTTCGAACAGATCCTTCCGTGTTCGTGTGGGTGATAGGCTTTCTCGTAGTCACCCTCTTGAAAATGGTATCCCCCAAGGATCAGTCCTGAGTGTCACTCTGTTTGCCATCACCATCAATGGTATAGCGTCGACCGTGCGAGAACCTGTAAAGGCGTCGTTGTTTGTGGACGACTTTGCCATCTTCTGTTCATCCAGCAGCATCAGTGTGATACAGAGGCAAGTCCAAATGGTGCTTAACAAGCTCCACGAATGGAGCACGTCAACGGGCTTTAATTCTCTGCTACTAAATGTACCTGTTTGCATTTTGTAGGATATTCCATTTGCATAGACCCAGTTCTTTACTTGGGAGGAAATCAGCTTCCATTCGCTGAATCTGCTAAGTTCCTGGGGCTTACATTTGACAAGTCCCTAACGTGGCGTGCTCATATCCGTGGATTACAAACCAGATGTGTCTCTCCCCTTAATCTTCTTCAAATGCTGAATGGTACATCATGGGGTGCCGACCGCACTATCCTACTGCGGTTATATAGATCACTCATCCGCTCACTTTTGGATTACGGTAGTGAAGTGTATGGCTCGGCAGCTCCCTCCACTCTGCGACCCATCAATAGTATACACCACGCTGGTATCCGTTCTGTCAACTGGTGCGTATCGCACCAGCCGAATTGAGTGCCTTCTAGCCGAGGCCGGTGAGCCTTCCTTAAAAAGAAGGCGAGATATCTTATTAGCATATTACGGTGCTAAAGTATCAGGACTTTCTAATCATCCTTGTCGCCAAATAATTACCCATCCTAAGTATGAAACATCCTATATTCTTCGAACATCGCTGCCTCACCCTCCAGGTATTCGATTGCGAAATCTTTGCGTGACCTTAATGTTGATCTTCCCACCCCTGTGAAACCCCAAGTCACCCCATTCCCCCTTGGAAACTCCTCCGTCCGAATATTGATCTCAGACTATCCAAGCTTCCCAAACAAACGACTAGCCCTCTTGTTTACCAGATGCATTTTCAGGACATGAGGATAGCCTATCCAGATCATGTATTCTTATATACAGATGGTTCATCGTGCAATGGCACAGTGGCATGTAGTTTTTACTGTATCAGAGCCACCAAATCATATCGACTACATTCTCAGTGCAGTATCTTCACTGCTGAAATGTATGCAATTCTTGAAGCCCTAAAATATATCGAGTCAGCGAGTATGCGCCGAGTAGTTCTCTGTTCTGATTATCTCAGCTCACTACAAGCTGTCTCCCGTTCATCAGACTACCTGACGCAATCAGTTCACAACCTCATCCATCGCCTTTTGTCTCACCACTATGACCTGGTACTAACATGGGTCCCAGACCATGTGGGAATCGTGGGAAACGAGATGGCTGATCGGGCGGCGAAATCGGCGATGGAGAGTACTCGTGTTGACATTCCTTTCGTACCATCGTCTGATGTTAAAGCTTCCTTAAAACGATCCATCTTTAGAGCGTGGCAAACAGAGTGGCACAATACCACCTATAAACTAAGTGCAATAAAGGACTGTGTTAATTCTTGGCGTTCCTCGTCCAGACCTTCTAGGCGCGAGGAAGTTATTTTAACCCATCTTCGTAACGGACACTGCCACTTTTCTCACAGTTTCCTCCTTCGAGGTGAGTCTCCTCCTACGTGTGATAGATGCAGGGCGGATCTTTCTGTGGAACACGTCCACCTGCAGTGTTTGAAATTTGTTGGCAGTCGACGAAGACATGGTCTGGGCAACTCTCTACGAGAGGTGCTCGGAGATGATGATTCCGCGCTCTCAAAGCTTTTTTGTTTTTTGAGAGAAAGCGGAATATATAATTTGATCTGACATATAAGGGCAATAAATATTTTCTCTGCCCCAGATTTGTTTTTATAATTTGTCTTGTTTACCTGCATTTTTTATGCGTAATGGATGGTTTCCTTTTAGGGAAATATGAGCTTTTAAATTAGCTGGAAAGTTGCACCAGCAACCCTTTTAACAAACTTAAATTGATTTTTTTAGAAATACTTTGACATGGGCGCCAATGACCTTAGTAGTTGAAGCGCCCTTTAAAACCAATCAATCAATCAATCAATCTTCTAATAGTAGGGGTGTGACGAAATATCTTAGGTTTAGAGTCACGTTTCCCCAAGCTTCTCAGTCCACCTGACTGCTCCTGTGGGTTCGGAGTGGATCTTGCGAGAAGGATAATTGAAGGTGAGGTCAGTTGTTCATGGCTCCTTTGTAGGTAGGGGAAACCTACAGTGTAGGAGGGGAATATATGTTAAGGAAATTCTAATGTCAGGAACCAGAAACTTCTGAGCTTCTCAGTCCACTCTTCAGCTCTCGGGGTTTGAGAGAGGAACGTTGGCATGAAAAGAAAGACATGCCCTTGAGGATAGGGAATTAGTTGTCTCTTATAACAGGGAGGAGGGGAATCCCATGGTGCTAGATATTCTACTAAAATACTCGAACGCCATACAGGGTAAGTCACATCTTTTTCTTCTTCTACTTCATGGTAAGTCACTGAAGGCCTCTTCCAACTCAGTGGTCATCCTGCCTTCTTATTCTTGGGTGTCCTACATCCAGATATCCAAAGGGTTTGTAGTTATATACTATTTGTGTGTGTGTGTGTTTTTTTTAATTTGTTGCGTCTACACCTTGACGCAACGCGTCTCCAAGCCCCTTAAGGGGCGTTGAGCGCTTTGCACTGGGGAGTAATCCTCCATTAATGTGCTTTATTTAATATTTGTCAAGTCTCGTCGCGTCGCAGTCAGTCAGTGCCTTTTATCCCTTCGGCCCGGGGCTCGACGTCGTTAGATCCCGGGGTTCCTGGCCGGTCACCCAACCACGAACCCGCGAGTCTCGAATTCGCTTAACCTTCGTGACTTCACGGAGCGAAGTAAACGAATTCGGCTAGCGCTGCCGGTTAATCTTGTTACCGTGTTAATCTTGATGTTTCCATTCTATTGATATGATTCGCTCATGTGAATTTGCAGTTGATTTTCTCATTTAGGTTGAAAATTTTTAGGATAGACCTTATCTCCAAACTTCGAACAGGGTCTGCAAGAAAATATCCAGACAAAGAATATTCAGCTACCCTTCTCAGAAAGCACATTTCTGAAGATTCACTTCTCCGTTCCTCTGCTCTGTTCAATGCCCAGTTCTAACTACCATACATCAAAACTGCCATGAATTTATTCAGTCTTAACCTTGTGTCTCTTCTTACTTTGTTTTTTAAAATTCTTTTAATGGTTCCACAAATATATTGAAATTTGTATAACTTTTCTTGTTCGATGTCATTTAAGAAGGAAACATAACAGCCCAGATAATTGAATGTGTAGACTTGTTCAATAGTTTTGCCAATTAGAACAATTTTTGAATGAAGAGGATGCTTTCCCTGGATTTTGAGATGGATATCTGTAAATTGTAATTCTTTATTATGCTTTGCAATTTGAACAGAGCGAGTTGTAAATCATATTTGGAGGAAGAGATAATGACCTGGTCATCAGCAAATAGTATTGTGTTCAAAATAGTGTGATTGAATATAAAATTAATTCACAGTTGGCTTTGCCATTCTTCGATGACAGCGTCTTATATACGTATTAAATAAATTTGGAGAAAGTGGGCACCTTTGATGAACTCCTTGCTTTATGCTAGCAGAAATATTGCTAAATGTATTGATCTTAATGGAAGTATTTTTATACATTTCTTGTATCTTAATTAGATGTTCAGGATAGCCTTTATCTTTCATTATTGTCCATAGTTTTTGTCTGTTTATTTCATTGAAGGCTTTATTATAACCAATAAACAGCAAAAGAGTAGGAAGGTTGAATTCTCTGTGTTTCTTTATAATTTATTTAATCATAAAGACACAATCTGCACATGAGTGTCCTTTACGAAACCCATTTTGTTGTTGTAATACTACTTCAGAGATTTTATTCAGTCACCTAGTAATTATTTTAGCAAAACGTTTGTATGCGCTGTTGAGGAGACTTATACACCTGAAGTTATTACAGACCATTCTATTGCCCCTCTTTAATACAGGACATATAATTGCTTCTTTTCTTGCATTAGGTATTTGGTGTGTTGTCCAGTAGATGTTGGGATATTCAAAAATCTCTTTTTAATTGCCCTTAGAGAATATTTTATTAATTCTGTGTTTATCTCGTCATTACCAGGACTTTTCTTACTTCTTAGATGCTTTTAAAACCTTCTCTAGTTCTTCCAAAGCTATAAGGTCAACAGAATGGCATGTTACTGTATTGGAAAGTATTTCTAATATTTCTTCGTTAGTGGACCAAAGGTTTTTATAACAATTTAGCCACGTCTCTCCAGGTATGTTGTTAATTCATGCTGTATCACATTCTTCCTTATTGAGATGCTTCAAAATTTTGGAAGCTTCACTGGAATTTCTATGAAAAGAGTGTTCTAAATTAGAAATGTATCCGAAACTTTACTATTCAATTTTCTCACAGCCGTTTTAGCTAAAGCACTCTTTCTTTTATGTTCAATTTTATCAGCAACAGATTCTGAATTTAAATACTTCATATAGACCCTCTTTTTGTCATTAATAAGTTTTTCAATTTCCTCGTTCCAGATGTTTAGTCCTTTTTTCTTTGATCTCTTATGTTGACGTCCCAATGATTCAAAAGCTGCTTGCCAAATTATTCCGTTTTAAATCGTCCCATTCCATTTCAACATCCAGGCTCACTTCTCTGTGATCTAAGTTTTGTATTGATCTTTGGCAATATTATTTCCTTATACTGTCTACATGAAATAGAAGGGTTTTGAAATATTCCTCTAGGCTTTGGCAATTGTCGATGCTTTGTAGCCCATCTAGTTAGTAACTTGATAGTAGAGACAATGAGGAAATGAACAGAATTAATATCTGGACCTCGATATACTCTGGTATCTTGTACTTGTGACATTAATTGTTTATTTACAAGAATATAGTCTATTATAGATTTAGTGCCTCTACTACACAAGGATATTTGTGTATATCTTTGTGACTATAAAAGGAATTTGATGTTCTAAAATTATTAAATGTAGCAAAATTTTGAAGCATTTTCTCATTTTCAATTATTGTAATTTCTCCATTGGTTTCCACTATATCTTTTATAGGTTGTCTTTAATTCAGGCTTTAAATCACCCCTAATAATGATATAATCATTCTTATTTTTTCTGCAAAGGGTTTGTTGATTTTAAAATATTTTCCTTCCCCTTCCGGGGCCAATTAACCCCTTTAAAATTAAAAATGTATAGCAATCAGTTCTGCTTCTGTATTGTTATTCAGAAGAATAGCTATTCCAGAGGAGCCACGTTTGTTTTGGGGTACTTCACTATAAAATAGCATATAATGTTCCAAATCTTTTGTGCACACTGTTTCTCCATCATGTAGCCAATATAATTGCTACACCAGATGAAACCCACAATGATCGAGAGACACCAGAATAGAACATTATATGATGATTTACGTTAGTAGTTCCTTTCAGTTTTTTCCTTCTTTCGGTGATGACAGTGATGACAGACGTCGATGTACATGTTTCTTATTTCAAGTACCACCAAGCCTTGAATATATTAATAAGATCTTGAATTAGTGTGAATGGAATTTTTTAAAAATATTATTCATTTATTTAATTATTGGAAAATGTAGATGAGGTCGTATTGTTGGAAAGTTCTGTAATCTTTGTTGGAGTGATGTTTTCATGATTTATTGTATTGTGAAGCTGCTATTATCTGTATGTGTTGAATAACTGAACATTTATTTGAAAATGAAGCAACACTTGTTTTAAAAGATAAATAGTTTTTCAGAAAATTTTAAATATTTTTCACAGGAATTTGCATGCCATGAAGTACACGAGTCAAGTGGAGATTGGGCTGTTTACTTCTCTGATAGTGCTGAAATGTTAACTTTCAAGCAAAATCTAGAAAGAATCTGGAAAGTCCTAATGCAGGTAGATCTCATACTTACCTTTTTAAACTATTATTATTATTATTATTATTATTATTATTATTATTTTTTTTTTTACTACTACTACTACTACTACTACTACTACTACTACTACTATTATTTATTACTATTATTTTCCTTTTTTTTTTATAAATGGAATACTGATTGAATTTTGATTTAAAAAATTCACTAATTGAACTTTGGTACGTGGAAACTACAAAAGCACATAAATTGCTTTTTTTTTCATTTTTCATACTAGATTTATTTTTTACTTTAGTACTTCTAAATAAAATGATTTATTAAGAAACGAAATCATACACCACTTGTACTTTTTTAGTGGTTTGTTATAGTTGCAAAGACCTGTTTTAATGTTGGAATTTTAATTTTGGTTAATTTATTACTTTAAGATGAATCTTAATTTAAACATTGTGCTTGTTAGTAGTGTTTGGGATGCATGTTGCTTCATTGATTTGTTGTTTTATAGGAGGAATTTCCTCTTCATAGTATCTCTAATTCTCCTCTTCGACAAAGATGTGAAGAGACCAGTCATTTCCTTACTGCAGCTTGGGACGAGATATTATTAGCAGATCATTAGTGAAGGACTGTTGCTTACCAAAAGATTCTGTAAAGTTGTGACACAGTTTTTGAGACTATTTATGCCTCTTAATTGCATGTTATTTTTAACATATGTAATTTCGAGATAGTACATGGATTCTTTTAGGTATGTGGATCCTGTAAAGACTGATGTAATTTAATGCACAAGAAATTCTGCAGTTGCTATTGTGCACATTGTTTCAATACGAATTTATTTATTTACATTTTGTTGGTGTATCTGTTGTGTTGCGTAAGAGAGATACTGTGACAAATGCAGTGGTTAATTTTATTCTGAGGACATCACAAAGCTCTCGAAAGGATTGAAAGCAGTTTGTAGTCTAGCTTCTGGAAGCTCCTTTATTGTTGGTAACTGCAGGCGGGCTTGCTGTTACCTTCGTTATGGAAATATGTTTTAGAATTGAAAATATACAGTGACGAGTTATTTATTAATATGTGAAATAAGCTTATGTGTTGTAAGATATTCAGTCCTTTAAGGATAATTTTTTTTTACAAACTGTAAAATAACTTTAACTTCTATCTTGCACTATGTGTAATCATTATTACTAAAATATATTATGTGCATTATTTGGACTTTGTCCTGACTAGATTTTTGTAAGTCTCTTTGTTTTTACACTTTTATGTATATCATAAGATGTATTACACTATTGCTTATATAAATTTGATAGTTGAATCAGTAAACAACCAGGACACTTAGGGTGTAGATTTGCAAATATGGAGTTTTGATCTAGAAATCAAGCTCATATGTGACACCAACAAAGAGCTAAATTATAATTAGTTAAAGTGAATTGCTCTTATATAATTATGCTTGTGAGTAGTACATATTCTGAATATCATCTTATGATCTCACATAATGAGAAAAGTGCAATGTCTGAAAATAGTATAAGTTTTCTTCGTGGAAAAGAATTAAACAATACTGAATAAATTTGATATATCTCCATGAGGACAGTGAAATTCCAGTGCAGTGCATTATTTAATAATTATTAACATACTCTAAGATGTTGTGATACACTAATATTAGAGCTACAGGGATTTTTATTATTCAGTTTTCTGTCAAATTGGTAACACACAGTGTTATGTAGTGGTATGTACTAGAATTTTTTTGCTAATGTGCATTTAGGTACCTGTGTATATCCACAGGAGACAATTAGTGAGAAAAGGTAACTGGTGCAAGTTTAATTAATAACATTTGGTTGGGGATGATGACAGCTTTCATGTTGCTTGTTCGTTGCATAGCATGGTATGGAACTAATTCTTATTACCGTGTACTTTTTAATGACATTCACTTTCTTTTGGCTGTGGTTGTACAACAATAGATACATCTGGTTTAGCAAGAAGCAGCAAAAAAAAAAAAGGGAGATGGGTGTTGGTCACTACCAACATGTAGAATATCTGTAAGGAAAAAAAATAAAAACAATAATTTTTTACCTGTCTAAATCTTTGTCAAGTTTGTTTTTAATGAGCAATGTGGCAAAACAATATTACTGAAATTTCATTCAGAACTCTTCACTTGTTCAGTATTAGTTGGAATTACTCTGTACACTGAGCATGAAATTGTTGAAATACATTGTAAGGTTTTATTTCGATTTCCACAACAACATGATAATTTTTCATTCATGTCAACAATGCAGATATTTTTCACTCAATATATGGAATTGAAAAATATTTGTGAATTTTAGCAGTTGTTGGGTGAAAGTTGCTGTTGTTGTGAATGCATGAAGTACCATGTCATACAAACGATGCCAAGTGATGAGCATAATATTAAGCGTGAATTTTGTGATATAAATTTTTTTCATCGCTCTTAGCAGAGACTAGATTCTGATGTTTAATAAAATTTTGTTAATGAACAATGTGCAAATTTATGTAAAAATCAATGTAAAGCAGCTTTATGTGATATTTTGTATATTTTGAATATTGATATTTATATTATGGCAATTAAGAATTTTTCTCATGTTACCAAAAGCATCAATGTTTTAATTTACATGCTGATATTAATGGTTGATCAGTGACTTAGTTTATTACTATAAAAAATGTTTTAGGATGAATTAATGAGATTGTGATGGTAGTTTTTTCTAATATACAATATCTTCAACTGGATGAATTTAGGTTAAATATTAAGAGAGATTTCATTTGGTAGCTATTTATTTCAGAACTTTCACGCAAACAAGTCAAGTAGTGAGTCACTGATTTCATTATTTAAATTATCAAAATGAAAATATGTTGTTATATCAATAATTTTCAGATTGTATGTTTTTTATGAACTAATTATTGGTAGAATCTGAAAGAATTATGTTGGTTTTTATTCTGTGAATTATAAGTTAATCTGAAATATTTGGAATTTTGTAAGGATGTTTCATATTATTGTCCTGAAAGAATTGAGTACTGTCAAAATTTGAATATCTTGATTTACTATATTTTAATAGTTTTAAAAATGTAGAAGTGTTTTCACATGTCTATTCAGTTACCTTTGGGTGTTTTATTCTTTCTTTTCATTACTTTTGATTATTGAGATGTTTGTCTCACAATAATTTGAAATATTTTAATTACCTTGTCAGAAACCTTGATAAATGATCACATTTCTCTCTGCTTTGCTAAACAAACAATTTACATGATGATTAAACTGTGATTGTTAGTATCAATAAATTATCATCTGGAACACTACGGATTTTCAGTATTTTATTTACTAAATGTGTCACTTCACTAGATACTTTATATAAAAAAAATTGTGTATGTTTTCGTAATAGATGACTCTTCACTTTCTCAGAATCGTTATGTTTGTATTGATTCTTTCATAGTGAAAGAAAGTATGAAATAAGAAATTTTTAGAAATGCATTACGGCAGGGAAGACATACAAAAATTACACCTTAAAAAATAGATTGACTCTCAGCCTAATCTGCTCAACAACAGTTTATGAACATCCCTGTTTCCATAGAACATGTTTCAAAATTCTTTCTCTTCCTATAAAAGCTTCCTTGCCACTTGTATTTATATCAACGAAAATAAGACCAGAGATTCTAACCTGACCATTTCTCTAAAACACGTAACTTCTCTAGATGGGTCAAAATGCTCCCCTTCCCCCACCCCCTACTGTGGTAAAAAGTTATGTACAATACTATTTTCTCAAAATGTATGAACATTTAAAATTTCGTATTATTTGGAACTTAACAACCAAATTTTGCATTCAACAACTTTAGGTCTAGGTAAAAGTTGTAGTATTTAACATATCCATTAGTAATTAATTAAATATTTAACAAAGTAAACAAAATTTTAAAACATCTAGTGCCTTTTAGAGGAGCTTAACTGAGCTGTTCATGTCACCTGGTAGGTAGCGCTGGTGCCCAACAACACCACACTGCTTGAGGAAATCGTTCTATTGCCTCTTCTCCATAGACACCTAGTGTGTGTGGTCTATGCTCTTCACACTTCTTGTGCATAGACTGAAAAAAAACTGCTTTACAAAACTGGAACAACTTTTAGAACTTACAAGAAATAAACAGGCTGTTTCTGAAAGACAATTCACCCCTAAATCCCAATATCATCACCATCATCATCATGATGAAGTATTAAGGTTTAGGAGTAAAGGTCTGTACCTTTGATCCAGTATTTCCTTAGTCTCTGCTGAGGTGTTCGTGGTCCTTCCATCTTTTCCGTGGCCTGCCTGGTTCTCTTGTTCCTCTTGGTCTTGTTTTAGGATCTATTTTGGGAATCTGTTTTTTTTAATTTTACATGATCTTCCCATTTCCTTTTTAGTATCTTTTCATTTTATTTTTTATTTTGTTAATTTTCAGCTTTTTCTTATGTCTTATTTTCTTATTCTTTCTTTTCTTGACACTCCTATGAGTGATCCCCGGTATCTCATCTGAGCTGCTTCTAATCTACTTCTGTCTATTTAAGATCCACATTTTGCTTTCATGTAATAGGGTGGGTTTTGCAGAAATTTAATGGAGAGCAATTTTTGTTTTTTTGGTCATGTTTCGAAATTTATTTTTTATTTTTTCCATTGATTCTATTGCATCTCGTTATGAAAGTTCTCAAAAACTCGAAAGTTTTGGGTGAAGACAAACTTTAAAATGCGCATTTTCAAAAATGCGCAAATGACATTTTCTTAAAAGTGGCTCCATGTTTACCAACATAAATGCGCATATATGTCCAGAATTTAACCTTGTATAACATGCTTAATCTCATATTTCAATTCTACTATTAGGAATCCAAAAAAATTGAGAGAAAAAAATAATTGACTTATAGGCACCAATAGATGGCAGCTGAGAAGATGATGTGGCAAAATCGAACTAGAGGTGCTACAGAATGGCACAGACTTTCTCGTAGCAAATTTTTATAATTTCCTTGGTATGGACTGGCTTTAAGGTCTTGCTGCATTCCCTGGCCAGCAGCCATCTATCGTCACCGAAAGTACATTTTCTTGACATTTTCTCAACTTTTTGAATTCTTAATAGTAGAATCGAAGTATGAGTTGAAGAATATTAAAGAAGAGTAAAACCTTGTCCAAAATAGAAATTTTCATAGAAAATTTTGAAGCCATTTTGAAGAAAATAAATTAAAGAATTTGAAGTTCTTTTTTGCAGGAGTCTGTTGAGTTTTCAAAAAACTTCATTTGAAGTCATTTGAAACACTTAAAAAGGTATACACATTGATGGAAATGTGCATATTAACAATGTTAGAGATACTGAAAAAAAATTACATTTCTGTGATTTTTGAAAAAACAAAAGAACACACCAAAATGAACTTTACATAATATTAAACAGTGCAATTATCACTATCCAGCGGAAAAATTTGAAGAAACAATTTGGAGCCATTTTTGAGAAAATGGCTTTCGAGCATTTCTGAAATTGCAGAATTTTTATTTTTGCGAAAATGTAGAATTTCTGAGAAACTTTATATGCATTATTTAAAGCATGTGCACTCATAAATCAAATGATGTGAAGAAATTGACTCTAATGTAAATATTACCAACGTGAGAGACATGTCAAAAAAATGATATTTTTGTAATATTTGAAGAAAAAAAAGTTTAGGGTTATATGACGTGTATGTCATCGGATAGGGTGCATTTGGTAATACCCCTATGAAAACTTTAAAGAAAAAATTTGGAGCCGTTTTTCGAGAAAATTATGTTTTTGTAATTTTTTAAAATTGCAAATTTTGTACGCACTATTGCACGAAAACTACTCAAATTTTCGAAAAAATATACATAACCTTAATGAGAAAATTATTTAGGAACAAATTTCATTGGAAGGAAAAATCTGTGTGTTAAATTTTATAGTTGTAGGAAGACGCCGAAAAAATCACTTTTGCAATTTTCAAAATTCAGAGTTAACAGTGAAAATCGACCTATGCCACTTTATAAGTGTATTTTACTCTATTTTTAGAAGAAATTTAAGAAAAATTGGGTTTAAAGAAAATTTTGAAAAGTCCGGGGGCTTCATGTAAAGTACCCCCAAATTTTAAAGAATATTTTTCAAAATTTCAAAGCTTCAACTAGAGCCTGATGGACAAGAGTTTCTTCAATTTGGAAAAGACAGTGCGTGTGGTTTAGGCGCAAGTAGTGTTCCCAGACGGACGAACGTTTTGAAAGAAAGCCGCTTTTTCGATATCAGGGGACCCCAAAACGTGTATTTCCGTTGAAATCTCGAAATCGATTTTCCGCAGCAGTACGTAACTTTCTCTATACTACGTATATTACCTACGTATATTATTATGTATACGAGAAAGTAAAACGTAGCGCAGATTGAAGAATAAGGAAACACATGGGAAAAGACTGTGCCATTCTGTAACACCACTAATTTGTCTTTGCTATTGAAATTTTCGTGTCATTTTCCTTGCTCTTTGTGTTCAATTCATGGCTGTTCTTTGCAAGTCCTTTTCGGGTGTCAAAATTGTCGTCGGCATAGAGTCAACACCACCTAGATAACACCTATGTCTAGGTGGTGTTGGTAAGGTTTTTATTTCTTTGTCTATTGCAATTGGTATGCTTTTTTCTATTTCTCTTTTACATTACCTCACCAAGTGATCATATGGTGATTCATATAGAGGTTGAGCGGGAGTGATAAGAGTACATCCCTGTCGGAATTCAACATTTGTGAATCTATTCATGTGATTCTTCTATTTGTGTTTCGGATTTTTATTTATGATTGCTTTGGCGTTTGATGAGTTGTTTAGGTGACCGTCAATGTTTTCGAGATCTAGGATTTCTCATAGTTCCAATCTCATTTCCGAATTTCTGTATCGGCCCCAATTTTCATGTGACAATCGGTTTTGTAAACCCACTTGCCTGCTTAAAAATATTTCCTGCGATATTTTGACTCGGGAAAGAATTTCTGTAAAGTCCAGCAGGAGCTGAACAACGTTGCAGTACTCATAACTAGATTAGATAGTGTCTCTGGAAGGTTCGAAAATCAATTTTTGCCATTTTCAGACATGAAGACCTTTAAAAATTTGGATTTTTGCGTGACAAATTCAAATCTGCAATTACTTGTACTTCCTCGCCCGCCACTTCATAAGAAGAGAACATTGTGCGCCGGAAAACTGCGAATTTTAACAGAAAATTCTCCGTGGGGGGGGGGGAGTAAATCTTATTTCTCTATATAGTAAATTACTTTTTGTAACACGTGAAGTCGGAATCAATGTGTTGTGGGTGCTTGATACCAAAACATCGATTGATGGCAAAACATCTGTCAGTCTGCTTGCCTGTCCATCTGGTAAAACGCTAGTGCCTAAATCGTTCAACCGGTTTTCTCCCAAAATTCATAATCCTCGATCGATTTAACCCCCGAGCGGCAGCGCTGGTGCAAAATTGCTGCCACTAAAATATTTTCCAGGTATGTTTGGCGACAGTCCTTTCAGGAAGTCGTTGCCTTAAGTATTCCTCGGGTGACTTCCAGGAAGAAGATAAAATTGTTTCTACCGCCGTTATAGCCTTCTTTAATATAATTAAAATATAATTTAGGTTCTATTATTTTAAAACCGAAAAGTTGCGAAAATTTCAAAAACAAATCTTGGGGCCGCAATAGATGAAAGTAGGCAAAAAGGAAGGACAAGACTGAACAGTACCAGTCTACGCCAAGGAAATAACAAAACTTTACTAGGAGAAAGTCTATGCCATTCTGTTGCACATCTAGTTAATTTTGTCGTACTAAAAATTCCTCTCCGTTTCCACGTTAGGTTTTCGACTTAGCAAGTGTACTTTACATTGGAAAACAGTCCGTTCTGAGGCTATTTTTCGGCGAAGGCAGGTTCCGCCTTAGGTTTTACTGTACATTGTTTTTGATAAACAAACGTGATCTCATCGATCAAAGGGAATGTAAACAAGATTTAATTCACATATCGATTGTACCATTTCAATATGAATGAACTACTTTCAACAAATGAAATTTTGAGGGCATGTAGGGTTCGAAGATGATACCTTTTAGCCAATGATCAACATGTAGGAAATTTAATTAAATGAACTGGCATGTGTGGCTCTTGCCCCTGATCATTATGCAATTTTTCACGCGCCGGTGTGTGGCGGGTCAAGTTAGGGCGTTGTCAAATAATTTTTGCCTACCTGTCAAAGACCAATATTTATCGTGTAATATATTATATATTTACCATATTATTCATACATATTTCAGAATTGTTTCTTTTGATTATAGAATCTATTACTTTCGGAAAAAATTAGCACCGAAAGTCCATACCTTGAATTTCATTATTTTCATATATTCAATTTTTGATTTGTTTTGAAATTGTATTTATCAATGATCCCTTGGTCATCGAAGAAAAATATTTTTCTTCCGAATTGCAAGGTAATATATTATATTAATGGTAAACTATATGCATTCAAGAAACGAAGTTGGAAGTAGAATAGACCTGGTTTTACAGCGCCAATTTACTAATTTCTTTGTCATATTCTGTTCATTCATTGAATTTTGTTTTTTGTTGTTTTTTACATTCTGAAAATTTTTATTTCTCTAAGTAAATAAATTTAAATTGTTTCAAATTGAAGATAAACTATTCTACTCAATTACAATAATTATCTTCTATTATTAGCCAACTTTTTGTACGATTTCATATCGTTTAAAAATAAAATATTTCGCAGTTGCAGTGCACTGAGAGGCGCGTTTGCCAGAAATATGAGAATGTGCAGTCTAAAACAAGCGATAACTATACTTCTGATCCCCCTTTTCCATTAAACGTTTTATTTTCGCGCCCTTACTTCGTAAGAAGAGTAAATAATGTAATCGTACGCTGGAAAACAGCAAATTTTCGATAGGAAACCTCTTATTGTCGGGCGTTGGAACGAAAAAGTATCCCTATAAATTGTAAATTACTTTCTTTAACACGTTGTGTAATCAGAATGTATTTTTTGTGGGTTCTTGATACCGAAAAACTTATTGACGGCAAAACATTCTATCTCTTGTGATCATCGCCAGGGCCTGAACCTTCCAGCCGATTTTCTACAAAATTGATATTACCCGATCGATGTAAAGGAACTCGATGCCCTGCGAGTTTGAAACTGATATTTTGATTTTTGGAGATACATTACATAAAGCTCTAGCAACGTTTTCAAAATTTTCTCAAAAATTGACTCCAGATTTTATTTTTATTTTTTTACACTTTGTATTCGGATCCAGTTCCAGTCCCATTTCCGTTGATCTCTCATTTTTCGAAAATTACAAAAGCTCAAAGTTTTTTTCTGCGCCTTCCTACAACTACAATATTGAAAATATATTTTTTTCTTGAATGAAATTTGGTCTTTAAAGACATCTTGGAAAAAGGTCATATACAATTGCCGCTAATGTAAATATTACCGACGTGAGAGACAAGTCAAAAAAATTAAATTTTTGTAATTTTCGAAAAAACAAAAGGATAGAGCAATATGGTAATTATGTCATCACATCATACAGTTGGCACTATCCCTACCAAAACTTTAAAGAAAATATTTGGTGCCGTTTTTAAGAAAATCTTGTTTTTGTAATTTTTTAAAAGTGCAAATATTGCTCGCACTATTGCACAAAACTACTCGAATTTTCAAAAAAAATGTTCATGATCTTAATGAAAGAACTATTTGTGGACAACAAATTTCATTTGAAGGAAAAATCTGTCTTCAATTTTATATTTGTAGGAAGGCGTCGAAAAAAATTCAAACTTCTGCTCTTTTCGAAAATTCAGAGTTAACCGTGGAAATCGGACCTATTCCACCTTTATAAGTGTATTTTGATCTATTCTTACAAGAAATTTAAAGAAAAAATTGGAACCTTTTGGGAAGAAATTTTGAAAATTGTCGGGGGATTTCATGTAAAGCACCCCCAAATTTTAAAGAATGTTTTTCAAAATTTCAAAGCTTCAACTAGATCCAAATCGACAGGGGTTTCTTCAATTTGGAAAATATCTTACGTATAGTTTAGGCGCAAGTAGTGTTCACAGCCGGGCGGATGAATGGACGGAGGGATGGACGTTTTTAAAACTCCGAATTTTTCGGTATCAAGGGATCTCAAAACGTATTTCCGTTGAAATCTCGAAATCGATTTTCTGAAGCACTACATAACTTTCTCTACACTACATATTACTCCGTATATACGTATGTATGCGAGAAAGTAACTAGAGGTGCTACAAATGGCAAAAAACTGGGAGGAGCTACAAATGGCTCGTATTAATGTTTTCTAATTTTCTTGGTGTGGACTGCATTTACGATCTTGCCCCTTCATCTTGCCAGATGTTATCTATTGTCGCCCAAAGTACGTTTTTCAACTATTCGTTTCCTAATAGTAGAACCGAAATAATATTTTAAGAATATTAAAGAAGGCTAAAACCTGGTCCTAAAATTCATTGAAAAAAAATTGGAGCTGTAAAGAAAATGGCGTTAAGCGTTACTGAAATTGCGAACTTTGATGCTCTTTTTCACAAGAATATATTGAGGTTTCGAAAAATTTCATTTGAAGTTATTTAAAGCACATTCACAAATGTAATAATGTATAAAAATCAATAGGAATGTGTATTTATTGGCGTGAGATATATATATAAAAAAAACGTTTGTGTAATTTTTGAAAAAGAAAAAGAATACACCAAAATGAACTTTACATCATATTAAAGAGTGCAATTTGCACTATCCAATACAAACACTTGAAGAAACAATTTGAAGTGATTTTTTTTTTAGAAAATAGCGTTCGAGCGTTTCCGAAAATGCGGAATTTTGAGCTCATTTTCATAGAAAACTGTTGAGTTTTCGAAAAACTTTATTTGACATTATTTAAAGCACATGTACTCATAAAAAATAATATGAAGAAATCTCCTTTAATGTTAATATTACCGACATGATAGACGAATGAAAAAAAATTACAATTTGTAATTTTTGATAAAACAAAAGAGCTACATGGCGTTTATGTCATCGGATACATTTGGAACTAACCTTACCAAAAATTTAAAGAAAAAAATTTGGAGCCTTTTTCCAGAAAACCTTGTTTTTGTCGTTTTTTAAAAATTGCAAATATTGAATGCACTATTGCACGAAAACTACTCAAATTTTCGAAAAAATCAACATGACCTTAATGAAAGAAATATTTATGGCCAACAAATTGAATTTAAAGGAAGAATCTGTCTCTTCAATTTTGTAGTTGTAGAAAGACGCAGAAAAAATCACTTTTGCAATTTTCCAAAATTCAGAGTTAACCGTGAAAATCGGACCTATGCCACATTTTAAGTGTACTTTACTCTATCCTTACAAGAAATTTAAAGAAAAAATTTGGAGCCGTTTATGAGAAAATTTTGAAAATGACCGAAGAGCTTCATGTTATGTACCCCAAATTTTAAAGAATGTTTTACAAAATTTCAAAGCTTCAAATAGAATAAGATGGATGGGGGTTTCTTCAATTTGGAAAAGATCGTATGTGTGGTTTAGGCGCTAGTAGTGTTCTCAGACGGACGAATGGACGTTTTGGAAGAAAAAAAAGAGGGGTTATCAGGGGGGCCCAAAACGTGTATTTCCGTTGAAATCTCGAAGTCGATTTTCCGCAGCAATACATAACTTTCTCTATACTACGTATATTTCTCCGTATATACGTACGTACATATACGAGAAAGTAACTAGTGGTGCTACAGAATGGCACAGACTTTCTCGTAGTAAAGTGTTCCAATTTCCTTGTTGTGGACTGGCTTTACGGTTTTGCCCCATTCTCTTGCCAGCAGCCATCTATCGCCGCCCAAAGTACATTTTTTGAATTTTTTTTCAACGTTTTGCTTTCTTAATAGTAGAACTGAAATATTAATTCAAGAATATTAAAGAAGAGTAAAACCTCGAATTACGTATAAATTATCAATTTAAAAACTAAGACCGTTTTGAAGAAAATGATGATGAAGCATTAGTGTAAATGCGAAATTTGAAGCTCTTTTCACAGGAATCTATTGAGTTCTCGAAAACCTTCATTGGAAGTCATTTGAAGCACTTCTACTCACAAATGCAATAATGTATTCAAATCGACGGAAATGTACATATTAACAGCCTGAGACATATTTTAAAAAATTATATTTGTGAAATTTTTGAAAAAACAAAATGATACACCAAAATAAACAAATCATCATATTAAACTATCTATTGGAAAAATTTGAAGAAAGAATTTGGAGCCATTTGTGAGAAAGCGTTTGAGCGTTTCTGAAAATGTGGGATTTTTAGCCAATTTTCATAGAAAACTGTTATGTTTTTGAGAAACTTTATTTGACATTATTTAAAGTGCATGTACTCATAAATATAACAATGTGAAGAAATTACCTCTAAAGTACGTACATGAGAGACAAGTAAAAAAATACATTTTTGTAATTAAAAAGAAAAAACAACAAAAGAATAGAGCAATGTTACGTTTATGTCATCGTATAGGGTTCGTCTGGCACCAACCGTACCAAAACCTTCACGAAAAAACTTAAGCCGTTATCGTGAAAATCTTGTTTTTGTAATTTTTTTAAATCGCAAATATTGCTCGCACTATTGCCCGAAAACGACAGAAATGTACAAACAAATCTACATGACCTTAATGAAGGAGCTATTTATGGACAATTTAATTTGAACGAAAAGTCTGTCTTTAATACTGTAGTTGTAAGAAGTTGCCAAAAAAAATCATTTTACAATTTCCGAAATTTCAAAGTTAATTCTGAAAATCGGACCTTTAAAGATGTATTTTACTCTATTCTTAGAAGAAATTTAAAGAAAAAATTTGGTGCCATTTTTTAGAAAAGTTTGAAAATGTCCTTAAGACTTCATATTAAGTCCTCCCAAAAATTAATGAATGTTTTAACAAATAGAAGAGCTTCGGCTCACGCCAAAACAACAGGGGTTTCTTGAATTTGGAAAAAATCTTACGCGTGATTAAGGCGCTAGATTTGTTCACATACACCAGATAGACGGACGTTTTTGCTTTGAACCACTAAACAGGCTTTCTGGTTTCAGGCTACACCATGTGTTAAAAGATCCCCCCCCCCTTAATTTAGCTACTGGATTTATCCGCTTTTTCGTTATCAGGGCCCGGCAATGAATTTTTTTCTGTCTTGTGAAAATCCGCCGTTTTTTCGCGTAGCGTTACGTAACTTTCTCTCTACGTATACGAGAAAGTAAATTTGTGGGTAAATCCTTTATAGATAGTAGTAGTGTAGCTACCCTTCCACATTGAGTTCAGATTGGCATTCCGTGATAGGATTACTAATACATTTCCATTCCCATCAAGAAGTTTGTTCGGGCTGGGATGTACTCGCTTCAGGGCCTGTTTTCCCTGATGACGGTTCTGTGGTTGGAACCTCTTGTGGTGCTATGAATATATTCATAACTCTCAAATCGTTCATCAGAAACTCGTCGCACCAGGGCGACTTCCTTGTCGCTTCAGGTTGTTCCTTAATTTTCGCTTTTCGTAAGTAAAAAAAAAAGTATTTCGAATGACATCACGAAACATCTAGGGCGACAGTCTCGTCGTGGATGTCATTAATAATTTTGTAGAATTGGTAGCATTGTTGGGATGGCTACAAACAAGCGGGAAGATGTGAAGAATGTATGGAACCGTTCAAGTATATTCACTAGTTTTGAAAAAATGGAGCCTAAGAAAGAAACTGAAGAAAATGAAGAGGAGGCGGTAATTCAGGAAAATAGTATGCTTTCAGCCCATGAGAATGCTGAGCCACAGACAGCAGATTGTGGACAAAATTTTCTCAGAAAGAATCTCAGCTCTTGACTCGATGAGTGCGATAACAAATGCATATTTTGGATAAAAATTACAGAGATATTTTGCCAATGTAAGTCATGAACGATTACTTAGTCAACGATTCATTATTAATGTAAGGTGAAATAAACTTATTTTTCATCCGACTTTGGTGTGACCAGGTCAGCAAGACAATGAGGATATGGTATGACATGATAAAGATTGCATGTAGAATTCAGGGAGTTGAAGTGTTGTCAGCCCCCAAACCTCCGTATTCAATAGTGGTACAGGAACTTCATGAGCAAAAAGTAAGAAAATGTTGAATGGTAAGCAGTCAGATAATCATCACAATGATTATCATTTCATGCATTTTTATTGTTATAATTGAACTCCACTCTCGCTCTGAAGGAAATGATAGAGCCAAGGAACAGAATATCACTACCAGGAATGAAGTAGAGAAAAATAAAAATGACAGTTGAGAACAAGGGTTACTGATAAAAGAAATCGAAGATACATTGGTGAGTAAAACACTTTTATTCCCAAACATAATTACACTGTAGGTAATTAGGAACTATTGACTGTATCTTTTATATATTATTACTAAAATGTTGATTGTTTTAGGAGAATGAAGTATCTAATGAAGATGAGGAAAAAGACTTTTATACAAGTACATCAAATTTGTTAACTAGTAACAATACAGGTCAGTATTCTTTGGAAGCCCATTGATAAATAGGAAGGGAAAAAAAAAGAAAAAAAAAAAAAAATAATAATAATAATAATAAAAATTGAATGGCACAAATGAGATATCTGAGATCAATTTTAAAAGTTTAAAGGAGAGATAGGATATGATTATGAAAAGATCCAGAAAACACATAAAGTCAAGAATATTGTCTCCGAAATTGAAAGCTACCAAAAGAAATGGGAAGTAGGGATGAGCGATTATTAAAGAATAATCAATTAATATCTAATAGATGTTTATTTTTATTACAAATTTTTTTTGTGTTAAAATGAAATTTAGTTGTTATTTTAATGAAATCACAAAAAGCATGTTCATCCACTGAAATAACGTTAACGTTTTAAAATTAAATACAGAAGAATGTATTACACATGGTTTTTGCGCAAATAAAATGCAACTACTTAATTGAACAAATCTCAATTTTTTATTTTCTCTAATACACAACATAAATAAATAAAATTATCTTTTAAAAAAACATTTTGAAATAGTATAAATCTCAAGAACAGTTCTGTAAATGAACAATATCAAATAAACTTCGCCCACTAATGTGTAGAGACGAGGAATTCAATTACCAAAGTTCAAAAGTAGAGATATATTTTCATATTTTGCTAGTCTTGAAAATTAATATTTCAATTAAAATAATCGAGCAAAAAATCTGGAAAATTAATCGATGTGTACATTAATCAGTAAAAATAATCAATTTCAATTTATGATTAATCGCAAAAAATAATCGATTGTTGTACTAGTTGCAATTAAATCGCCCATCTCTAATGGACAGAACATACCAAAAAAGAAGATAGAACGACCCCTAGAAAAGTCCTCAAATAAAACCAAGAGGAAGAAGAGATCCTGGCAGACCAAGAATGTGCTGGAAAGATCAAGAACACCTTGGAAGTGACTGAAGAATTATCAATAAACCAAGGAACAGGTCAACAGACTTACCTTAAAACATTCATGATGATGAATAGTTACAGGCTTCAACCATGCAACTAGCACCTAGGGCTCAACTTTCTTTCAAAATTGAAAATGCCATGTCATCGAGAGGTATAGAAAGAATAAGTTACAGATTTAAAATTTCAAAGCAAAAATCAGGAGTACATATTTTTAAGCAACATTTTTATTATGAATTACAAAAAATATTCCATCAGTTCAATTATTGAGTTTGATCATGAGTCAGAGATTACTTTCACCTACTTCTACTGGTAGGAGGGGCAAGAAAAGTCTTCACTTGTTTATTGTGACCCTGAAAAGGATTTGAAAGATTGCATTCCAAGCAGATTGTTAATTAGTTAACTTAATTATGTAACAAAACTTTATTTATTATATTATGTAATGAATTTTATTTATACATTACACGACCTTTTCAGCTTTCAAATATAGTTTTGTGTTAAAAAAAAACAACTTTCTTTTTGTGCATGTTTAATTCTTACAAGAAACCAGATCATCTTGCTCACACTTATCTGTCAATTTTCCCTTTGAAAAGTCTGAATTCTGTTTTTTTTGAGGAACAAAGGAATATGAAAAGTTTTGATTTCAATTTTGTTATTGCTGTTCAATTCAACCGTATTTGAGTTATTTTTCTGCTAAATAATGATTTTTCTTCTAGTTCTTTATAACCGGCCATTGTATATTTGAATTTTTTTATGAAATCAATGCAAACTTAGAATCATTAACTTCATTTACATCAAAAGAGAAGCATGATCTTCCTCCAGTGAAGGTTCAAGCAAGTAAGAAAATAAAGCTTTGTAGAGGAGATTCATCATAAGCAAGAATGAGAAAAGGGATGTTTAGAAGTACCGAAAGCAAAGTTACAATTGACCCAAAAAAGATTGCTTTGGTGGATAAACAAAGTCACATGGAAGCCGGCTTTTTTCCACATAGGTCCCCTGTTGTTTTCTCATCCTTCTACCATGGTCTTTTATTATACCTTAAGTATACTAGGCAACAGGCTTATACTCATACTCTCCTTCGGGGAAGGCCATGAAAATAATTTTGATTAGTGCTTTGCTTGATTGCCTGTCCTTATTTTCTTCACTTCTGAGACACATGTATTAAGTGACAGATATGCTCTTACGACTGCAGATGAAAATCAAAAATTAAGAGCATGTGAACTTCATGCAGAAATACCCTGTCAGGCTATTACTTTGTACCAGAACATTTTCACAACTCCATCAATACTTATAAGAGACTTGTACAGTTGAGGAGGGCTACACATGATGGGGGGAGACCACAAGAGGGATGAATCCGAGTTTTCATATTGAGTATGCAGCCCCAAAAGATAATACACAAAGAATTGCATGAAGGGAAGTAGTTAGTTACAGGACTATCAGGAAAATTTTACATGAAAACTTCTATCACATGCAATAGGTACAGGAATTAAGTGAAAGTAATTTTCAGCTCAGAATAACTTTCTGCTCTATGCATGTTATCTCAGTGTGGTGTGTTTATTCATATTTTAGTATGTATACATTGTGCATTGTTGACACTGGATTTGTATGTGATGGTATCTTTAGTCACCACAACAATCATATCTGGGCACATGAAAATTCTTTTGTAGATAGTCAACTGAGGTTCATTTGAAATGTTTGGGGTGGCATGTTCTTTATCATCTGGTTGGACTGTATTTCTTCTTGCTCTCGCTATGAGGACATGTGAATCTAGAGTTTCTCTGCAATAAATTATCTCTGGAGGTAATTGATGAATGTTGTTTACAAACAATGATGCTTCAGTTCTCTATGCCGATGGTGCTCTGATTCTCTTCAGCCAAGTAGATCAAGAGGATTTGGATGATCACTTTCTGCAAAGATGGATCAGTCGTAAGGGATTCATTGAATGGTCTGCCAGATTGCCCATTTTGTTCTTGTCATTGTTGCTGTTGTTTTGATAATGAAAAAATATCCTTGAAATTTTTAAAATCCTTGTATTAACATTTTTTTTTACGTACTGTAGGAATGACTTATCTGTGTTTCTGGAAGAGATTTAGTTTTTCATTTTGTCTTTTTGTCCCTGTTTTGGGCTCTTATGCCCAAAATAATTTGCCTTATTGTGACCTTTCTATTTCCTTAGCCACCATATTTTCCTGGCACCAATCTCGACCAACTTGGAAACTTTTCTATAAGACTGAATAATGTATGGGCACTGTCTTTCTCTGTGCATTGTCTCAGTCTTCAGAGAGTCAGGTATGTCACTGACATTCCGTTGCACACCTGCAAGTGGAGGCTATCAGATAGGAAGGGTTCAACTTAGGCTCCAAGGTGTTAAATTCTACTTGAAGAAAGCCAGCTGAAACAAGTAAAAATTGTTGGATTTCTTTCCTTGAAGCTGACAAGCTTTCTTTGGTCATGTGGAATTTCATCCCATTGCTTGCATATGACCTCTGACCTCTTTTTGACAAATCTCTCTATACATGATAAAACACATCTCAGCTCAGAATTTTTTGTTATGCATTAAAGGATTGAATTACAGTAGAATGAAAGAAATTAATATTAATTATCACGACTAGGATTTGTATGCTAAAACACGTTTCAAAATATGTACATAGATATGGACAAAAATGTTTAAAATATGGACCAAAAGTTTGATAAAGATACAATTTCTACAACTTGTGCATTAATTAAATGTAATTAATAGAGCACATATGTAAATTAAATGTACATAAATAGAGCACTCAAAAAACTTCACATTAATATTAGCTATAAGACAAAAATTAATCATTTCTCTTACTGAAATATTCTACACATTTTTCTCTCTTAATATTGTTTTTGACTAAAATCTTTGTATTGCTCAATTATGCTCAACATCAAAAGTAACGGGGTCTATCTTGAACCTCACAATATCTTGTGGAGTTAATTCTAAATCTACTTCTTAACTACTTAAAATTGCATCAAAAATTCCAAATTATCTTCCAAGAATAATTTTGAAAGAATATAGTACAGATCATATTGCAAATAAAGTGTTACATACATATCATGGGTTACATACATATTGTAACCCATGTTAAAATTTGGCTTTAAGAATAATTTTCAGTAGTCAAAAATAATCTTTCTGATAAGAAATTGAGTGCATAGAAAATTTTAAGAAACAGCTGGTGGCTTACAATCATTTAAATTATGAAATTATTTAGACTGCAAATAATGTTTTAAAATGCATTTGTCATATTTTAGCCCTATTTTAAACATAAATTCACCTTGGGCATGTTTATTTAATAAATATAAATGTTTTATGGGCAAAATAAATAACTTCTAGGCTCTGGTAAAAAGTATGGAAAGAAGTTTATAAATAAGTTACAAATAATTTCATAGGAAATTTTACCTAACAAATGTATGAACAATTTTCTTCTGGAAAACATGTCCATATATATTCATTGAGCTAATTAAAGCGAACACATTGCATAAAACAATTTATAATACAATATGTTGATTGTGAAATCAAGAACTTTCTTTAAAAAACAGTTTAATAACCTCTCTCCAAACGAAATCCCATTTGGGCATAATTTTGCATGATTCTGAGTGCACTAAGTTAACCATTGCAAGAGAAGATTATTGCTGAAATTTCTGAGCTATTAATTGGTTGTGAACTTCACAGGATGTTATCACATGTTTCCAAGATTTAAATCCGTTTGAGCCAAACATGAAATTGAAATGTTTGATTTATGATTTGGGGAGAATATTTCTTGCATTTACTGAACTTCTACGAGTTGAAAAAAAGAAATCTTATAAGAAAGCAAATCAGTAGCAGTGGCAATAAACATTACTCTCTAGATTTATTGCAGAATCTCCGGTCTCACATATTTACAATTTCATTGGTGGAATTTATACATGTTTAGGCCAGAGTTAATGAATGTTACAAGTAATTTAGTTACAGACAATTTTTGTTAGAAAAACATAGTTACTAGTTTCCTTGATATTCATTAAACTTTGCCTCTAATTCATTGAATTAATAAATAATGATCTCAGTGCAGAAGATTCTGAGGAGTGTTTTTGTATTCCCATATTTTTCTTTTCAGATCTTGCAGATTGAATTATTTGAATTTCGGGAAACAATTCACCAAAAGCAGTAGTTCTTAGCACATTATTACAAATCATGTGGAATCATGATTTTCTACCCAACATGGGAATGAGCAATATAAAATTACTTAGTTTTAATAGATAAAAAGGTGAGTAGTAATCCATATTCTTTGAACTTTTCCACACACGATACAATTTTGGAATACTACTATTACTTCTTAGTAAAGAGGAAGTATTATAATATTTGAGTGAAATTCACAGATTTTTTGACAGAAAAACCTGTTGTTGATCCGATTCTGAGAAAATGGAAATTCTTGCAATTTGTAATAAATTACTTATTTCTAATATATTGTAAGACCAAAATTTAAGTTTTGTGGGACCTTTATAGGGAAATATTGGTTTTCGGCCTAAGTATGTGAACACCATTAAACCCTGCAAAGGATTGTTATCAAAATTTTTATTTACTGATAAACCCAACTGATGTGTGTCCCTTGAATTTGAAATGGATATTTTAATTTTCTGGCCCCCTTTTCATGAAGTCCCTATTACACGTTCAAAATTTTCTAAAAAATGAGTCAACATTTTTTACTTGAGAATATATTTAGGGTGCAGGTCTGACGATATTCACTGAAATCTCTGAACTTTTGAAAAAATAATGTCACATACAATTTCTTCAAAATATGAATAGTTTTCATGTAATTTTGAGCCAAATAAAGTCAAGTTTTAATATATGTTAACAGTATTTTCTCGAATAACATGATCTGAAACTATCAGCTATAAATTTTTCCTTGAAATTTTTAGCTCAATTAGGGTAAAGGTTGTTAAATAATACAGAGTAGGTCCTATTTCATTACACTTACTGGAATTTTAAAAATTGCAAAATTGTGTTTGTTCTAAACTGTCCTACACTTAAATTGCAGCTAGAGGTCTTATGTAATACAAAGTATTTGTCAATATTAGATCTTGTGATAATTTCATATCACATCATTACATTTATTGAAAATCTTAGTAGTTTTCTTGAAATTTTGAGTGGAAATATGGAGAATCACAACAATAATACAGTACATGCACAACAAGTACACATAGCTTTTTTTTAACGTAGCTCAGAGATTCATACCAGAAGCACCTGGGTTTGAACCTAGCCTCAGAAAATATTTTTCTGTTAAACTTATAGTAAAGTAGTTTATTGACTGGCAGAAAGCCATTTTTCATTTAAACTTCAATAAATTTGATAAAATAAAAATATGTATTTTTTAGATATTTTGTTTTGTTTAGCTTTTAAAACTGATGTGATACAAGGATTAACCGTTTCAAAAGTATGAGCAGTTCAGGACCACTAGTTCATACGGACAGTCTTGAGGTGTTGGATACTGAGAGGTTTGTTTATTTCTTTTCAAAAGAAAATTGTTTGGTGCTAAGAACACTGACTGTTGAATAAAAACTATCGTAAAACTTTCTCAGTAGGTCTTCAGAGAGAAAACAAAGGAATTTACAAAAAATCATTCATTTTCATATTTGTAAATATGATAGTTGTGATGTGTTTTTAAGTAATTTTTTCAGAGAATCATAGAAGGATTACTGTTCAAGGAATTAAGAATCAGAAAGTTGGAACATAGGAGCTAAAAAAAATTCTTGTAAATCATGTAAACTACAGATTAAACCAAATGTCTTGTTTTATTTGTAAGTATATACAGTCTTACTGATCAGTACAGGCAGAGATGAATATCTCTGGGCATTTATGATAGAGAACAAAAAGTGACATCATAGAATTGCATGACTCTGCAATAATCTGATTATATTTAGCATTTCTGTGAATGTTCTATGTGTACATAAAAACAGTACAAGCTGCAAGGATTGTGCAGCATTTGGGACAGGCAATTGCAAGATGTGCAGGCTCTACACTGCATCTAATACACAGTGTTCTACGTAGCTTAAATCTTCCCACCCACATCCCAAGATAACAGCAAAGAGTTGTTAGACTTCACAAAGCAGTACTACCATATTTCAAGTACAGATACATAGAAGAGTTAATAAATAGATGAAGTATAAAGCAAAACAATCACAACAAGTCATAATGGTCATATCAGGCTCTTTAAAACTAATTGCAACAAAATTATAAAATTCTTTTCCTACACATTGTGCTATAATTAATAATAACTAATTTTAACAAAAACATCAGTATAGTGAATCAATAGGAATACTTGGGCATTCCATCTCGAATAAATGTCTGACACAAAGGAACAAATAACATTGAAGTACTTCAAAATCAGCTGTACATACAAATTTTAACAAGAGCATTACAGTACACACCAATATAATTGACGAAAGGTTATACTGATAACAACAACAATGAGCAGATTACCTCACATGGAAATTTTTGCCTGAAGCTATCAATTTTTGTTGGTATGCTGATACAACTTTGCCTGCAATAAAGAAATAAATTGAAGATTATATTAATAACAAATAATCAATTATCTATTCATATTAGCAAAAATATTGCAAGTACTTAGCTCACAACAAAAATAAATATGATCTTATGGTAAATAATTTTCATTTAATTACATAAATATTTAATGACATATTAAAATAATTAAGAAATTTAGAACCAGAAGGAATTGGTTTGTGTGATTCATATGAAGTATATAAAATAAACTTGGTTCACGGAAAGAATATAAAACATACCAGGTTCCCTTTTGATTCGAGATCCATACAACATATTTTGTCTGAAATCTGCAGCTTCTTCTGCTAATGACTTAGGTGCTCGCATTGCTTTATCCAATGGCACTACCATGAATTTTGTAGCCCCTTCTGTACTCAAAGGGATGTAATCTAGGCTGGTGAGGTTTTTGAAACCTGAAACAAAGCAGCAATGTAACCTCCTTTTAAATATTAGAGATTAATCAACAAAATCTGTAATCTGTACGTACCTCTGTCTTTTTTGTCTGATTCATCTATTCTTCCACTTTTGCTCTTTTTCTTTTTCAATTTATCTTCTTGCAGAACTTTATTGCCACTGCTGCTACCAACTTTCTGAGTTTTTGCAGCTTCTTTAGCAGATTGGAACATGTCCACTTGTACTCGTTTCAAACTGCTCAAAGATGCTGCCTCCTGTGTAAAGCACAAGTTCCAGAAAAAAAGAAATGAGAGGAAGTATATTTATTTGGTTGCGTTGCAACATCAACTGATTGAGTCGGTTGAATCTTTCATTGATTACTAACTAAAAAACTAGATTTCCTCTTTGAAATATGAATATCCTAAGAAGATTCCCCTCTTCAAATGTAAATCAATTGTAGTTTTATTTTCATGACTCGTCTTCTGCTGCATTTCTCTTGGTCCATCTTAAACCAAGCAATGCCTCAGATAAAGACATTCATACCTTTGGAAGTTTTTGCAATCATAGATTTCCCGTAATTGTATGTTTGCAAAGAATTTGAATACTGATGTAAAAATCAATACTAATTACATACTTTTGTAGTGATACCGTCTTCTTCAGTACTATCAGATGCAGCTCCACTGAGAGGTTTAGATGTTGCTTGCCCCAAAGTATCATCTAGGTTCTCTTTTTCAGTACGCTGAGCCTTGCTCTTTGCTTTCTTCTTTTTGAGTTCTATGCAGATAGACAGAATGCAATAGAGTGCAAAATAAACTACACTAATACAAAAACATATAACTTTCATAAATAGAGACCTTACCAAGTCAAGACATTATAGAATAAAAATAAGAACTAACTTTGTCGAGCATTCCGAATTTCCTCCTCATACCCAGACTCTTCAGAACTACTGCAAGAGGCATCTTCTTGACTTGCCATTTTTTCTTTGAGACGAATGAGCTACAAATTACACAAATAAAATTCAAACCATCAATTATATTTTCACAATTTTTTAGCAAATAATTTCATTTACAAAAATTAATTGCTGTTCTGCCTACATCAGGAGATAGGAATCATTTTTATGACTCACAAAAGTACTTTTCTCTTGTTGTGGATTCAATATTGTATCAAAATTTAAAAATCCAAATGCTAAAAATGTATCATCCAATGTAGAATTAAAGCAAACTATAAACTTTACAGAGACCATAATAATTCTGAAATTTTGCCATTACTTGCATGTGTTTTTAAATCAAAGTAATACCCTTACTGTTTCACCTCTTAAGCTTATCACATATGTTAGTAATTAAGGGAGCATTTAAATTTAAAATTATCTCTATCAGTATGTAATTAGCTAAGTACATTGAGATATTCTGCCTACCTTTTCTTCCTTCTGTTGCTTGAGCATCTCCAGTCGTGCCTTTCTTCGCTCCTTCAGCCTTTGCTTTTCACGCTTCACATGTTCTGCTGCACTTTTAATAGTGTCCATTGCATCCTGACGAGCATTAGAAAAGCTCACTGCCTCAGGAGCACTGTCTGATTCCGATGAGTCATTTTTAGAACTGTGAGCCATAGGAGTGTGCATACCTCGAATGAGGCGTGAATCAGACTCAGAAGTGCTTAAATTTTGCTCAATACGCCTCTGAGCAGATTCCATTATGGCCCTTCGACTCTCAGCATCTGAATCAACTTCCTGACCACTTCCATCACAGCGATCATCAGCAGTCTTTCGAAAACTAGCACTTGAACGACCAACAAATGCTTTAGGTTTCAGTAATGAAATTTTTTCACTAATAGAACGATTATATTCCTGAACCAAATCTGCCTTGCTGGGAGACACAGTGTTTATTTTGGGAGGAAACGATTCCTTAATCAGTTTCTCCCCTCGAATTGAATGTTGCTGAGTTTCAGGTGATTCAGATTTCATGTTAGAATCCTGAGCTTCAACACTTAGAGCAACTGCTGACCCACGGGATTCATTTCCTGCTTTGGAAGCAGTGTGCTCACTTCCTGCTGTCACTAATGCATTGTCCAAAAATTTTATTTCATGTTCGTTTTCATAATTCATATCATCTTCACCTTGAATTCTTTCTTCTCCTTTAGGTATCTTTGAATTTGTAGCATCTTCTTCTTCATCTTGCTTTAAGGAACCTTCACTCACATTATTTCCAATTGTGGAAGACATTGACTTTTTCCGCTTAGATGATTTAGGAGCTTGCTCTTGTTTCTCACTTTCATGTTTAGATGAAGTAGGAGTATCAATGTTTGTCTCAGTGTTAAGATGTTCATTGACAGATGGTGAAGGTTCACACAAGGTTTGTTTTTTTGATGCCCGTTTTTTACTTGATTTAGAAGTGGCCACAACACTATTCTTAAGTATTTCATCTGCATTATTCGCAGGTTTATCTTCGAGACTGCTATCATCCTGCATGGTAAATTCTTTAGAACGCCTTGCGCCTTTTTTAGCTTTTTTTTCTACTGGTTCTTCTACTTCTTCATCACTAACTCTGTCATTCTTCTTCAGTGATCCTGTTGCACTCTTTTTTGATTTTCCAGAAGTTCTTTTACTTGAGGTTGGTTTTTCACTTTCTTGCTCTTCCATTAAGTGTTCTATCCTGCCTTTCCTTTTATCTTTTCCAGGGGTCTTCTGTTCATCACTTTTCTTCTTCCTTTTATCTGAGGTTTGTATTAACTGCTGAGATTCCATTTGGCTCAATCGTGCAGACCGACGGTGGCCTCCACTAGCCAATGGCTCACTGGAAGACAATACTGATGCTGAGCGAGACTTAGGAGTTTGATTAGCTGAGGTAGATAAACCATTGCACATAGATTCTTCTGAACAAGTAACAGAAGAAGAAACTGATGTTTGTGAAGTAGATCCACGCTTTTGTCGAGTCCTGGTTGAGGATTGAGACACTTCAGATCCCTCTTTCATACTAGTATCATGCTTCTTGCGGTGGGAAGTACCTGAATTTTTCTCCATGGTATCACTACCTAAAAGAGAAACAGCATGAAAATAATGAAACCAAGATCTTACCCACAAATTTCCAATTAAACACAAATACAGTTTTAGAGATAGTGATTAAAAATGTGTGAAATATGTATTGAAAAAAATAGAACTTGTTTTCATACAATTTCAGAAAAAAACAATGCCTCGTCCAGCTCTTACGTCCTCTCATCAATATTGGCTCACAGTGAACATCTCAATACTCCAAATTGTTTCTTTGTTATTACAAACGTTTAAGGCAAATCGGACAATTAATACTACACTTGATTCGTCATTTAATTGTTCTCTACTTCACTATTCGGAAATCTTAATGAATAACAAATCAATTTTCTTAAAAAAAAAGAAGTACCAACTCGAGAAGCACGGTGATGTCGCTTGATGGAGGACACATTCAGTAAACAAACAAGGAAGCACTTTCGCTATTCACGAACAAAAACACGTTGTACATATTACAGTCACTCTAACCTGTTTTTAGAGCAGTTATTAAAATAATATTCTTTGTTTTCCATGCAAAACAATTACGACACACACCAAAACATCACGTTTCGTGTACACGTGCGGGTTACGCCAGTATTTTGTCTATGCTTGTGTTTAGAGAAACAGCCACGCCAGTGGCGCTCCTTCCTTGCATCGTGTTTGTTGTGGCGGGAAAATTAAATGTTAATTTTGAGGCTGGAGACGTCAAAGTGAGAAGGGAGGGGGAGTAAAAGAGACTATAGAATGTGAACGTAAATATTTTCCTTTCCATTGCCATGGACTTTATTGTGATGGTTTGCTTCCGGAGTTTTGGCATTAAGGACTTAGGTGGTTTATGGAACGGAGAAGCTGGTGAGAAGAGAGCTGAGAAGTTCCGCTTGTGTGTGTGCCCGCATCTAGCGAGCACTGTTAATGAATCATGTCCGCGACGGTTATCGATTCCGAGCTCTTCGCGACCGGCTCTCTCTCTCAGCTCGGGAGGCATCGCGTAAATCAGCGACGGGGCACGCGCCGAAAATATCGCGTGTTGTAAATTAAATAGCACGATGCACAATGAGTGCTTTGTGAGCTTCGGCTGTCGCGCTGATTTACTGTCGCTGGAGGCAGCAGCAACAACGGCGGCGGGAGAATGTGTAGGCGGGCCGGTGCCCGTGCCCGTGGCCCTCTCGGGACGGGGTGGGGGCGGGAGCGGACGCAGGCCGAAGCGCAGTGTCCAATTTGCGGCGACCGCAGGGACCGTCCGCTGCCCGTTCCACCGCCGCCTGCCGATGCGGAACGATGTGTTGTTTGGGCGGCGCGCGCCCGAGGGCTGGGTGCGTGGGCGCAGGGCTGGGGAGGGGCGTGGCGGGATGGGGGAGGTCGACAGGTGGCGCTCGTTAGCGCGTAATTGGAGCCCCGCCCCCGCCTCCGCCTCCCTTCCCACTCGCCGTGCCGACGAGCAGCCGGCTGATGAGGCGGGGACGCCGCGAAGAGGGTTCGTGAAGGGCGGAGAAGACTTGCGAGCGACTCGCGTTCGCTTCGCCTTTTTCGGGCGCTCTTCTCGACCTGGTATTTTGATCCGGAATTTATGCGGGGGATGCAACATGACTTGCGGCAGAATCACCTAAGGATGGAAATAGACACGCGCTTGCTGCCTGACTGAAGGTCGCAGCTCATGAACTGGAGAGTTTCAGCGAAGAGAAAATGTAGAGAGAAGCAGAGTTCGTAAGACATCATTCTTTTCAATGTCGTTGGCATGTGATAAGAAGCAATCTACACATTAAATTACAATTAAGCTTTTAATAAATGTTAATCTCGGCAGATTTCAAATCCAAGTTAATACAGAAATTTAAAAAAAACAACAGTTTTCTGCAACAAAACAAAACGAAGAAAACAGGATATTGCTCAAACGTAATGACGACCGTGGCAATAAAAAATATGTACATGATTGTTAATGGTGACGACAAATTCAGATGAAGATGACAATAATGATGTTTGATCTGGGCTGTCCGGGTGACCGCGACATGTCGGTCGAAACGTCGGCACCCCAGCCTTCGACGCGGCGTCACCCGGACAGCCCAGATCATAACTCTGGCCGCGGAAGCCTACGATATCAATAATGATGTTTTTTTTAAAAATGTTTATTGATCCTTGTTCGACAATATTTTGTCTTTCAAGGGTATGAAAAATTACAAGAACATCATACAGAATATGAGGAGAAACTAAATAGCAACCTCTTAACAAATTACTTTTACAAATTAATTTTTGAGAGTGATAATAATCTTAAAAAGAAACTATGTTTATAAATAATACATGATTCATGAAAATTTTTTACATTACATGATAGAAACTGTGGGAAGAGATAACTAAGGAGGATGTAAAAGATCTTTAGGATAACGTGATTTAATTCGCGGGTATGGATTAACTGTTTTTTCTAATTGAAAAGATGTATAAGCAGGAGAAGAAGAAAGAGAAGCATAAAATTTATCTGAGAGAGAAAGGATCCAGGATTTTAGAGGAGGAATATTGAGTTCACGTAAAATTTGATCGTTTCTTATGAACCAGGGTGCTTTCAATGATTTTCTTAAATACTTATTTTGTATAATCTCTAATTTTTTAATGTGAGTTTTTGCTGCACCACCCCAAATGGGGCATGCATAAGTTAACGAAGGGCGAATTATATATTTAAATATAGTTAATGCAGAATCTACAGAGATGGTAACGGTGGCTTTGATAATAATTGTAACGTAGTTTCCTAGGATGAAAATGCGACGTTGGAATTGAATGTCCATGTGGATTTAATTGCCATTGTTTTTCAGTAAATATAATAGCTACTAACGTTTGGAGATGTACGAGTATGTACGTGTGTATATTCCAGATTTACTGTCGTAATCTACTTTCTTATAGGCAGTTGTCCCCACTGCGTTTTAAAACCCACATCGGAAGAAGTTTCTCGCGCAAGTAGAATTTCTGTTAATGATTGTCGTTTCTTTTACATGAAAACTAGTGAGAAATTTAAATCATAGGGTACACTAGATATGAAATCGGCGCCCAAAATGGCATTTTGCTGTATTTTGTAAACGAAACCTTTTGAGTATTATTTTGTTCCGGTAATGCATAGTTCCTTTCATAAATTCTATAGGTTCCATGGGCGTGTCACCCTTTACTGACCCAGAAAACATTGCCCGCCACTATTTCGTTATTTCTACATCCCCCGTCATCATTTGGCACCAGATTTATGTACACTAGTAACCTAAGGAGTATGTATGTATAATGCAGTAAAAAATTCGTAAATATGCATTAAAATATGCCGTACAAAGTACCTTTACCGAACATAACACTTTTTATAATTTTTACACACAGATTCATCCGGCTCTTTACCACATCGGTCAATTGAATTTCGAAAGACTAGGGTAGTTAATTTCTACCAAGAATATCTGCCACTAAATACTTTTAACAAACATTAGAACCACGTTTGATCACAATTCCGAAAACCCCTTAGCAGCCATCTTCATACCGTGAAAAGGGATGTTCCTTCGTGTTTTGTATCGTGACTAGCTTACATTTTATAGAGGATGTCTCCTCTGTGACTTGTGGGTGTTCAAGTCTCGTATATTTATATTTGTCAGGAATATCAGCGTTAACTTTCCAGATGGACTCGATGGCACCGTGCAATCGATCGTGATTTTCCTTGTGAAATATCATTCATTATTCAAATACAAGAAATTGATTTTAGATGCAATGATCAACGAATAGCATAGGAACACTTATTACAAAATAAAAAAATAAATTTATTAAAACAAATAGTTTTATATAGTTACTCATATATATATGAGTGATATGAATAATTAGTTCTTTGCAGAACTGTGAGGCTTATTAAGAAAATCGGCATGTTATGCTAATGTGCATAGTCGTGCGTACAAGGGGGAGGGGCAGGGAGTCGTGGTTCCCTCTGCAAATTTTGAAAGGGGCTCCGAGCCTAACGTAATTTTTCACTTTCGTGTACTTCACTTCTTTATTTTGTTCAATACCTGATTTTTCACTTTTTTAACATGAGTATTTGTGAGATTTATATACGATCTTGGGAAATAGGCTTTCCAAACATTCTAGCAACTGCGTAAATGGTTTAATATAAAATCAATTTAATTTACTAATATATTACATAAATTTATATTTTTACATTATTTTAAAGAGTTATACGAGTTTCATTCTCATTGCAATCTTTTTTATTAATTTACTTGAAAATATGATATACAAGATTTGATACTAATACAATAGTTCAATGGCAGAGGGGGCCTAGAGCGTAGTTGCCCTTCTTGTTTTAGGTTGCGCACGCCAATAAAGATTTGCGTCATAAAATCATGTTTAAATCGTTGTAAATGGGATATTTCATGCATACACCGCGTGAGCTTACTTTCTGACTAAAGGGGGAATATAAGCATTTGCATTGAAATCAGGTCGCTACTCATCACCGTTCCTTCTCCCTTATTTCTTCGCGTGGCGCGACGCAATTATCGGAAATATTCACTCGATCATTTGGCTTGACTTTTCGTGGACCCTGCTCCCCATTTCACATTCGTTCCGGATCCGCCCGCCCCGGCAGCTTCCTCGCAGTCCCTTGGGCACCCTTGCGAGTTCATCCCTCCCCCGCTTCCCCCACCCCCCGTTCACTCTCCCCCTTAACGCACGCGCCGCGCCGTATCTGCAGCGTTTCAGCACACCGGATCCCGCATCCCCGCTGTCTTTTCGCCGCTAATGATGCCCGCTGTGGGATCCCGGAATGGAGAGACAGCCCGATGACTCTCTTCCGCCGATTTCACTGGAGAATGAGGTGCTTTGTACTGTCCGTTTTTCTGCCCTCGCGTGCATCCATCATTGTCTTCGGGAGAAAAGTATAACGAAGGGATGTGAAGAAAAATGATTTCGCCGATGAAAATAATACCGTTGAACCATTAATATTGTGAGGGAATCCTTGTTTTGTGAAGACGTGACGGTCTTCTCGTACATCGGAAATAGCTGCTTCCGTGGCTTAGAGAGAGGATCAATGCAGTGTGTAGTGTTCCTAAAATAGATTTTAAACTCGTAGTAACCCTAAAGAAGTTCGTATTCATGAAACGTGAAAGCACAAAGAGATTTACTCAAAATGTGTGTTCGTGCGACGTACTAATCTAATACTTTTTTTTTTGCGGACATTTGGTTGAATTTGTGAATTGAATACTTCATTATACCTAATCGAACAGGACATTGTAATTTTATTTGATTAATTAAGTTGTACAAAAAATAGTTCATTATTATCTGATAATTATATCTAAAATCACGGATAATTTGAAAGGAGTGAGTGACAGCGTCGTCTCGTTAAAGTTTATTTGGTGAAAAAATGATTGTATTTTTTCCTTGTATTGTAAATAATGGAATCAAAGAATGGTTTGGGAAACAGTTCACTGGAATGGATTATTATTACTCTGGGAAACAAAAGGCCTTGCTTTACGCGAACAAGTTCGAGCAGAGAGAAGACAAATGAACCTTCGGTAATGGATTCCCGTGAATTTACTTCGTTACTTACGAAGAAACAGATGCTAAAACACTCCTGAATTATTATACGCATTTCGACATTTTAGGTATAACGTACTACATAAAGAACCATTAACAGATTTATTTATTTTGAACTTTTATCTTCTGACGTGCGTTCTATTTTTTATTCAAAACCTTGTGGTATGGATGGGTCTGAAATTTTGTAAGGTGCGATCAGAATGTTTATTAAAGGTTAATAACAGTAGAGTTTTAGGAAATTAACAATTTATTCACGATCCGCGGAACGATAATGGGATATTTTACAACCCAAAGTGATATTTTATTTTGACTTTTTAATGAGTGAAAGTAAAAAATATTAAAAAAATGTCACGTAATATCAATAAAATCTTCTTTATTCACTGTTAGTTTTCAAAATTAAAAACAAACAAATATGCTAGTCCATGTCAGGTCATAAAACAAAGTCGGCGAAATATCAGAGATTAAGCCACTGGATAATTCGTCTCTAATGATTTTTCATGGAAAATATTCAGTTATTAGCGACTTGAATATTACCAGTCTCAGTACCAGCGGCTGTACATGTATAACAGAATAAAACTGACACAATAAAGCTGGATTGGAAAACATTCAGGGTTGTTGAAAAAAACAACAAAAACAAACAATAAACAATGACAACAAAAAACGAACCAGTGGGTATTTTTTTGGTTTATTTGTTTTGTTTTTTTGGTTTTGTTGGGAAATATTAATTTTTTAATTTAGTTCGTATAAAATATTGATTTTCATAATTTGAAGTCAACTTAAAATTAATTTAGTACTGCCAAGTATCCAAGGATTTCCCTCAACAGCGCGTTTTACAATTCCAAACTCATAATCATTAACGGTTACATACATTTTCGTTAACATTAGTATGTTTGGCTAATAAAGTAACAAAATAATAAAGTTTAAATCCTTATTAAAAGGTAAAATATGCACGAATTAAATTTTTTTAATGTAATGAGGCTACTAATGACTAAGTAGTTACAAAGCGTCCTAAAATAAATAATTAAATAAATAAATACATTAAAAATAGCGAATGCGTAACGTGTAGCAAAGTTGCAAAACAGGGTTGTATTGTACTGTAAATGAGATTTTGTACTTATGTTGTCTTTGTATTTGATTAAGAGCGTGTGTTGTGATGAAATTGGAGTTTTCAATTAATATTTAAATAAATAAAATTGTAAGTTCTATTGTATTAGAGATCATTTTAAAAATCATTAAAACATTGTAATGTTTTAACGTTTTGTAAGTATTTTTACATAGTTTGTTAAACCGAGTGAGCTTTTTTGGGCCGGGGAAAATTTACCTAACCCTTTAGTAAAGTGTTTCAGTTGTGTGATGATTTCTGTATAGTAAAGTCGATTTGGATTTTATTTATAATTTAGAAGGTTAGGAATAGAAATTATATAAAATACATTTAAAAAACGGAAAATTAAGTTTCTCAATTTGTGGACAGAACCTGACAGGAACGTCTTAAAACGATACGTAGCTCTCGAGATAATTGAAGCTTGACTTTAAAGTTAATCATTTTAGTATTCAGTGTGAAAATCAAAATTCAAGAAAGCTGAGGTGACCTATAAAAATACAATTTGGCGTAAATTACAATATTTTTAGCAAAATCAAGCACCACATTTACTCATTAAAATTGAGACTTCTTGTTTTGTGACTCGAAATATTGCACAGTAGGTTCCATGTAATCATGCAGAGTTGTACGCACCTTTCGTCAGTTATTTGTTTCTTTGTGATTTAAGTTATTTAAGAAACATTAATTAGTTTGTTGAAAGAAGTTGATCATACTGTGGTCTAACAACACTTACAACGTAAAGTTTTGTACGTAGAAAAGTTATATGTTTTTGCAACACCACAAGGAGGGGAGCATATAAGTAATAGCTCTCACTATATCTCGTGACTTAAGAGGGGCCGGGCTCTAATTATAGTCGAATTTCAAAGTGACTATGACAATAATAGTAGTGGTTTTCACAGTGGACAATCGCATGAAACCACCATATTAACCCATTCTTGGATTCAGCAATCATGGGCTAAAATTAGCGTTGAAATGATAGCAAAATTTTCCAAATCTTGTGGATCTTGCTTTGGCGACGAGTAAATAGGAAGTTGGTGACAAAGTACACTTTTAACTAGTGTTGTCACAACGGCATGTGCTTTCTCGCATTATTTGTAACAGTTACATAATATAATACTACTTGAACATACATTTTTGTAATTTTATGAAATTAAGAAGGCTGTGTCACAATAATGTTTGTCATGCTATTCAGTGCATTTAGTTCTATCCATTTAAAAAGTTTTAGTTTGGAGCCATTTTTTGAGAAAATCTTGTTTCTAAAACTGCATTTATTTCACGCAATTTACTCGTCAATGACTGAAATTTTGAAAAACCAAATTGTACATGTCCTCTTATAAAGATTCAACGGAAATCAAACCTGCTGCATTTTTATAAGTGTACTATGCTCTAGGAAAAAAAGAAACACTTCGAAGAATGAATTGCAGCTTGCGTAAAAAGAAAATACGCGTATGTTAAAATAATGATTGATTCATTTTTTCGTGTTTCCATGCGCGGCAACTGCTTTGGTCCTTAGACCTATAAGTGTAGTGCATGTTTTTTCTCGGGAGATGGCTATGATCTTCCCCCCGCTGGATGGTGAGATCCGGCGCCGACCTACCGTCGGCTAGCGGGGTTTCCCCCTAACCAGGACTTACCCACCAGCGGGGCACCGCCACAGCCGGGACAAGCTCTAAGCTCCCGACCGGCCTCCTGGAATACGTGGAAGTTTCGTGCATGTTAGTGTAAGGGGTGAGGATTGGACAAGGAAGAGGGAGGAAAGATCGCGCGGGGTCCGTGACCCGTTTGTTAGGGTACTGCTCCGGCATTCGCCTAGTGTTGATTGGAGAAACCACGGCGTTAACAATAATTGTCAGAGGACTTTAATCAGGTAGAATTCGGTAATTAGAAATAAATTTTGAAAGATTGTGTGACATATCATTCCATATTCATATTCAAACATTAAACAATAACTCAACATGAACAAAATTTAAACAAAAAATAGTTTTTCACGAGTCCTTATCACTGCTATAGCAACGATTACATTGGATCAGTTGCATTTCTTGGATCTTAGTCTGAAAATCCCTGCTGTAGATGATATCCTCTCGGGTAATTCCGAAAAACCATTACATCGGACGGATATTCCTTTATCGGCACAAGAACCGGAACCGAAACGGAGATTTTCGAGAACGGGCTAAAAAAAAATACGACCAAGTAACCGCTAATTGCTACTCCCTGCGGCCCCTCTTTCGTCGCGTGCTCCACCTGCAGCGGGGAGGCGGAGGGGGGTAGCGGCGGAAGAAGGTGCCACAAAAAGCCGATCCTCTTTAAATCCGCGCTTCTAATTAAATAGCCGAGCGGCGTTGCTGAAGGTGGGGGACGGGGGGAGGACGGGCGGGGTCGGGGACGGGACGCCGGTGGCGGCGCACGCGGCTTATCCGCGGATTACTTGTCCGATCCGACCCTGCCTTCGCCGCCTTCTCCGCCGTCCCTTCTTCCGCACTCGGCGAACTAACCCCCAACTCTCCCGTCACCACATTCGCCGCTGCTAACGGCATTGGTAAGGAGACTTTGCTACATTATTTGCCGCCGCCACTGTCTCGACCATCGTCTCCGGGATTCTCTTCGGCCGCCGCCACCACAGTCTCTTTAGCACCTTGTGTCTTTGCCTCTGCCGTCTCCTTCAGGGTCGCCGCTTTTGCACCACGCGACGCCGTTCTCACAGCCTCCCCCTCCTCCGTTGCTACGACCAAACCCCTTCGGGCTGCCGCCTTCCCCCGCCGTCTCCTTCCCACCTCGCCGTTTTTGCCCCTTCTCTCACCTACGCCCCGCCGTCATCTGCGTCATAACCTCCGCCCCCTCCGACGTCCTAGCTGCTTGCTTTCCTGCCGCTGTCGCCTCGCTACTTCTTTCTCGACCCCTATCACCGCCGCCCTTGCCACCGCCTTCACCACCACCAGCCCTTCGGGCGCCGAGCCGAGATACTAGAAGCCGTTGGGAGGCGCACAAAAACTGTTCGGTTACTTTGTCGCCAACACGGTTCCCGGCTTGTTGCTGATAAAGAAAATACATCTTCTCGGGGTGCTCGTCGCCCGCAGACACGGGATTCAGACGGAGATTTCGGGCGAAGTAGTGTTTGTAAACTGGCTTATCAATGCCTACCGCCAGGGCCGCATTTCGGTACTCTGGAGCCTCCAAGCACAAAATCGTGTTGGGGGCTCAGAAAATTTCCTTCAGGTTAAGTGTGTGTGTGTCTATATATATATATATATATATATATATATATATATATATATATATATATAAACAATATAATAAATAATATAAAAAAATTGAATATTATTTAATCAATTATTTTAAAATTGTAATTTATGATAAGAGTGGTAAAAGTGACTTTTTCTTTTGCGAGAAGGAAACTAGCACTAACTTTCACCACTTGTGTCATTCACTATTTTTGAGACAGCCTTAATAAATTTTATATTTTTAAAAGTTTCTCACTCTTCGTACCCCGGAATACGGCAAATTTTCAGCAGAAAACGCTTATTGACGGACCCTGCTAACGATTTTGGCTGGTTGGTTAGTGATTCCGGGTGCTTCAACAGCTTAGGTCATTAGTCCCGTAAGTGTAGTGCATGTTTTTCGTCAGGAGATGGCGGTGATCTTCCCCCCACCGGATGGCGAGATCCGGCGCCGACCTCCCGTCGGCTAGCGGTGTTTTCCTCTGTCAGGTATCTCCCACCAGTGGGACACCGCCCCAGCCGGGACAAGCTCTAATCTCCCGACCGGTCTCCCGGAATATGTGGTAGTGTAGTGCATGTTAGTGTAAGTGTAAGGGGAGAGGATAGGAAAAGGACGAGGAAGGAAAGAGCGCGCGCGGTCCGTGGCTCGTTTGTTAGTGTACTGCTCCGGCATTCGCCTGATGTTGATCGGAGAAACCAAGGAAAACTACCGATCAGAGCAGCCGGCCGCTAGAATTCTCCTCCAGACAGCGACTGAACTCCACCTAGCTGAAAAGCCAGTGTTGAAAATCCTGCCGCCGTCAGGACTCGAACCTAGGACCTCCCGGTCAGAGGCGTTGCAGTGATATCAGTTGATGCACTGAGCTACTGCTCCCGGTCTTCTTAACGAGAAAGTTAATAATACAAAATAATAATAATAATAATAATAATAATAATAATATAATAATAATAATAATAAGAGTAAATAAAATCTGCAAAACGTGGATCAATTCAAGAAGCAAAATATCTGCTATTAATACTTGGGCTATTCCCATAGCAACTTACACATTTGGTGTAATAAAATGGACAGAAACATCCTTGCAGACGTTCGACAGGAAAATAAGAACTACACTTACAAGGCATCGACTGCACCACCCTCAGAGTTCAGTGCACAGGCTGTACTTACCTCATGCTAGTGCAGGAAGAGGACTCCTTAACTTGTAGGCACTGTGCCGACAGCAAGAAGAAAATCTGCGTCGGGACTTTCTCTCTATCAACTCGTCTGTTCACAAAGCTATCTGTGATCAAGATAGAAAGATGACCCCATTATGTTTGGCACAACCAAGTAAAGAGTTTGATTACCTGAAGCATCAAGACCGTGTGAAGATCTGGTAAAGAAAGGAACTTCATGGTAGATTTTTTGCAAGTTTAACTTCGGAGAACATTGATAAGAAAAACTCAGTGGAGTGGCTTCGAACCGGGGGCCTCTTCGGTGAGATGGAAGTATTTATTTCCTCCATTCAAGACCAAGTGGTCAAAATCAGAGCCTATAAAAAATTCATCATGGGTCAGCAAATTGATAGCCGATGTCGCCTATGTAAATCCACTAATGAGTCAATCCAGCATATTTGCTGTGGATGCCCCGCATTAGCACAAACAGAATACCTTAAGAGACACAACTGCGTCGCCAAAGTAATCCACCGAGCCCTTGCCAAAAGATAGAGAGTGAACAACCATATTATGAGTGCAAACCTGAGCAAGTAATCAGCAATGATCGAGCTCGAATTCTGTGGGATAGTGTAATCTTCACTGACCGAACAGTGGAAGCAAATAGACCAGATATTGTTCTGTTTGATAAAATATCTAAAACATCATGCATCATCGATGTTGCGGTTCCTACAGATGACCAACTTGTAACAACTGTTGCTGAGAAAAAGAGGAAATACCAACCCCTGGCTGTTGAATTGAAGGACATGTATGGATTGCGCGCAGTGGAAGTGCTTCCAGTAGTGGTCTCAGCGAATGGATTGGTCACCAAGGAATGGCAAGAGATCGCGAAGAAGTTAGAATTGACTGAAAAGCATATACGGACAATTCAAAAACCGCATTATTGGGAACAGCAAATATAGTCCGTAAATTCTTAAGTCTGACTTGACCGATATAAAAAACAAAATATATTCTTGTTCCACTTTACGTGCGAACCATTGTTGCCTCGGGTGGTTTTGAGAACCCCGGCATCAGTGTATATCTACAGAAAATAGGAAATAATAATAATAATAATAATAATAATAATAATAATAATTATTATTATTATTATTATTAATGGAATTTCTCTCTTACATACTCTTCAGCTATCACTTGTAATCAAAACAAGAATGAAAATTACAAATCGTTACTTGTGAAAATTCAAAAGTTAACATGAAATTAACTTTCTTTCTTTGAATTCAATATATTCGTGTATTCAATACATTTACATACATGAAATGATGACCAGGAATGCTTCCAGGAGTGTGTTTTACCTGTGAACTAGTGGAGCAACAAAACGTTGATTCAGGATACATGTGTTAGAGGAAGTTATTTATAGAATTATTGATATAAAGAAAATATAAAGGAAAAGAACTATCCAATTCTTGGTATCAGGAACCCACAAAACTAGTTTTTCTGTCGAAAAATCGCCGTTCATTGCTGCAGCATTACAACATTTTCTCTATACTACGTAAGCAGTATACGAGGAATAATTGGAAAGAGGTCAAAAATATAATATCTTATTTACTAAGTAGAATACTTCTTTTATGGTAAGTCACATAACCACGGAATAATTTCAAAAAATACTTTTGTTCTTTTCAAAATACTGTGTACTCACACTTGTTCTTCCCCAAATATGGAGAAGTGTAGAGTGTACTATTTTATTTCATAAGTTTGTTAAATAGCATTTGTTAAATTAATTTAATTTTCTGTTATATCTTACTCGAACCATTTATTTTACATGGATACTCGCAGAAGCAGGCAGATGATGTGTACAAAGACATCGTAATCGACTATTGTTCCACATCCACTTCTTTAATTACGAAACATTTCAGTTCCTGTATTGTCTAATTCCCCAAATTCTGTGGTCAATCTGACAAAGATACCTTTAAATGCGAAAGAAATGAAAATAACGATGCAATTTGATTAGACTTCACAATTTAATCTGTATATATAATATAAATGTGTAGGATAAGAATAAAAGTCTTTTGAAAGAACTATTGTGGAAATGGATGGGCACACTATCTAGCAACTATTAGCTATCTTAAAATTTTAATGTCAGCTATTATATGTTTAATAACTTCATTCTTTTTTTATGATTGTAGTGGACAAATTCATTGTTAGGTGAAAGGGCGAGATTAGGCAAGGGTAGTTTTACCTGCTTACACATTGTGTTTTTAGGTACTAGACGTTAGATTAATCACTCGCTGCATATATACTTCTTATGATAACTCTGCCCATTTGCAAATGTGGAGAGCCAATGGCGCACTTCGCCTTTAAAATTTGCTTTGAAAGGTTGAAGAAAAAAAGAATAAGAATTACAGAATTGTCAAAACGCATTCCCAGCTAATCCTCTAAAACCATTCAAATATGTGATGCCAGTCCTGTTTGCCCTAGTAACGTACCGTAGTTAACGTATACTTGCAATAATCTAGCAAGAGCTTATTCAGGCCAGGGTTCTGCGGGAGTAAGTCGTTCAGTTTTAACCACGCGGTGACGAAGTCAGAGAGCGAGAGAGGCGAGAGAGAGCGGAGAGCGAGAGAGGCGAGAGGCGAGAGAGCGGAGAGGAGAGGCGAGAGGCGAGAGGCAGAGAGCGAGAGAGCGAGGCGAGAGAGAGGCGAGAGAGCGAGAGCGCGAGAGAGCGAGAGCGCGAGAGAGCGAGCGAGAGGCGAGAGCGAGAGGCGAGAGCGCGCGAGAGAGCGAGAGAGAGCGAGAGAGCGAGAGCAGAGGCGAGAGAGGCGAGGAGAGAGCGAGAGAGAGGAGAGGCGAGAGAGGCGAGAGGAGAGGCGAGAGAGAGGCGAGAGAGCGAGAGAGAGGCGGAGAGGGGGGAGAGGCGAGAGAGAGGCGAGGGAGAGAGAGGCGAGAGAAGGCGAGAGAGAGAGGAGAGAGAGGAGAGAGAGAGAGAGAGGCGAGGAGGAGAGAGAGCAGAGAGAGCGAAAAGGCGAGAGAGAGCGAGGAGAGAGCGAGAGAGAGGGAGAGCGAGAGAGCGAGAGGCGAGAGAGAGAGGCGAGAGAGGCGAGAGGAGAGAGCGAGGAGGAGAGGCGAGAGAGAGAGCGAGAGCGAGAGGAGAGCGAGAGAGAGAGCGAGAGAGAGGCAGAGGAGAGGCGAGAGAGGAGGCAGAGAGCGAGGCGAGAGAGAGCGAGGGAGGAGGAGGCAGAGAGAGAAGAGCAGAGAGAGAGAGAGAGAGAGAGAGAGAGAGAGAGAGAGAGAGAGAGAGAGAGAGAGAGAGGGGTGATTTCTTGAAGTGTTTTACAAATCAACGGGATGTTTTAGGAAAGAATTCGAGGTGCAGGCGGCGCGGCGGTAGAAGAGTCGGAGATGGCAGAAGCCAAGGAGACGGCGGCGTTGGCAGTGACCTTGAGGATGGCGATGGAGGCAGTGATGGCTTTAGTGGAATGCGACATCCCAAGGAGTTCGCTGATCAAAGGTAACGTGTTACTATGATGAAAGCATGGGCTTCCGCGGCTGAAAGTAGATACTTGTCAGTCCTCGCCTCCTATGCACAGTTGCCAAGGTTTTCGCCGGCATACAGCGAGCGGCGAAATACCCTGAGGAAAGACGCAGTATGACAGGCGAAACGTTGGTAACTGTGCCTAGGACATGGTTCTCCCGAATAGCCAAGTATCTGTTTTACTACGATCGTGGCTTGGCTTTGTTTCTAAAGGTCACTTTCTACATTAGATGACTCGCAGTGGCGAATCTATCGTGTGGCACATACTAAAGGTGTTTTCGACGATAGGCGCCCATCAGTATTTGTTCTGTCTGTGGAAGAAATGCGAATGGCAGTTATTTAAACTACTGAGCTAAACTATTATGCAAAAAGGTGTAAGAAAAAATAAAATATGAATGTATAAAAATGTAAGTAGTAGTATATATATGTATGTGTATATGTTTGTATCACACTAACTTTAGAACCACTGGAGCGATTGTCCAAAATGTGTGTTACTGGAAATCAGTTACACACACACGCGCGCGCGCGCGCACACACACACACACACACACACACACACACACACACACACACACACACACAAATAACCGATTTTAGACTAACTGGACGTATACTTCTTGAGTCTATAAATTTAAATACGTTAGTGCAGTTTTCGTCACCATTAAAATACTTTCGGTAACATTTGGCACCCAGATTTAATTAACAAAACTTTCTCTCTTGGGAATTCCTCAATGTATACACGATTTAATTAGCAGCTTTTAAAGAAAATATTGGTTCATTTTCTATCCGTTTAAAACACTACATTTAAGTTCCAAAATCAATTCTTGCTGGCGTCCCTCAAGGGGCTGTTCTTTCCCCCATTCTTTTCAATTTCAAATTTTACTTCAACAAAAAACACTTCAGTAGCATTATTTGCAGATTCTGTTTCTCATTTCTCTTCACATACGATGTGAAGAAGGGTAAATGTGCATAAGCAAGCATAAAGAAGCATGTGTTAAGTCTTTGAGTCTGACAACAATCGCCGGAAACAAAAAATACAATGTGACTAGGTTTTTTCGAGATAAAAAAACTGGAGGGTCATGGCGTAATTATGGCTTCAGATTCTAATTCAGCGCGTCGACAAACCTACAGAGACATGTGTCAAATCTTTGGGTCTGACAACTTTTTTATTTTGTGTATTAAACCCCCATTGTTTATTTCAAATAAACAAATTCATTACGAACGGGGTATACTTTCAATTCAAAACTCCTCCCGTCTTCCATTCATTTTCGAAGAGGAACACATAATCACCATCTAATCTGTGTGATATGAAACTTACAAAAACAATTCTTTGACCTTCCATCATAATCTATTCTTTCATAACATGTTTAATTCCAGAAAACTATAATGTCTGAATTTGACTTATAAAACTGTCTATTTCTAAATATTCTATTAAACAATTGTTCATCATCGGCTGCCAAGGGCTAACTGACCAAAAAGTGTAATTATTCATTAAAAAATCGGCAATGCGCCGCACAGTTGCTGGACGACGACATAAGCTTAGCTGAGCCAGAGTGGCCGGGTCCGATCGTAGTCGAGCAGATCGGAGCGTATACATATACCCTGGTAACGCCGAGTTACTTCAAATAGCTTTTTAATGGAATTCATATTTAAAATGAAAACTTTGCCGTGGTATTGTCACGTTGTGTACACTATTTAAAGAAAAATGTGCTGTCAACAGATACGGAATAAGCAAAATATTGATGATTTATTCCTTTCAATGAATTCACAGAATAACCTGAAGTTATCAAAATTATGGCATTTAATGAATTGGTTACAAATTTAACGACACGGCCGTATTTATAAACCTTTGCCAGGGACCTGCCAGGCCTAGCAGGCTGCGATTTATGAACGGCCCCGGCCAATTGCAGTCGCCCCTTGACCTCCCAGTAAGCCCCCAGATGGCAGGCCTCTAAGAGCTCTGCTGGCAGAGCTTCATAAATACGACTCTTAATGTTCTTATCAGACGAGAATTCTATACGTTGGGTTATGAGTAAACTTTAAAGGTAATGCCTTCTATCGGTCATATACCGTTATGCAAATATTATATTTGCTGCTAATGATAATACGTTATTACTTTTCAAGAATAGTTAGTATTTTTTATGTTTTCGTTAGTAGCGACGCTTACTCGGTGCTTGGCATGAGCGTCGGGTTTCCTAGGCATGCCTCTGATGACACGTATACTTAAGGAGATCAGTATTTGTGGAGAGTTTAATTCAATCTTGGTAGAAGGAGCATCGATGTTTGATGGTAAACTTCCACCTGTACTTCTAGATTTAGAATCCACGTAATGAAAGAGGAAAAGGCGTTTGGGAAGACCAAATTCGCGGCAGATTTCCTTGGGAATTTTCAGTTTCTCGTCTCACATTCTACAATAGTTACTTTTAAATCATTTGTCGCTATCATCATAACTCCTATAATTTATTCACTTCATCCGTTTCGTGGTAATAATTGCTCGGCCAGCCGAGCATCGCCTCTAATGACGTCTTCAAAAAATAGTAGAATAATATTGCCACGAGATGTGCAGAATTGAACGAAGATTGGTCCCTACGTGCTTTTATTTTCTTTTATTTCAATTTTTCTAGAATATATATCCCCCACCCCTGAAAATGTGCCGCGCAGTTCGTGCAGCCCCCGCTGTCCGCGCCAACAGCGCCGCAACGTACGTGATGAGGCGGTGACCGACCGCATCGAGGGCAGCGTCGGTCGTGGAGCACAGCAGCAGTAGCTGCCGCCGTCGCCGCAGCACAGCGCTCGCATCGCGCGTATGGCTTCTCCGCCCCGCCCCGCCTGGATTGCGAGCGTTTTGTCTTCCTACGTGACCCCGATGGCGGTGCTTCCGGGGCAGGGCTAACCAAAAGTTAATGCGGGACAGGGTTGCGATTCCGTCAGTGCGTGGGCAGACGGTGTTTAAGTCCGAAACGTCGGTTTTATTGGATTCCCGGAAATTTGTACGACGGGGGAAAGAGAATTTGAAGTTATGACTCTACGAAAAGTTCTTTGGCCTGTCGTTTGGGACCGGCGAAGAAAATATTGCCAAGTGACGATTCCTCTACTGACATTCATACAGAACTTTTCACATAAAAGTAGCAGTACGTGATGTTTTGTAATATTGACGTTACGTCACGAGTAATATTTACCTCCATACATGAGAACTATGCCTGAAAGCTCTAAAAATTGCCATTTTGCAGGATAACGGTTTTAATAGTTTATTTTGCTGCCGAAGATAATGATTTACTGTATAGCGTATACTATGCAGACTTTCGTTGAATTCTACAGTGTTATAATTTTTTACCAGTAAAAGATAATTTTTACTAGTAAATGTTTACTCACATTTTCACTTCACTTTAAAATGACGATTTTGATATGTTTATCTTCTTGTGCATCCAAATACTATAAACACCTTGGTAAACCCTACAAACACCTTGTTATAGATGTATTGAATAAAATACTAGGTAAATCTATACTATCCCAGTAATGCAATACAAACAGAACGATCAATAGTTTTGCAAGGAATGACACAAATAGAGCATACTTAAAAATGTGTATGGTAATGTCAATGTATTTGAAATTACGACTCAATCATGTTACGGTTATGTCTTGGAAGGTCTGGTGGAGTTGCTTCTCTGTGGGAATAACTGGAGGTAACACGCAGGAAGGGGGGGGGAGTGTCACAAAAAGAACGCCAGCATTTCTACTATTGAAATTAAAAAACATTTTTTTTCGGGCTACACGCAAACCATATTCCTTGTTGAGTAGCACTCCCAGATTGTCAACGAAGTTTTTTCTTCTCTAGTCAGTTTCAGTTTAAACAAATGTTTAATTTGGCCTTTAAAGGCCTTGAAAATGTAATTACAACGCAGAAAGAAACATTTTGCCATACTTTATTTTTCATTTTGCGAGTGGTGTTAACTGCTCCCTCTTGGTCGAGTATTATTGATTCATTAGTGATTCCGAGCGCATCAACTGATAAAGCAATAAGTCCTGTAAGTATGGTGCATATTGGTATCGTGAGAGGTGGGGTGATTTTCCCCTGCTGAATAGCGATATCCAGCTTGTACCTACAATGTCAACTTGCCAGAATTTTTCCCAACCACGCATCTCCCACCAGCTTGGAACTGTCCCAGCCGGTACGAGTACTAAGCTCCGGACAAGTATGGTAGTGTAGTGCGTGTAAATGTAAGTATGTGTGAAGAGTGAGCATGGGATAACGAAGCGGAAGGAAAGATCGCTCGCGGACCGTGGCCCGTTTGTTAGGGTACTACTCTGGCATTCGCCTCGTGTTGGTTAGAGAAACCACAGACAACTACCAATCAGAGCAGCCGGCCGCTAGAATTCTGTTCCCGACCGCGACTGAATTCGACCTAGCTGAAAAGCTAGTGTCGAAAATCCTGCCGCCGCTGTCGGGACTCGAACCTAGGACCTCCCAGTCGACGGCACTGCAGTTACATCAGTTGATGCACTGAGCTGTACTCTCAGAATTAAAAGGTTTCTTTCAAATTCGTAGAGTCACTATTTGAAGGCGGAATAAGAACAAAAAAAAAATGTCATTGAACCATGCAAAAACTACAGTTGTGCATCGGCGGATTAATAGTACAACGCCGGCCGATCCATCGAAGTGGAACCTCGAGGGATGGCAATTTCCCCTCTCGAAAAAAGATTTTTTTTCTTAGTTTTCACTGCAACAGTTCTCAGAAAATATTTTGATCTTTAATGTTTCATAGAAGCGGCAACAAAAGAGCCGCAATTTTCGCAAACTGCAATATCCTTTCATATATTTCTTTTCCATTAATTCATTCGTGTTTAATTCGAAAGCATGTATATTCAGTACGGCGAAATATCTAGTAAAAAATAAAAATAAAATAAAAGCGCGAGTGAATTATTGGCTTTATTTGCAATAAATTTGATTTTTCCGTGAAGGTTCTCCTCCCTTCCGAAATGCTTCTGTAAGTCCACCGTCGTCTAACATTAAGTTCTTCGAGAAAGCAAAGTTGGCAACGCATCAACTTGCTGCAGCTGGTAAGCCGAAGAGATTTTCAAGCTTTTTGCGTGTCTGTGCGCATCTCTTGCTCGTACGCGAACCAAAGCTATCTTTTCGCAGCGCCTGCAGCGTGCTCTGGACGGCCCTGTTCTATAACGTGTTTTGCGGTAGCCCGCGGGAGCTACGCGTCGGCTATCCTGATACGACGTTATGGAGCGCTCGCGGCGCGGGCACGAGGTTAATTCTATTGATATTCATGCTCTAGTACATGGAGCCGGGTCGGGGCGGCTAAACCGCCTGGGAAGATCTTGCTGGGCAGAGACGCGGTTGTTCGGCGCGTCGCGTCGCCGTGCAAAAAGACAACGGCTAACGGCAGCTGTTGGAAGATAGCGCGAGCAGCACCTGCCGGATACGGTTCCCCGAGAAATTCTCTAGCGAAGGACCATTGGAGCGTTAGAGGAAACCGTCGGCACGGTATACTGTTTTATCTGCTTCTCGCTCTATGGGGAGTAAAAAAGGTCCATGAGTTTCTGGTGGTTTAATAATCGCTCTGAATGGGACATTCGTGGAGAAATAATATAGATTGGTATGCACATTAAAATAGACGATGACTCTTGATGATTGCAGCCCTTACCGAAAATGTGAGGACAGCTGTATTTTCCATCTTAAAATTTGCACTTTCAGATAAAATATGTTTAACTGTTGCTAGTGAGAACCCGTCAAAATTTGATGGTGAGACCCGAGATAAATGTAAAATCCTGTGCGCAGACTAATGTTCACAATATGTTGGATTGTTTGGATTTTCAGGGTATAACAAAGATATTCTGTGATGTGGAGTTCCCAAAATTTTGAACACGTATGGCCTATTACCAGGTAGCAATAAAATATCGGCACCAAATGACACAAAAGAAAGAGCTCTATTATACTGACGGATATTATTTCTAAAGTACATGCAAACTGTCAACACCACAATGCCATTATTACACTGAAAAAAAACAACAACCTTGAATTGTAAACAAATCTCAACAATCAAAACAACACATTAAGCAGCGCCACCATGAAGCAGCGTGGACTCACATCTATCGACTCATATATCGAGTTTGAAATAGCCACCCTTTGGAAGAAAACAATTGACTATTAATAAACGCTCTATTAAAGAATAATTTAATTAATTAATATACACCGCAAATGTTGGTGAATGAACACAAACAATATCAGATAACACATCTAGGGATCACATTCTTTCATTTAAAGGAAAAATACAACAATCGGTTCAGTGGAAGCTCTAAACGATGCCATGGCAGAATACCTTTATTTTTAATATATATGTATATATTGTGACGTACCGGGTAGGCAGGCTTGTTCTCAGTAAATTTATTTGTAAGGGACAGGTGTTCTTTCTCGTGAATGGGCTCGGGGTTATTAATCAAACACCACTGTTCCGTGAACAAAATAAACTGAACTATTTATTAATTCTATACAAATCACTAATGATACAATATCTATGGTAGTCTCTACCCTTTTCTTTCATATAACCCAGAATCACTGTTAGTCTCTCGATCTTATCGATCGAAGAAATATTTACCGTTACTTCTTCTACTACGAGCGTCGGCGGCTTCGGGGACCCTCGGGTTGCTTCGCGCTCCTTCGCTGCTTGCCGGGGTCGTTTCACTTGGGGACCAGCCGAGGTGAGGCGCTGCGCTTCCGAAGTACGTCTCCTTTCCAATTCTCCGATCCACTCGACGTCTTTTGATCTGTGTTACTCCAAATAGCAGCTATCACTTTGGCAAAATGTCCGATCGACTATTGATTGTTATCACGCACAAATTGTCCGTCAATTAATCTTTCTGCACTCGTTCGTTCGCGATACTAGTTTGCTTTTCGATCGCGGAGCAGCCCCAGATACGTCCTTCCTCGCCGGCGGCCAGCCAGACACTGACTCCTCGCGGCCTCGTTCCCACGGTCGGCCAACCGACGACACCTCGCCGCCCGTAACCGTTTTTCTTGGCTAGCGAGTGCCCTCTTGCAACCGTTCTGCCGTGTTCTTGCTTGATGCCTCGCGTTTCTTTGGGTGGAAACGCGGTGCGTTTCTATATATATATATATATATATATATATATATATATATATATATATATATATATTACTGTGATCTCAGAAAGGCTCCTCTGTATTTGAATCTTTACATTTCCGGACTCATTATATTCTTGTTCTCTCCGTGAGAGAACGTTATCTTTTGAGATTATGAACTTACATTCTCAACCTGGGCGGTAATGGATCTGAATAATTATTTTGAAAAACTAATTAGTAGAGTAGTTCATTTTACTGTGGATTCATACGAAAGTAACACATTGTTTAAGTATGACCAAATAGAGCATTATTATCAGTAAAGATGGTTTCTTTGTGAGATCTATTTAGTATTTAAAAGCATCTTACATGTCTTTTCAAAAGTTTCTGGAATTTTCGTCAACAACGCACGTATGATTTGTTACAGTAATAAGTTCTCGTATGCACTTATTGAAGAAAATATTTTTCTTATATGCTCAAGCTCATCGAGAGAGTCAGTGCAACGCTCGGCTCAAAGATTTACTTTTGGTAATTGTTTTGTCTATTTTAATAATTTGCTGTGCCAAACACTATCGCTTTAGTCCTTCGAGAAGGCCGAGATACCTTATACATACTTTACAATGTCACGAACAATATCAAAACTGCTACTACAGTACACACTTTCTCTCATTATTGGAAATAAGTACGTATAATTTTTTTGAAAATGTCTCAAGGGATTCGCGTAAAGTACCCCCCAAAATTAAAATATCTATTTCAAATTGAAGGGGTCGTGGCATCAGCTAGATCGATTGGGAAATATCAATTTTGGTGAAAATCCTACTTACAGTTTAGCCGCTAGCGTTGTTCAAAGACGCACAAACGTTTTGCCGTCAATCGATTTTTTGATATCAAAAACCGACAAAACATATATTCTGACTACAAAACGTGTTAGTGTAATTTACAATGTATGTATAGGAACAACAGTTATGTACTTTTTCGTTACCAGGGCCCGGCAATAACATTATTTCCTGTTGAAAATTGCCCGTTTTTTCCCGCAGCATTACAATTCTTTCTTTATACTGCGTAAGCAGTAGCGGAAAAGTGACAAGGAACTGACACGCGACGGTCTTTGCAAAGGTTCTTCTTGGAAAGAGAAGCGTAATCTCTCATGTGAGCACTATGAGTTTGTGTTCTACGCTGAAAGCGAAATATAATGCATTCTGTAATACTAATTCGACATAACCTGGACAATATTCCCTTCGACCGAGGGAAATTGTGGGAAAGAAAACTATTTTAAGATAAAATTGTACAATAGTTTTCGTTTTAGGCACCGTATGTGTGTATTTTCACACTTGTAATCTCAGTCAAATATATTTGAACGATACCACGAATTGGCAATTAAGAATATTTTATGTGATAAATTTGATTGTCCATAGAAATTTCATGATCGGTTTGATAGTGAGAGGAGTACGAGCGAAGGAACAAAATATTATATCCAATTATACTCATTGTCAGATATTACACATTACTCAGTTTGGGCGTGCAGTTAATCGTGCAAATGCAGATACTAATATTTGAACGATTCATCACAATTAATTTAGGACAGCAAAAATTAATGTACATGTATATAATTTACACTAATTGGTTCAAGGTCAATTTTGTATCAACTCCTGTGAATTACGGAGAGCGATTTACTAAATACGAGTGTGATCAATCTCGTATATTCAAGAGATGTATGAAAAGCCAGTTTTAACGAATGTTCCTTTATTTTATAAGCAACAATAATTTTTTTTATGTCAAGAATGCTCTCATTTGTAAAAGAAAAAAACTCGGGAAAATTGAGGAAGAGAAAGAGATAAAGGAAAAAATCGACATTATGGTTTATATTTTTATTATGCCTTAATATTCTTACGCTCTGATGAAAATCGTAAGAATATCTTTAAATATCTAATTCGATTTGTCAAGAAATGAAAATAGAATAAAACTTGAGGGGTAAACAGTCGAATGGTCATTTTTATAATGAGTTAATATACATTTTAATCAGCATGTTTGTGTAATGGCAGTATCTTCATCACATATACTTACATCAACAATGCCTACTGAAAAGAGATTTTCGTTTTTTTAAATGGCCTATATACATGTAATTATTTTTACCAACATTTATTTGGAAAATAGTTTATATATTTTAAAAATTGGTACCAAGAATTGAAACACAAAATAAATATGAAATAAAAGAAAATGAAGTCAAGAAAAGTACAAAGGACAACTTTGGAAAATTTCGCATCCAAATTTTATGTCTGAAGAAAAAGAATAGAACTTGTTTGTAATGTGTTTTAATATTTCTTGATTGTTTAATATTATTATTATTTCTAATTTTGATTCGATTCCATTCGTAGTCTTCAGAAAGGACGGCAAAATAAGTAGATTCAACGCAATTGTCTAAAGATCAGCTTTTTAAACATTACTTTCCGAAGTAAATTTGCCGTGAACAACAAGAAGGGAAATCAATAGCACGACGAAAGCTGCCGCAGCCATGACGCTGCCACTGCGTCTTGTGTTCCGACGCGCCGAGGCCACGGGGTGGGAATCGGAACGGCGCTAGTGCTGCGCGACCCGAGATAGGCCGCGGCCTCCGCCGCCGCCGCCGTCGCCGCGTGTTTGTTGTATCAACATGCCGCATACGCGCTCGTTAATTATGCCGCGACGTGGTGCCTCGCACCCGCGCTGCCTCCCCCTCCGCAGCCGCAGCTGCAGCGCCGCTCGCGTCTCCGAGGCAGCGGCGCGCCTTACTGGAGTTGGCGTCCCCAGGGCTGTGTCGGGTGGCGCGACGCCGGCGATGGAGCAGAGCAAACGAGGACCGACAGAACGAAGTAGAGCGAGTGAATATCTATTCTGGGCGCGTAAACTTCTTAGGTAGTTGGTTCCATAAGTGCAGTGCATGTTCTATCCTGGGGGTGATGGTGTTCCTCTCCTTTGGAAACGTGGGTTCCGACGCCGACCTACTCGTCTTATGCAGCTCCCTCCAACCCCGTGTCTCCCCCGGTGAAGTACCACTCCACGCGGAACAGACTCCAAATTCTCGACTGAGAAGAAGATAAATGGGAATAGAGAGTAATATTAGTGCGACGAGTGAATGGGTGAAATACGAAGAGAAGAGGCCCACGTGAAGAAATATGTGAACATGTGAACGGATGAGATATAGTGTATTGTGAGAGTGGGTGGAATTAGGAATGGCATAGCGGAGATGCTGTAAGTGAAACTGCCGGAAGCAGGAAGATGCACGTTCTGAAGTGAAGTTTGGAATAATTATCAGCCACACAATCGCAAAGTTTTCCGGAAGGACGCAGATAATATCGGATGAATTTTATAAATTGAACGTCTCCGGGAAATATCTATTATTAACTATTATTACTAACACTCCGACTCTCGCGCCGTTGGATAGTAAAACAGAAGTTTCTTTTCTAATTAAAAAAGGAATGTTTGCCTCCCACGAATAATATCAATGCTTCTATTCCTCTAACGGTATCTGAGAAAGATATCAATAAAATTTTTATCTCTGTTATGCAGTGTATAGTTATTCAGTGTACCCTGAAGAAAAATCGTCGGGTCTGTTGGACAGAATCCAACATGCGAGTACTAGTGTATGAAACGGTGTTCTTGAATCCTTGATAAAAATGATATTTTTTCCGTAATATGAGAGAGTTAAATATTTCATATGCTGTGTTTATGCGTTTCTCTCGTTACTGTGCAAAAAAAGAAGTATTAGAAGATATAGAAAACTAAATAATGCAGGCGTTGGACATGGTCCAATGCGCGAGTACTCGTGATACGAATGGCCGCGCGAGTAACGGAAATATAATAGAAGCTTCAAATATGGTTTGTAATTGTTTATTGTTTTTTCTATAGTTCATTCAATTATATTAAAAGCACAGATAAATAATAAACATGTATTAATGATTTTAATAAAAAAAGAAAACTTCATATTCAGTGCGAGTACTCGTCCGAGAATGGCCGCGCGAGTGACGGAATGTTAATACAGTAGTTAAGTGTTTATTAAAATTAATATCGTTATTTATAGAATGGTCAAATTTGTATATTACTGCATCAAAATATGCCAATGAAAGTGAAAATTTGATGAAGGTTAAAATTTGAAACTATTTCCTTAAAAATATTTATTTCAACCACCGAGTTACTCACAACACCCAAATCTATCAATTTCTTCGGAAGCAATTTCTGCCAATTGCATTAGAACAATGAACACATTCTTTGATTTTGAATTTATCCGTAATAACATTCCAAAAGAGTATCATTGTGAATTAAATGAAAGAAAACTCTGTTAATTCCAAAATGATGGTAGAATTAAAAAAAATCACAGACGGACAGACAAACAAACGACCAGAAGAACAGCGTGATGGAGAGACAGGTTTCGCAATAAACCAATTTTTCGGTATCAATATCCCACAAACCGTGGATGCTGACTACCCATCATATTAGAGGATGTTATTTACTACCAACTACTACTACAACTATCACTACAACTACTACAACAACAATAACTATTACTACTACTACTACTACTACTACTACTACTACTACTACTACTACTACTACTACTATACTACTACTCTCTTTTGCTACTGCTGCTCTACTGCTACTGCTACTGCTGCTGCTACTCTACTGCTGTTGCAGCAGAGAACAGCAGCAGCACAGCACTGCTCTCTGCTGCTGCTGCTGCTGCTGCTGCTGCTCTGCTGCTCTCTGCTCTGCTACTGCTCATCCTCTGCTCTTTACTGTTACTCACTGCTACTGACTATGTACTTACTACTGCTACTGCTACTGCTGCTCTACTACTGCTCACTACTACTACTACTACTACTACTACTACTACTACTACTACTGCACTACTACTAATCTAATCTAATGTAACTTGCTTTTGTAATGATCATTCCTTTGATCATGTTGCGACATTACGAAAAACTTCAGTGACTCATTTTGTTTCTAAAGATAAGGAAATAACATATGACGTTTGTGGTAGTTATTTTCATATAAGGTATGTTCTCGAAAGTCATATAAATGTACGTCGTAGGCAATTCTCTATCGAACATTCGTTTTTACCGGCACAGGGACGTGTGCAGGTCTAAAGTGCAGCGCGTGATTAAAGTAAAAAGCGGCCGTCACGCAGATATGAGGATTATGGAAAATAAGCGACTACCAATTTAGATTTTCATGAACTTTGCAATACTCTGGTATTGAAATAATACTTTTAAAATATAGGAATGAGAATTTGCAGTATGTCATATTATCGGTAACGTAATCCCTTTTCTACTCTCGTTTGATGTAAATCATTCTGAAATCCAGTTGAATGTCTGTGTTTATTAAGGATGATATTACTCGCAGAATTAACGTCGATATTTTAAACCTAGATTTTAATTCATTTCGGATATTTTTCATCTCTTATCTTGTCTCCTACAATGTTTTTGTACAAATTCTTTTTTCCTACTCTATCATCTTTATGACAGAATCGCTGTAGTAATAATATTGTTGGGGCATAGTTCCACCATTTATTTTTGGTAGAATTACGTGAAAATCATTCTTCTTCATTGAAAATTAAATCGGATAATTTAAATTATATTCTGTGCGCCTATTATTTGTGTTTTTAGGCCTTCTTGACAACATCTTACACAAAATTTTAATTTTTCATAGTGCAGAATATAAGAAATAAATGATTCATCTGGAAAGGAGGATGTGATAAATTTGATACTTTATTTTCAAGTCATTTTTTTTATTAAATAACAATATATTTAAATTTTTGGAAACTATAAAATTATTTGTATTTTATTACTAAGGGATGGGCCAATTGGGGACTATACGGGCTATGCGGGACTTCCCAATTACAATGACGTCGCTTTCTAGGAAAAAGGGAATTGAGCAAGTGTTATCTCGCTTCATTAAGTGGGCTAGAAATACTTCCTGGAAAGGTACACAAAGTTACAACCAAGCAATGACACATCTGATTGAAATTAATGCAATTTATAAAATAACATTTTCTCATAAACGGCTCCAAATGTTTTCGTCAATTATTTTTCCACGAATAGAAAAAGGAACGCTTAAAAATGACGCAGGTCTCATTTTCGTTGAAGTCTCTAAATTTTGGAAAATTGCACATTTAGAAATAAAGCGAGAAAGTGTGTGCGTTTGTTGCACCACTAGTTTTTGATAGTCTGCGCCAGACTAGTTCAGGTCCTTGCCTATTATCCTCGCACTCGAAGTACAGAATCAATGTAAAGGGATCTGGAATGGGGAAGGACGGAGATAGCGTCTGTGAGATGAAAAACTGTTGATACATTCCATGGATATGCTAAGACCTTTACGTCGTCCTAATGTACTACAGTTGTTGCATTGTCATGGTTGGGATGGAGACCGACAAAATGATTATTGTCTTCTGTATGTGGCTAAGATGCCATGCTTTGTAATCCTTGCGAGTTACTCATTAAAGCCTTTACATTATTTCACTCAGTTTCACTAATTTCTCGTTACTCACCACTGCTATTCTCTACCCAAGCCTTCGGTAAATGCAAGAAAATCCACTCCGAGCAGTGTGGAGGAAACACCTCTTGGCAGAGTGAGAGTTTATGGTATAATCGGGAGCCAGAGCTGGTTTGTGGGAAGGGAATGCGCCATGGAACACGAAACGGCTTTTACATTTTCACTCATTTTACTTGCCGCAAATTGTTTTTGATGAGTCTTAAAACCTGAGACGTACCATTCTGTTTTCGTAATAATCGGAAGGCCAATTAATTATCCTTGTTTTATAATTATTTTTAAGTGGCCTAAAAGGTAGGGTTCTGGGAATAATTATTGAGAAAACTGGAAAGAAATTAAGAACCTGGAAGTAGGTATTTATCAACTGGCCGATGAAGAAATAAAATCTAATTGTACAAACAACGAGTAGCATTTTCACACTCTTTATTCATACACATTATCAATTTTCTCATTTTGCGTTTTCGATGAGTTGTGGTAATGTCTTGTATTTTTATTTCTATTAATAGTGATAAACAATTGATAACTCTATTGTTTAATAATTTATTAAGTAAATTGTTTGCAAGAATATGTGTTCACCGGGAGAGGTGGCTCAGGGCATTAACTGAAGTCACTACAATGCCTCTGACCCGAAGGTCCTAGGTTCGAGTCCCGACGGTGGTAGAATTTTCGACACTAGCTAAATAGCTAGGTCGTGTTCAGTGGGTCGAGAGGAGAATTAATGCGACCAGCTACTCTGACTGGTAGTTTTCCGTGGTGCCTCCGAACAACACCAGGCGATTGCTGGAGCAGTACCGTAACAAACGGGCCACGGACCGCGCGCGATCTTTTCTTTCCCATTCCTTGTCCTATCCTACCCCTTACATTTACATGCACTACACTGCTACACTTGCTGGGGGACCGGTCGGGAGCTTAGAGCTCGGGAGTACTGAACAATGCCAGATCAATATTCTACGTCTAGAAAATATGTAGGCAGTAGCCAATCGTCAATTTCTAGTGTTACATTTTTTTAAACTTTATTATTTCGTTTGGTTTGGTTTGTTTCTTTCGTGTTTTTTTCCGGGTGCGTCAACTGCTTTGGTCATTAGTCCCGTTAGTGTAGTCATGTTTTTTTCTCGGGAGATGGCGGTGATCTTCCCCCGCTGGATGGCGAGATCCGGCGCCGACCTACCGTCGGCTAGTGGGGTTTCCCCCTAACCAGGTCTCTCCCACTAGCGGGGCACCGCCCCAGCCGGGACAGGCTCTAAGCTCCCGACTGGACTCCCGGAATATGTGGTAGTGTAGTGAATGTTAGTGTAAGTGTGTGTGTAAGGGCGAGAGGATAGGACAAGGAAGAGGAAGGAATGATCGCGCGTGGTCCGTGGCCCGTTTAGTAGGGTACTGCTCCGGCATTCGCCTGGTGTTGATCGGAGAAACCACGGAAAACTACCGATCAGAGCACCCGGCCGCTTGAATTCTCCTCCAGGCAGCGACTGAATTCGACCTAGCTGAAAAGCTAGTGTCGAAAATCGTGCCGCCGTCAGGACTCGAACCTAGGACCTCCCGGTCAGAGGCGCTGCAGTGACTTCAGTTTATTATTTGGTGTCTTGGGTATTTGGTGTCTTGGGTATTTGGTGTCTTTTATATGAGTTTTTGAAATTGAAGGGAGCTAATTAGCAAGCAATACCGTTTGGGGGAAGGCAGTTAGGAAATTTGAACATACTAGAACATAGTAAGTGCAAAAAGCACTATTATATCTCGTTCCCTCTTTCTCCCGCACACACACGCACACGCGTCGCTAACGACTACAAATAATTCCGCTTCACAAATAACAGCTCGCGCGTCACCGGAGGCTTCATGGTGGCAGACAAATGATATCAGCCTGCCAATTTTGGAGCTCTGACGCAGTGACCGTTTGTCTCTGTGAGCGAGCTTTGTCATTTTCGATTCCGCCCATGTAAATGTTGCTGAGGCATCCGACCTTGCGTAACTCAGTACAGCCCCAGACATCAAAAGCGACAGTTAAGAAGTCACAGTTATAATCGAGATAATTGCCCTATGAAAATTTGCACAATGCTTTAATAAGCTCTCAGCAGAGACTATGCCAATCTTCTAAGAACCAAACTGTCCTCTTGCAGGTACGTACTTGTACGCAAACACCATTCTCCAGTATAATCTTTACTTTATTTTTATTATTAACGTGTTTACCTATTTTGAAACGTTCAAAGGTAGCAATCGTAGCATATTCATTTTCGGGTACGCTACAGTAAACAACCATTTATAATAGACTAAAATGAATCGTGAATGACGTGCAACATTATACCTAGATTCATTCACACAATGGTACTCTCACGTACTTGCAAATGATACTCTCTCTCTCTCTCTCTCTCTCTCTGAGTCTCTTTCTCACACACACATCCAATCCCTTCATGCTTTCCATACAAAACGATATCGCTTTACAAGCTTTCAGCTTTATCAGCTTTCACGTCACTCCCGGCCTGATTGTGGCAGACAAACGATATCAGCGAGCCAAATAGTAGTGCTGTAAGCGGCGGCCGGGGATTTTGCATCCGCTCCTCGTGGATGCTCACTCGTTGGCCACGGCGCCGTATGGGACGCCGCGCCTGCCAAGCACAAAGGCGGCAAGCGGGACGGAATGGGAGGTTACGACGCGTCGCTGCGGTGTGGGTCGCGAGGGGGGGTCCCGTGCAACGACGTTCGGGGCAATCCGGCGCGCCGGTGGGGGAAGGCGATGTGCCGATGGTAGGAACGGGATGGGGCGCGGCGACGGTGGGGTGGTGGCAGCAGCGAGAGTGGCATGGGGTAGGTCGTGGAGAGGGTCGGGGAGTGGGTCGTGAGTGGGTCGTTGGGGTTGAAATGGGTCAAAGGAAACAGTCGTGGGAAGTGTCGGGTGGGCCGTGAAATGGGTCGGGGGGGGCGAGAAGTGGGGGGGGAAGGGGGGGGGGGGGGGGGGAGGGGCCGGGGTGCGCGGAAGTAGCGGCGAGGTCGGGGCCGCGTCTGCAGGCCCTCGCGGGCGGGCGGCCGCGCGCCGGCTGCCCCGCCCCGCCGATTCCGCCGCCGATTTACTTCTTTGGCCGCGCTTTTCCGTCGTTGAGCGCGGCCTACGCGGCCCCGCCCCGGCCCCGCCCCCGCCCCGCCCCCGCCCCCGCCCCGCCTCCGCTGCGCCCACGATGGATGGGCCGCGCGCCCCGGTGCAGAGTTCGCGGAGGTGCCGCTGCTCGGTGGGGGGGGGGGGGGGGGATGCGTGGTTTGCTTTGCGGCGAGTTGGCAGTGAACGTAGATTTGCGGGCATGTTGGCGGCGGTGGGGGTAGAGGTCTAGGAGTGGGTGAAGAGACGCTTCTTATGGTGAATCGAAATGCGAAGGGAATGCAATGAGGATCAGCTTGAGGATGTTGAATTGGTAGAAATTCGTATTGAATTTGTGTCGAAAGGTTCTGTCGGTATGATAAAAGGGATTAGGCAAGTCGTATTCCAAACATGAGAGGTGAAAATGAAAACGAATAGGAGGCCTGAGGTGGAAAACGGTTCCGCTTAAAATTTATGTGGAAGTCAATGATTGTGTACATGTTCGTAAATATCAAGAAGGTGGGTGGCTTGCTTATACGATGTCGCAAGGCTTCAATAGAATTCATGAGTTTTGGCAGAAATACCTGTGCTGAATGTGTGTAGCTATGGAGCCGGCGCTGACGTCGGATGAGAAAATAACATAGAGCAGACAAGCGAACGAAATGTGGTGTAGGCAGGATTTGTTAGGAGAGTATCGAATGTGCACATTATTCGATGAGACACGGAGGTCGCGGAGAACAGAGTAGAGCGGAAGCAGCGAGCGCCCTACTGAGACAGCAGAGCCTATAAAAAGCGGAAGTCGCCATCAACAGTGTCTGAGTGTACGCCTCCTTATCTTTAAGGAGCCCCGTAGAAAACCACCGGGAACGCAGAGGCAGCAGTCGTTCCGTAGCGAGGTGAATGACCGGGACTTCACCAAAGGGGCGTTGCCAGAAGGCGTCGATACCCCCGACTTGCGGTGGCGGGAGCCGCGCTGGCCTCGCACCCCACGGCGTCGTTTGTTCGGCGCCCGCCTTCCCCCCTCCCCTCCCGCGCACGCTCTCGCTGTTTTACCACCGGCGCGCGCCGCCGCCGCCGCCGCGGCTGTGGTTACCGTACTTTACCGAAGTGACGTCTCGCGCTCTCTCCCACAGGTGGGAGAGCCTGGCGTTTTAGGTCGCTGCTCGACGAACCGCCCGGGCGGAAGCCGAGGGAGGAGGCGGGAGCGCTCGCGGTGAAGTGCGTGAGCCCTGGGCTTTGCGCGGAAAGAAGTTGCGCGCACGCGAGCACGGCACATCACTTTTCCCCGAGAAGCGTCGTGTTTCTTCTCACACGTTGCTGCTCCTGGCGCACTATCCTTAAACTGCTCCACAGAAATAATACTCAAGAGCATCTCTCTCAGCTTATCTTTATGGTTCTAGTATTTCTAGAGGGGAATGGAACAATTAGAGGATAAAATAACACAGTTAGTCAACTTAGCAGTGTGTTTCTGGGAAATAAGAATTAAATGGCAATCAGTAATGTTCATTTGATATGAAATATTTGCTCATTAAGATTATTAGGTGGATTCATATTACAAAATGTTATTTCGTTTCTGAATAGAATTTATGTCAGAAAATCAAAGTTAATCAACTTATTGAGATTCTAATTGACAATAATATTCTTGTAGTTAAAGTCTAATTGAAAACATTTAATAGTACCACATAATACAATGAAATTTTATTTACATTATAAATGACGTCTTGAAACATAGCGTTGTCTTTGCGGGTTTGTAAGGCGTGAACTTTCTGCTTCTATTTATTAAATTTCATAAAATTACGAATACTTATTTATAATCAAAATCTCTATCCCCTTTGTAGTTTTGACTCCTCCTTTGAGTATATTCTGCACATACCTCACTTATCAGAGGATATTCTCTATTGAGTGTAAACATTAAAGATGATTGACCAGATTTTTCAAAACAAGTTTGCAAGTAACTTTCCTTTCTTGGCAACAGGATCAAAGCTACGAGTATATCAAAAGCACTAAACCAACTTTCATGGACAAGTATTCTCCCTTTGTTACTACTTTTGAACTCACATCAGGAAACAAATCTTTGCAAAAAGAGGAACTTGATATTGTTCAAGGAAAATGTTCTCGGCTTTCAAACAACAAAGGTTCTTGTAATTGAAACATCTTATTTCCGCAACTTTCTTTTTAGTTTGTTCTTAGAATTGAACAACTCCAACAGTTTCCTCAAAATAATATTACAAAGAAAGAAAATATAACGGAAAGAAATTAAAGTAGTAAATACAGTTGTAATTTACATTAAATACATGTAGTTATAATATTTAAAATGTGCGTTATCTAGATCAAGCGGCAAACCGATGCAGGAGGCTTATGCTAGTACGCGCGGTTTTGAACGTGATTTGTCTGACTAGAAAATATATTGTCTACAAAATAAACTGCGACATCATATTTAAATATTTCTCATAAAATTAACATTATCCTTTGTGGAGTTAAATTACTACTAATTTGTCATAATTTAATTTGTTATTGCTCTTTATGTTGTATTTAAAAATTTATTCATGCTTAATTTTTTAGATTTAGAGAGAGCAGAGATACGATTCTAAATTAAAGCGAAGATAAGAAAAGAGGGTAGATGCAAACACAAAAAACACGGACCGCGAGCGGATTGGAGAATGTTATTGGAATTGCAACGAGACGTGACTGTGGAAAGCGGCGGCGGCAACGAAACGAGGAAGAGAACGCAGCGGAGATAGGGAACTTCAGGACACACACAGGATGATTGTGGTTTTGATATCGTGTCGGATGTAGCTGCGTTGGTTGCGGAGGAACGCTGCTTGGGAGTGAGACCCCGAACACGGGCTATGAGCGACGCACAGGCGGCACGGAGCGGTGCGACGCTGGGCGGGATAGGGCCAAGCGATGAGGGTGATCGGCATGGGGTGAGCTGTGCTACGGAGTGGGAGAGTAGTGGGGCTGATGCGGGCGGATAGCAAGGCATAGGGCTGAACGACGAGAGAGAGGAGGGTTGGTGTAGAAAGAGGTGCAGTGGCACAGGGCGGCGCGGGTCGGCGCGAGCTGACGCGGGGCGGCTCGGGGATATGCGGGGACGGGCGGGGACGGCGCGAGGCGGCGCGGGGCGGTGCGGGCGGCGCGGGGTGGCGCGGGGGCGGGCGGGGTCGGCGCGGACGCGTGCAGGGGCGTGCGGAGGCGGGTGGGGGCGGTGCGGGGGTGGGCAGGGGCAAGTAAGGGCGGGTCGGCGCGGGGACGGGCGGGGGTGGCGAGGAAGCTGTGAGGGGCTGGGCGAAGATGATGGAGGCGGAGGTGTGGCGGAATGAGGCGGGCCGCGGCGTGGGTGGCTTGGAGTTGGTGGTGGGTCGATGGAGGTGGCGCGGGAGGGCGTGGTGGTGCGGGGGCGGGTCCGCGCGTGACAAGGGTGAGGGGCGGTGCGTGCGATAGGATTGTGCAAGCGTTGGCCCGTCATGCGATACGCTCGCCCGCGACCCTTATCTCGCGCGCAGGGCGAACCGCCCGGCGCTCGCCGCGATGCGGTCGTGGCGCGGGGTGGGGGAGGGGCAGGGGGAGGGGTTCGTCGCGCTGTCCGTTTGCCTCACAGGAACGCTGTTACCGCGGCTTCCGATTCGATTTTATCCTGACCGTCGCCCCACCGCTGCGTTTCATGTACTCTGCCTGCGGAAGTTTCTGTTCGAAACCACCTACGTTTGTTGATACTTCCCATCGCCTTTTCAAAATGTGTTGGGGTGGCCTAGTCATAGAATGTGTTTAGTTCGAAATATACGGTTGAGTTCAATTAATTTCATTTTCAAATTATTTAAAAAAATCGCTGTAAAAATTGATCTTGGTTTTTGCCTGTTGATAAAGTAGTCGCCTTTCACACTTTTTATTTAATTTATTTACAAACGTTTTGTAGCCAATAGGCTTTGCGTTGAAAAATAAACTTTTACCTAGGTCTTAGACGATTTAGATAAATGTGTTTTCTTATTAAAAAGCGTTCTTTGAAAATAAAATATTAGTATGGATTTATTGAATACTAGACCAATTTATCTACCCTATTTAGTGTACTGAGTGTTTTGAAAATTGGTGTATATTCTTCATGTAATGTATGGTGAGTAAAGGACTAAACGCTGTATGGATCTGTTATTTGATCATTGTATTAATTTCTGTGAAATAATGTGACATAGTGATAATGTATTCTAAAGCATACATTATTAATGACAGATTAGTGGAAGTGGACAGATCAGTAGTTCTTTCCTGGAGAGTTACAAAATAGTAATTGGTTTTTATAATTTACATGTAGGATGCGAAATTTCCCAAAATGTAATTGAAGGTAGTCAATTCCCGACTTTAACTTGTAATTTACATTCTCGAGAAGAATGTTAAATATCCCGAATTTTATTTCTAATAACATTAATGCTATTTTTATCGTATTTCTCACTGTTTGTTGTGTTCATTAACAGACGTTTTCGATTTTAAAGCGGTGCGGCGTCTTTTGTTCGCACGAAACATGCTCGATATCCAATGCGCCACAGGCACCAGCATTGACATAGGCAGTTCCCGCGCACGGGCTTCCGTGACCGTGTTTCGTGCAGATGTCATGCGCAGCTGGGCGGCTGTCGTGCGCTCTCGCCACTCGGCGTGGCTCCCCTCCGCCCCCCCTCCCACGACGAGGTATGCAAGGCGGTCTGCCTGCATATTGCATTTCTAGCAAAGGTTCGGGGAAACTGAAATTAGGGAGTGGGAAAACAGCACTGGTTAGTACGAGCCGAGCCTAGACTGGAGAGAAATAAATAAATCAGCTAAAAATAATTAAGTTAATCAGTAAGTTTGGTTAAGTTAGTAAACAGTTAAGAAAATTGGTCATAAGTCGTAGTGAATTGTTAAGTATAAGTACATAAATAAGTCAATAAAATAAAATGAAACTGTTAAAGTAATAAACACATTAGGAAGCGAAGGGAAGTGGGAATCGGAAATGTAAGGGCACAGGCGTTGGTGCGGACGATCTTCTGTGGAGCTGTTTGTTCTCAGGTGCTGAGGAGGCTAAACACTGCAAGGAGAATGCGTGATGTTCGCATCAAATAAATAAATAGTGTTTTTAAAAATTGGGTAGATTAGCATGTACTCGGCTTCTGACGGCATGTTTTTCCCCCTTCAGGGTTTTTTTCCTCATCTATACCTTATGATCTCTTTTCTGCGGCTTTGATGCGATGGAGAGACCATTTAGGGTGAATACCAGAATTCGAAAGGTTAGAACGCGGGATAATGTAGGTATTGTAATGGCTTAAAGGCCATTACAATACCCACATTGATACAATACATACTTGATGCTATGTGGTCTAGCCACATAGCATTAAGTTTTCTAACTTTTCTGTAATAATTAACTATTAAATAAATAAATATTGCATTGACAGGGATATACGGTACGTGAACTCGGCGTAGTTTGTGATATCTTAACTTGTAAGTTTAGGAATATCATGTAATGGATAAATAATTTAAGGTTGCAAATTAATTTTTTGAATGAAAATAATTACAAAACTTTCGAAAGTAACTAGCAGTTAAGAGGAGTTTCGTCTAGTTTAAGAAGAATAAGGCCTATTTTGACATTAGTCAATAATAACTTTCGGGATTTTGCAAATTTATAAGGATTTAGTTTGAAACTATTTATTTTGTTAAAGGTAGTTAATTCCGTTCTTCAAAGCTCATGAATTGGAAATGTTATCAAAGAGTGTAAACAAATTAACTTAGTTGACAGAAGTGACTAAGGAATATGACATTTTGTCACAGATTAAAGGAGATGAGTATAAAACGGATGATATTAATGTAATCGCATATGTGTTGGACAGAATGTCACAATCACATTACAAGAACATTTAGTTTTTTGTGCGTCAGTAGAAAATATATTAGACAGCATTGAAGTGAATAAAATGTCTGAGTCATTTCAAGTCAAATTGCACAACATGACTAAGTTTTCTTTTAACTTTTGAATACATTCATGCTTATAGAAAATGGAGCACATATTGATTTGTTCTGCTTAATTAAATGAATTTTGTCACTTAATTATATTTATTAATTCTTTAGAAAATTGTACGCGTTGACTCATTACTACTTTTCTGTAAAACGTATTTGCAACATCTATTCAAGATTTGTTTTGAATGAAAGTTAACGCCTACGGTTTTATGTGATTAGTTCATTGGTTAAGAAATAATTAATTATATTTTTTGTGCTAATTTTTAATATATACGTTGAATGTATATGTTGAATATATAATGTAAATATGGTATTTTCATTTCAAAAAGACTTGATCTGAAGTTATACACATCATCCTTACTCTATGGTTACGGACTGGCAATATAGTATTGCCTTGTTTATTTCTAAACCCTTCCAAGAACAAATTGTAATATTATACAGAATCCCCAAACAGAGAAACATATAGAACAGTGATGAACTCGTTTGTTTTGTAATAAAAATGATGAAATTCATGCAGTATTTCACACGATGTAGTAAATGGAATTCTATATTTGAATTTGTTGCGCATTCTTAGAAAAGTTCATTGATTGAATAGGCTGAATGGGGCAGAAACGGCGCAATGGGGACAATTGAAGGACTACGAACTCTTCATAAAACAAGTAGGAACATTTAATTCCACAGTTGATAACACGGATTTTGAAACAAAAGTGATATAGAGCAGTGATGAACTCGTATGTTTTGCAATAAAAATGATGAAATTCATGCAGTATTTCACATAATATAGTAAATGGAATTCTATATTTCAATTTTTTGCGCATTCTTAGAAAAATTCATTGATAGAGTAGACTGAATGGAGCAGAAACAGCGCAAGGGTGACAATTAAAGGACTACAAGCTCTACATAAAACAAGCAGGAACATTTAATTCCGCAGTTGATAAAACGGATTTTGACAATTATAGACAGTGATGAACTCGATGTTTGCAATAAAATGATGAAATTCATGCATATTCACATAATATAGTAATGGAATTCTATATTTCAATTTTTGCCATTCTAGAAATTCATTGATAGGTAGGCTGAATGGAGCAGAAACAGCGCAAGGGTGACAATTAAAGGACTACAAGCTCTACATAAAACAAGCAGGAACATTTAATTCCGCAGTTGATAAAACGGATTTTCGACGAATTTCCGCCCCAAATGCCTCGTGATATCGTCTAATTTGTTTGAACGTCATCCACAAAAAGAGAGTGCTCGTCAGAGAACCCAGATGCTCGTCCACTTGTTGCCGAGTGCCGATCTGAGTTGCGTTTAGCTGAGTGCTCTCAAAGCGGCGCAGGAGGCGGCTTTGGCAACGATTTTCTGGGGACTAGCGACGATTCATGGCAATACACAGCCTCTCCTCACGCATTACGCCGTCGAAGCACTTGCTCTGTACGCACCCAAGGGATTCATTCACGAGAGCTCCCACGACGACGACCCTCTTGACGGATGCTGCTGCTCCGGGTGAGAGGAGATGCGGGAGAGCACTGTAGATCGTTTGTGAATAACAATCAGTTTGGGCTTTGGGAGAGAGAGAGAGTCGACAGTTCATCGAAGACGTACGCATTGTTTTCTCGGAAATGCGGGTGTAGTTAAAAAGAGGGTTTTTATGAATGAAAGCACGAGGGAAGTACGATTGCCTGAAAATAAACGATATCCTTTTTGTTAGGTTTCTGCACCAGATTACACTCCACTGAAAGCTACATAAATTGTGATCAGTTTGAATTAATGAGATCTAAAAGTTGACAAACATGAGGATGGATTAAGTAACGTGTCACCATTGATTTATAAAATATGTAATAGAAAAAAGAATATACGAAAATATATGCATACTTCTATTATTTTGCATCATAATCATCGAAATTTGCAACACATTTCTACCATCTACCAAGTTTGCAAATACCCTGTGCATAGAAGTCCTCCTGTTGAGTGTAGAGCCATCTACGGACAGTTGATTTGACTTGGGCATCGGAACCGTAATGTTCGCCGACCAAGAATTTTTTCATTGGGACGAAACAATAATCAGACGGTGCCAAATTCGAACAATACAGATGCTGGGGCACCATCTACCGACATTTCGCGAGATGCACGCGAGTAGGATTTTTGTCACTGAAAATCATGCATTGTCATGAAGTTTCACACTTCCAGTCCACGAAATGCGTCCAGTGGCTCACATGGCAACACGAAGGCTCTACTCACAAAGAACGAACTTCTATGCACAGGGTATTGCAAACTCGTACCTCGATGGGAAAAATGTGTTGCAAGACTTGATTGAGCTATGTTGAAAAATATTGTAGAGAGGTGCCTTAATTTTGCATATATTCGTGGAGTGTCACCTGATATACTTTCTTACAAATCAGTTGTGAATTACTTATTATTTCGATCTTGTATGTTGAAGTTGATCTTTCATACTGTATTCTCTAAAGTGACTCTTAAATTTACTCGAGCTTTTATTGATATTGAACACTTACATCAGCGACTTTCTAGTATAGAAGGATAAAAAGTGTATTATATTTTTAAATTCGTATTATTTTTCTAATTATAAATACGCATCAGCTCAGTAATTTCAAATCTAATTAATTGTCCCTCAATGTTTCTCTTTACTCTGAATATTGAGTAGAATGAATATTGTTCCTTCACTGAGACGCATATTTGTGCATTACTGCCGTTATTGTATTCTAATATTACTTTACGTGGAGTTTTTAATTTGTATTCGAGAATTAGAGGATATCGATGCTATTTTGCATGAGACAGGTAAGATCAATGCTAATCGGCGAGTTGGAATAACATTGTGCCAGTACAGAGTGCAACGCCACACAACTTGAATCTCCCATAATTGTCGAGACGGTGAAGAACACTGAATATTATAACACTTAACACTTCAAAAGTGAATGTACAAATTATTGTTTTTTGAGTTACAGAAGGAAGGAAACTCCCTGTCCTGTACTTTTTCCCGACAAGTACTCTTCCTTTATAATAAATGAATATGTCAGGATGGCCAATACAATGGGCGACCATTTTTATTAACGATGTGTGAACACGAAGCAGATATGCCACAAACACAAAAAATAAGAGTACTCGTAAAAAAATGCAATTTTATTTGGTTCACAAATTAAATAAATGGTCAGGTTTTCAATAGTAGTTCTTTGAGGGAAAATAAGGCATTTACTTTGAAAGATTTTGTTTCACTAACCCTGGTGTTTTGGGGCTGGTGTGTCTGAAGATAGTAACACATGATAGTTATTCCTAGAAGATGTAGTGTTTGTTTTTAAACTGTATTTTATCTTTGGTATTTGCGGGATAATTTTACAAAATATATTAAAAATCCTTTACATCATTTGAATCCCACAATTCAAGAGGGGTCCGACTTCCGTTTTAGTGGAATTCAATTGAGGGTGTCATTCAATTCTTTCCAATACTATGCATGCATGTACTACAAAAAGAGGGACTCTACTTCAATACTTACACATAGAGTAGTGATGCTGAACATCCGACGAAATCAAAGAGAGGACAATTGTTTGAGAATCCGCTATAATCCAGAAGGCAGTTTTCTTGCTTAGTCACTAGTTGGGACCGTACATAACAGGCACAATGTTGAGGTTTACAGGGCAAAAAATCATGCATGACAGGTCTTTGGCCGACACTGATCTTGTCGGAGCATGCTTATATATTCCTTCAAGAAGGACATAGATTCCTCCTTCGTGAGAGTTTGGTGACATAGAAATAATGAAATGAAAGAAGGAAGTTCAACACTATACAGAATGGGTGGGCAAAACTAGTGAAAAGTTTGATGCTATTGTCATGTCAGAAAAGGATGTAAGAACGGGAGATGGAACAATGAAATAAGACGTGTTGTCTGACTCGTTTCCAAAAATTTTCTCACATATCTCCTGGCCCATAAGACTTACATAGGAAGAAACATGGTTGGAAATTGTACGTTTTGAAAGGAAACAAGACTCGTAAATATTATCCGTTTTATATCTCTTACAATTAGTCCTCCCTAGCCATCCCTCAGCCTCCAAGCATATGTTATTTACTTGGGTGTCATAGGTGGAATGATAGATCGTTCTTCAAATGGGGAATGCCAATAACATTAAAATACTTAAGTTTTAGTTAACCTATAGTAGCGAGAACAGTAGGATCGGCTGTCTATTGGTAGTATTTTAAAAATTATTTCAGGTCATTGAATTTAAGAGAACATTTAGGTTAGACGTGGGGTGGTGCCGGTGAAATTAGGCGTACCAGCTCCGGGCTACTGTGGACTTGTGGACTTTCATACGCCATTGTCATATTCCTATGTAGTATTCGAGTAACCGCGAGTGTGGGTGTGTGCAGATCCGTCACTCACGGGTAGACCACTTCCAGCCCACCAATCGAGACACATGAGGTTTGTTAGTTACTTAGTTAATGCGTTATTTTACGTGGCGAGACTCGGGCCATCAGGCCCGCTCTTCCGTCTAACCACGCAAATTTCGCTACGCTCCTTTCACCACCTAGCGGAAAAAGTAGGTATTATCTTGGGCGACCACAATTTTGCGGAACTCAATTTTGCTCAGAGGCTTCATTTAGGCTTGAGGATCTTTTACATGCAGTAAATCTACTACATGGGATAGCCGGCTGTACTTCCCCTCCGAAGGCAGGCGTACGAAGGATTTTTTCGCCCTTAAAAATCCACGGCTTCGATCGGGTTTGAACCCGCAAACTCGGGTACAACAGCCCGATACCGTTGTTCAATCTCGCGATCAAATTTTCGATCTTGCCACCAACGGCGCAGCCCCTAAAAGCTCTTCCCGCGCGGCCACCCACTATTAAGAGCGTACTTTCACCAACCTCTCACAAGTCGCTCTCTGTGCATGCCAACACGCTGCGGCAATAAAATCATTTACATTGTCTTCCGCGCAAACCGCCGTTCTCACGGGCCCACCCCCGTCGAGAACGCTGACCGCCGCCACAGCTGGGGACTAAGCCCTCATTAGGCTGGGGCTGGGCCACCCCGGCGCGCGGCGCCCTTCACTCACCCCATCGCTCGCTACCTGACAAGCAATGTATACAAATATTTCTGGGAATCGCTTCCGGCCTCCCTCGCCCGTCAATGCACTGCCAGCGTGCCGCCCCGCTCTTTGTCCATCTGCTAGCCAGATGCCTCAATTTCCGTTGAAACTCTCGAATGCAAACAGGCTCCCGCGGGCACTTCACGTGCCACCGCCTTCGCTTCCGATCGCCGTCAGTGTCACGTGACACTCCTCTCCCCGGGCCCGAAGGCGCATCACGAATCGGGAACCGATCGCGGGCACTTCTAACTTTCCCGCCTTACCATAGGCCAAGTTACAGCCACGTGACCCTCCCCTCTACGGCCTCAATCACACCCGCGACACAATAAATACTGAAACTTCGCTCCCAAAGAACAGAATTGAGAATCATGGACAAAATCACAGAATCATGACGGAATCATAGACATGACAGAATCACAGACAGAATCATATACCAAACAGTACCGAGAACTACTCAACTACAATGCTCCGAACTGGTCAAACTAACTGACCGACAAGACTCAACAGAGTCGGCTGTTCCTGCTTCGCCTATCAAGGCGATTAGTACGGCCACATCTAGCCTGCCTCAAATTCGTGCCATTCGCGGGCCGCAGCCGCCACCTGGCCGAATTCACGGCAATCTCCACCACCAGCTCCGGTCGACTGAGTCCGCGCCCATGCCAGTTCGCACCACCGAATTGCCTGGAGCCAACCACAGCCCGGACAGCGACACACTCAGCCGAGTGATTTGGGTTGGTGCCTTCCTTTCAAAGTTGTAAGTAAGCTAAACCCGCGCACTACAAGAAAGAAGAGCAGCAGTAAACTTTGCAAACTTTGTAAACTTTCTATGGTCCTCCGGTAAACAAAATCAACTGTATTTATAATATGCAATTAAATTTATATTCATTCACATTGCATACTGTTTATCATTCCCCTAAAGACAAACAATTCCCTGAAACCCGTTCTGATCCCCGTATGTAGTCGCACTCGCAGCACGACACCTCACACGGGCTGCATCTGCTACAACCGTTATACCACCGAATCCGCTAAATGAGGTGTCATTCGTCCGTCTTGGTCTTCTGGTGGAGAGCTGATAATTTGTTTTCGGATCCGAACAAGATTCTAGGACATTTTCAAAAACGTATTTTTGCGTGATTTAGCGTTGCGAGTTTAGTGGGTAGATCGTGAATTAAATAAACTAATGCTACCGAAATAGACCTATATAAGCGACGTTGATTTTAAATACTTGTACTAATATATCGCCGCCCAATGCCAAAATTTTCTATCACTAGGAATTAACATTGATTGTTGCCATTTATAAGTTAAACAAGTGAATTGCGCAGCATATTTCATTTAATTTCAATTCGTATTTTTAAAAACTAATTTTCGAAAACCTAGTATAATATTACCTTAAAACTTATTAAATTTCAAGAACTTGAAGTGAATACGTAGAAAATCAAATTGTGAGTAATGCTACAGAATAAATACACATTTACGCTCTTATGTTCGACTTCTCAAGTTTACGTTTTTGAGGGTGAAAATACCGATTTTCAAATGAATGTGACTAACAACTTACTCTTTTTAAACTTAACTAACTCCATAATCACATAAACACACAAAACAGTCGCCGTTTAATGTTTATATAAATTCGCCTACTAAACGATTTAATAGAGCAATGGCAGAAGTACAACTGAAAACAAATTAGACTGAGTTTGTAGAGTTTTAATCTCTTCAAAAATTAGGGGATAAAATTATGGAAGTATTAAGCAAATCGTTGGAATAATCACGTGTAGCTATAGAAGATTTTGCGACAGAATTCTCACAACTAATTGAGAATGAACTTATTAGAGAATAACGCTGAAGAACAGCCTACAGGTGCTCTTTTATGTGCACTTCAGAAAAAAAACGTACCAAATGTAGCTTTACTAAAAAACTATTGGGATAATACATATCCGCAAGTACTTTTTACGGCGTTTACAATTTTGAAATCGCAATATTACCAGTTCGTATCTCGCTACACCCAATGACCTTGTATGTTTCGTCTATACGAATAGACGAAACATACAAGGCCATTGGGTGTTGAGATTCTTTGAACGGAAGTATACCATTATCAAATACTACGATTCATTGGTAAGTCTAATGTATGTGCGTGGCTGTAAGAATGAGACTGTGACTGTAAGAACTTATTTGAACAATGCTACGCATGACCATAGTTTTCAAAATATGAAAATACTTTTAAAAGCTTTTAAGAATTTTACAGCGGCGGCGACGCCACATGTATCTAGTATCAATCTAGTATCGATTAACTGACATTTGTGTGAAACTTTTAGAATAATTAGTATATTAATTGTTACTTTTCATCCAAGTCATTACAATATTCAAAATCTACATTTTGGAGTCTAAGTTGAGGAAACGTTTCAGCATTTCCTTGATTAACTTGATTAGTAAATAGAATGTAACTAATTTTGATTTTTTAAAATTGTATAATGGCAAAACAATTATTGTATCTTTTTGACTGATTTAGTATATTTCACACTATAATTATTAAATGACCAACATCTTACAAATACCAAATTTATCCCCCAATTTCTCTTTAAAAACATTATTTTTCTAAGTTGCGCACGCAGCGTGCTTTAACATAATTTACTTAATAAAGGAGGTATTTTTCTAATGATATGTGGTGGTAAATGGAGAAGGTGGGGGTAGATCAGAATCGCTTTGCACACATTTCACATTTTTAGCGTTGCCCCTGAAAGAGTATGCAATACTCGCGAGTTAAGTCTCTCGTGCTTTGCAGATTGCATCGCCCCTGAACTCTGCTATCTTCGTGGTTTCCCTTTTGGAAGGTGCTCCAACCGCTAATGTGATACGGTGTACGCGTAACGAACTGTGTTCACGCTAAAGCTGATTGTTACCATGATTGCCTTCCGGCATCACGAAATTGTCTCTCACAAAACAGGATAGAATCAACATTTTCAAAAACAATAAATTCTACATTAAAAAGTGGTATTCAAGTAACCGAATACTATAGATTTTAAGCATTAGGGCAAATTTATTAAAAGAGATGTTATCAAGAACAATTTATTAATGTGGAATATTCACTTAATTTATGTAACCTTATATTCAAATGACACTATTATAATATACGTTCCAGTGTTGTTCCCCGCAACAATATGTGGAAGGAATACATATACTGCACTTCCTTTAGAATAAATTCAGTCATATATTTAGAACAGTTTTAAAGTTTTAGTGTAAGGACGTTACTTTTGCATTCAGTCAACCAGTTTAAAATTAGCTTATGTTTACGAAGAATTCGTGCTGCAATTGTTTTATTTCGAACCATTCATATTTCATTAGAGCGGTCGGAAATTGAAATTCACATTTGTTTTAAATTTTTCAGTAAACGGTTGATTATTACATGTTCTTGTTATTTGTCTCAGAAAATATTATAGACCTATTCAGTGTACTTTGATTGGCACAATTAATTTCTTTCTCTGTTTCTTGGAGTTATTATATTCTTGTATTTTTGATTTAGTAGTTTATTCTAGAAAATTAAAAAATATTGTATACTTGCGAAGACTGATTTAACCTTGATTTTTGTCCATTATTACATTGTAAATTGCTTTGAAATTGTGTTCTGCATTAAGCTGATTTTATATTTTTAGAGACAATCATACTCACATTATCAAAGAATTTCTTTCTTTATCTCATTACACCTCATAAAATAGTTTCAATATACCTTTGGATAAGTAAATTCAATTACGAAATAAACATTTCTATCTTCATTTAAAGGCAACCCTATTTGGGACTTTCACGGTAAAATATATAGAAAAAACATGAAGTTACGTTTCCCTCCGCAGAGGAGCGAAAATCTCGTTAAAGCAGCCGGACAATAACAGGCGAGCAGCGGGCAGCGGAGCGAGTTGCAGCGCGCGGAGAGTCAGCGTTTACGCGCCTCGTGCCGCGCCGCGCCGCGCTGCACCGGCTCCATTGCTGGCTGCGGGGTGGGCCGCGGCACACGGTGGGCCCAAACGGGGTCTCACGAGCGGCGGCGATGGTGTAACGGTTAGCGTCTCGGGCTGTTATACCCAAGTTTGCGAGTTCAAACCCGATCGAGGCCGTGGATTTTAAGGGCGAAAAAATCCTTCGGAGGTGAAGTAAAGCCGACTGTCCCATGTTAGTAGATTTACTGCATATAGAAGATCCTCAAGCCTAAATGAAGCCTTTGAAATTCAAACCGCGTGTTTCGTCGCCCAAGTAATACTTTCTTTCTTCCCTAGTAGGTGAAAGGAGCGTAAAGAAATTTGCGTGGTCAGGCGGAAGAGCAGACCTCATGGCCTGAGTCTCAACTCGTAAAATGAGGCATTCATTCATTTACGAGCGAAAAAATTATATTTAGTTCATTCTTCCGATTATATTTATTTAATTCTAACATTTGTTGGATGCAACATGCTTCATCATGACGTCATTATGATACAGTTTCATTATAATACATGTTATTGACCGATCAGATTGATGTTTGCAAAGAGTTGAAACGTCATTGGGCATCATTTTAGTAAATATTTAATTATATTGAGAGGACCCGAGGGGAGGTGCCCGTAAACCGTAACGACAGAAAAATAATATAATATTTAGCGAGAACGCATTAGAAGGGAATTATCGTCGTCAGTGGTACGACACTATGGCGCTATAGAATGGCACAGACTTTCTCGTACTTGTTAGTTTTCTAATTTAGTTAGTCTGAGCTAGCTTTTCGGTTTTGCCCACCTCTTTCCATCTGCCATCTATGGACGATATAAGTACATTTTTTCACATATTCTCAATTTTTCTGTCCCCTATTGATTGCACTGAAATATGACTTTAAGAATAATGTAGTAGAGTATAACCTTGTCCTATATGGCAATTTTCGTTGAAAAATTTGTAGCAGTTTTTGAGAAAATGTCGTTTAAGCATGCTTATCAATGCGTAATTTGCAGCGCCCTTTCATCCAAAACATTTTAGTTTCCGAGAATTTTCATTGTTTAACTTATACTCAACTTCGTTTGAAAAAAAATTGTGTAAATTCTGAAAAAATAACAACAAAGAATACATAAATATGCATTTATGCAGTGTTATTCAGTCCATTTAGCACTATACGAACAAAAATTATTAGAACTATATTAAATGAAATTATTATATTAATAATGGCGTTTGAGCGTTCCTGAAAATGCGCAATTTCAAGCTCATTTTTACAGCAAGCATTTCAGTTTTCGAGGAACTTTAAAAGACATCATATGATGTACATGTACTCATAAATGAAATAATGTTTACAAATCCCCGGTATTGTAAATGAGTGATTAAAAAAAAGCAACAAAAAAACTATCGTCTGTACCATTGATTCACCTATGGCAATATACATTATTTTTCTATTCCTATTATGATCGCCGCATCATTAACATTCCCCGATCTACACTTTCGACAATCCATCAATACCCAACATGCCGAACATGCCACATCGAATGTAAATTACAATACAGTAAACCCTCATTAACACGAATTCCAAGGGACCGAAATAATCGGAGTTCGTGTTATCCGAGTATTTTAAGTGACCGTATTGCCGTAATCCCTTATGGGGACCGAAGTTTTGTTCGTGGTATGGCGAACTTCGTGTTATGCGAGATCATGTTATTTGTAGCGTCATAGACTTGACTCCCTGCTCCTGAGTTGCAAGATATGGGGATGAGGGAGCCAAATATAGGCTCCCGAACAAAGGCCACCCCTCACGGAAATCCCAGACGCCGGGCATAAAATGCGGCGTCGGTGGCACTCGCTTCAAGACGAGTGCGGGGGGGGGGCAGATGTAGAAGGGCATGTGACTCGGGCCTATATTAAGGTGCGTCGCAGGACCATTCGAGGGTAACGATTCTGGTTTTCCTCGCGGCAAACACCGCAAAACTTGTCCGGCCAAGTCTAGTGCGGAAGTGCTGAAGGCACGAGTAGGTGATCGAGGTTCGGACACGGTGAAGTATACCTTATACTTCAGAGCAGATGGTTTGCCGAGGCACATGAGGTGCCCAGTTGCGAATCGGCCGAGTTGGCTACTCGCAGGCGCGACCGCAAGGCGCGTGTTGGGAGAGGGGGGCTGCGGCAGGTAGCTCCGACAAACGCCCTAGAGTGAGGTTTTAGTTCCTATGCATAATTTATTGTAAAATACCCACTCGTGTCTGTTTCTTTGTGGTGTAGATCCCTACCCATGACGTTACATATTGATGATTTACTGTAATATTCTACTGTATTTCCACAGGAGAGATGGGGACCTTGGTTACGTCCCATAAAAGCTCTGTCTGGGAATTGGAAACTCATGTCAGGCGCATCAATAGTGCCAAAGGAAGTGCCATGAGGAGACATGTGAAGATTCCATGACCTTGGACTTCTCAGCCTAGAATTCGGGCTTCGTTGTGGCAGAACCCTTCTCCCACAGTACGGGAATTGAGGTGGAATTTGTCTCGCACAAGTGCGTAACATACGACTTCGGTATAAACAGGGAACGTTGTTGTAGAGCTTGCAGCTGGCGAAGCTGCTCCACCCGGGTTATTGTGTAGTAGTACTTAAAGATCACTATATTCTGGTGCGTTCAGATGCCGGCCTGAAGGTGCGTTTTTGTGTATCTGACGAGAGATGTGATTGTGTCGAAATTCAAGGTGTCTACCCCTGGGGTTAGAAAACCCACTGGTACTTACAAATAATTTAAATTGAGTGAAGATACAATATACAATACTATTCCAAGCGTATTTAGTGACCTTTTTATACAAATAATGTTTTGGGGACGCAACAAATGTTAATGCCAATGTGCCGTACAGATAAAAGAATGAATGAGTAGCTAAGGGGAGATATAAACAAAAAAAGAAAACTTGGAAACGAAAAAGCCATAGTAAATGTTGAAAGAAGAATAGGATATTAATAACTACAATTACCTCAAAATTATGTACTCGTGTTGGAAAAACATAAAAAAAGAATTGTGATTGTAACATAGGAGTGCTTGCTCTCATACGAGGTAGAACATTTAGGCGCACTGTGCGTGGGGGAGCGGGGGGCGGGGCGGGGCGGGGCAGCAGGAGGCTCTTGCAAGCCAAGCGAAGCGCTGCCATCTGCACGCCGGCGCAGCGCCCCCGGCATCGCCCCGCCCCGCCCCTCCCCTCCCCGCGCCACTCTTCACTCGGCGCAAGTTGTTTTAAAACGTTTATTTAAATCTCTGTAATAACAAAACTTGGCCCGCCCTCATTACGAGGAGATTAATTTAGGAAGTCGGCAGTTTCGCTAATTCCGCCTGCGGGTGGGCGGGGCTTTGGCGGGCGGGTGGGCGTTCGGAGGCGGCGATCGCCCCAAGGGCTAGCGGCCTTTAGCTCTCCTCCCCCTTCCTCTTCCGTTCGCCCAAGCTTCTTCCCTTTCAGTTTCCACCCATTGCACAATGTTACTTGCTATTCCGCACCCAACTCGCGGCGTTGTTCTTATGCCGTTCCAACATTCTCCGTCGCTGCCTGTTCTTCGCCGATCCACTGACCTCTCTTTATCTTCAGAGGGGCTAGTATTTTTCATCTGAGCTCTTTGTCGCTCGGTGGTTTCGCCGTCCTTCAGTTCCGTTGTTTTTTCTCCCTATAATCTTATCATTTTTCTACATACCGTATCGTTTTTCCCTTTTTCAGTTCAATTTTCAATTCCGTTTTCTGTTTGAATGTTCAGCACTACTAAATCATTCTTGGAGCTTTTATATCTTGCGTCTGGTTTAGGCATCAAAAGCTTGTCACTTTACAACTACGATCTTTATTTTGTGTAACACCACAATTTTGTGTTAAAAAGATGTTAATTGTTAAATTAACTTTTAGAATTGAATATTCTAAGGCTACTTGAAATTTTCTCTAATTTTGTATTTTTATTATGTTAAGAATGTAAAGAACTGAATTAGGCCTTTTAAAATCGTTACATTGAATAAAACCAATTTTTTACTTTGCTTTGTATGGTGAAATTACTGTGGTCTAAATGAGTCTTTCGAAAAACGAGATTGAATATGATGAGGATTCCTTTAAGTCTTTCCAATGTTCAGTTCAGATAATCGAGTCACAGATAATCAAGTATTAGATCAGAAATTGAGAACGCGAGCAAGTGTTAAGGGAAAGTATTCACTCTTCGAAAACCTCTGATCCATCCATTTTCTGTTACCAAAATCACAACGTAGAATGCATTCCCGTGAACCCTACGTCCAAATACCTCGAAGTGTTGTTCCACAGATGAATCACATGGAGGGCAAATATCATGCACAGAATTGCACTTGCTACTAGAAGAACATTATTTATATCCGCTACTCAACAAATCATTCCCACTTCAATTACGCACATTCATAAATCTCTACCAATCTATGATAGGAGCAATATTAAACTGTGCATCTCCACTGTCAACGCAGCATCCAAAACCAATACTCTCAAAATACAAATCTTCCACAAATACTCAAGAATAATCACTAACGCACCCACTTTTATCCCCATCTCGATCAAGAACTCGACATCACCTTCATCACGGTACATTTTTCTCTTAAATCCGAAACGTCTACAGAAAAATGTTAGGAATACTGCCAGATACCCACTTCAACCTCGAAAAACAAAATACTGATTAAAAACGTTTAAAAACTAATCTGCCAGTGATTTTTTTGACCTACCTTAAGCAGATGCGACACATTAGCATTGTTCTCTAATATGTTCTCCTGAAATGAAATAAATACACTCATAATCATGTAAACCTATGCTAACTACGTAAAACAACCAATGTATCTATTCTACAAGGTTTCTAGGGACTACAGGCCAAACAAGAATAAAATAATAAAATAAAGAAAGTGATGAGTAAAACCGGGATTAAAATATATGTAGAAATGATTCTAAGGGTTCTTTATTAAGCTATTTCCATATTTGTGCGTGGGAAATAAACCGTGGAGTATTGCCTAAGTTCTTTATAATTTTATTTGGGACACTTAGTGAAAGTTTGAAATTACTACGAGCAACATACTTTCAAATTGGACATGCGTAAATTTTTATTATGAAAAAATTTGTATATTAATCTATTTTAATAACGTAAGGAATTAAGAATTGATAGCATTTTTCACATTTTAATGTATGCTTTGTTTGCCACTGCTTTAATGTGTGCTTTCCACTAATTTCTTATCTATAAACGCATCTAATATTTAAACGAGATGTTGTTTTGATGTTCAAGGAACTTGGGAACTATTGTTTTTTAAGGACGGGAATAAGTTGGGCGTCGAAGTTACGACGTTAGTTTGTGATTTCTCTGAATCACCTTTATTCTTAAGTGGATTAATTAGGGTTGTAAAGAGAATGAAACCTTGTGGGACACCAGTAGCAATGAGATATGATGGAAATGAATTGCTAATTAAAACTTTGAATCTTCTGTTTGTAAGAAAACAGATTATTATTTTAATATATATTAGAGTAAAACTGTTTTCAGTAGTTATCTGGAAATACATTTATAATCTCATCCTTTATTTATTTGGTCCCTCTCTAAACGCTGGTTTGATTGATATTTTTTTTAATTTCGGGTTTTTCCATTGGATTGGACTTATGTCTTTTATCTGAGTCCTAAGAGCATAGATATCTTATGAACTATGATTGCTAGCTATACTTGGGTTTTCTAACGTGACAGTTGACGTAAATCAACTGTTGACAGTATCGCCCAATCCGAAACTTAAACGTCACCAACGTAACCGTGATAACGTTCTAGCTTTCGATTCGATGACACCGTAACAGCTGATTTACGTTAATTGCCATCTTAGAAAAACAAATATACGTAGCATCCAAGTAACCCCACAATTTTTGTATTACATTCAACATATTTCTTTTCTAATGTTACTCTTCGAGTTGTTTAGTTATGCTAGCACGACGGCATATGTGGCATTTGCTGGGATAACTCTCCATTTGGATCAGTCTTGCACCTGGGACTATTACCGTTTCTTTTAATTACCCATTATTTTGGAATTGTATTTCTCATATGTACCCGTTTCAACGCATTTTCATTATTCTTGTTTTCTTATGCCCTTTTCTACTCTAAGATTTTTTCTCCGTACGAATTGACCATTGTTTATTTAACTACCACACGGTCGGTCCGATCGGGAGCTTAATGCTTTTCCCGACTGGAGCGATGCCCCGCGGGTGAGAGATACCTGGTTGTGTAAAACCCCGCTAGCCGACGGTAGGTCGGCGCCGAATCTCACCATCCAACGAGGCAAGATCACCGCCTCTTCCGGAGCAAAAACATGCACTATACCTACGGGACTAACGACCTTAGCAGTCGACGTGCCCGGGGTCACTAGTAATCAATCAATCATTTCCACCGTACATTATCTTTATTACAATCATCTCTTCCTCACATTTTCACCCTACTCCTTGACCTCCTTAACCGATCACGTGCTATGTTTTTAAGTATACCTCCACTTCCCATCTTATTCCCGTCCCTTGGTTGCTGCACTTCCTGCATCGTCGCCCTCTCTTCACAACCCTGCGGTGCTCCGCAGTTTCCCTTCCGCCCCTCCCCGCTCCGCGCCTTCGGAGGCAGCCGCTGGTGCCGGGCGCGCGCCGGGCCGCGCGCAGGCCGTTACCAGACCTCGGAGTCGCAGCGCGTGGCCGCGCGCGGAGCGCTATTCGAGAAAGCACGACAGGAAATGTGCGGACAAAGCAGCACTTGCCCCGCGTTAAGGTTATGGCTCTTTTTCCTTGCTCCGCTCCGCTCCGCGCGGAGGCCGGGGAAAGTGTGATTGCACGAAATTGGATGTTGAGATTTCGCCGGAACACGCATTAAGAGTCGTTAACTTGACGTAAATGCGTTCCACGGAGCGAAATCTCCTGAGGGTGTCATATTTATGAAAGCTAATGAACTGAGATGATTTCATTTGACTACTCGTATAAATGTATAAAAGAAAGTTTTTCTTTACATTTATTTTGAATCCATGTTTGGTTTTTTTCTTCTGAAATATTACTTGCAGTAATTTCTACGCTCTAGTTTCTCAATTAGTTAAACAGATTTTCATATTTGACGATTATTGTAGTCAATATTTTTTAAATTTATTTAATAGGTAATTATTACACATATAAATTAAATGATACTGTGTGGCAAGGCCGAAGGCCTTTAAGCCATTACAGTACCCACATCCTACCGCATTCTAACCTTTCGAATTCTGGTATTCACCCCAAATAGTCTCTCCATCGCATCAAAACCACAGGAAAGAGACCGTAGGGTGCGGCTGAGGAAAAAATCCCTGAAGAGGGAAAAACCTGCCGTCAGAAGCAGAGTACACGCTAATCTACCAAACTTTTTCTAAACTATTTATTTCCTGGCGCAGACGTCACACATTCTCCTTCCAGTCTTCGGCCTCTTAAGTACCTGAAATGAAACGGCGACAGAAGAACGTGTCTGTCTTACTTACTTTTCGTGCACCACTCCCATTTACCCCTTAATGTGCTTATTTAATTATTTGATGGATTACTTATTTTTTTTTTTGATTTACTTATTACTTAATGACTCATTGCGTTATTAATTAACTAACGTAATTACTGATTAAATTATTATTTTTTAACTTATTTATATCCTCTCCAGTCTAGGCTGCGCTCATACTAACCTGTGCTGGTGTTCCACTTCCTAATTTACGTTTCCCTAATGGTTCGACCCTTTCCTATAAATGTTCCTAATTCTTTCATGAAGTGAGACCTGTTATCACCTAAGATGTTCTGGGCGGGCCATACGTTTGTATGTTAGAAGTTGTAGTCCCTCTTTCTCAACCATTTTCCTCTCCAAGTTTCGGTAGCACAGCAATTTAAAAGGATGTGGATCCAATCGTCCTATCACCGCAAAGCACACAGATGCCATTGATATTCGAGTCTTTCAATCTACGGCGCATTCACTCCCCGACCCTGAATCATGCGTACCCTCCTCTTGCAACCCTTTTTCTAATAAGGAATCTTTCAACAGGCTCAGATCGAAATCTACCAGATTTTTTTTCTATTGAAAGATATTCACTATTTATATGAGCTGAAAAAAATAGCTGCCGTCTCACACTGGAAGTTAATGAAAACAATTAAAGAATTTGGTCAGTTTTGGCCATGCTGTTTTCTCTAAGGCCATGGACAACCCTTACTGCAGCGTACGACTCAATAGGACCTTTAATTACAGGTTATATCTGACAGTTTGCTGGGCGAAAGTAGTAATTCATTTCGGTGTACCTTGTGACCCGGTGTACTAAATCAGTGGATTTATTTTGTTTATTCGTTAGTTACTAGGGATTGATCGTAATTAGTATGACAATCGATTATTTTACATGACTAGTAAACGCAATTAAATCGATAATATTTAGGATGATGATTCTTCACAATGTGCGATTGTAGATTTGGATCATTTCAATTAAATTTTAATTTTTAAGATTTATTATGATGCCACTTCGGCAAAAGTCGAGCTTGTCGCAAGCATTTGCTGGCATGGCGGCTAATTGGCATCTACTGGCTTCGGCATGGCGGCTTTGAGAGGCTCCGAAGGCGACAATTAGCTCATTGGTTATAATAATATAACTCAATCATTGGCTTCCGTATCGCTTAGTGCATCTTGTCGAACGAAACAATGATAGTCACATGTATTATTTCCGAGCTAATTCTCCAGGTGACGCCAGCAAGGTTAATGATCAAAATGACTGTTAACTGGGGTGAACTACAAACGCACTCAACTGAACCATCATACATTGATGTGTCAGCCTAAAAAAATAATAGGTTGGTGCCCGCGGTTTGCAAGTATAGTTAATATTGTTTATATTAACTATACTTGCAAACCGCGGGCACACTTTGGCATGACATGGGGTTTCTGTTTCTCAATGTCAAACAACTTGTACCGGGAAAAATAGCAGTGCGGCAATGCCGGCTTGGCGATTATGGGCAATGTCATTAGCTTAGTGTTTCGTTGCCCTGAATTAGCGCTCTTGTTCGTAGGAGCGCTTATTTCCTCGTCTCATTGCTGCACAAACCCCGCGGGAACGACGATTGGCACCGTGAAAAGTGTGGAATTTTGGTATTTTTTTCAATAACTTCCAGTGCGTGACGGCAGCTATTTTTTCACAGAACATATCAATAGTGAATATCTATCTGTATATAAAACGAGGTCAAATTTCAACCTGTGCCTGTTGAAAAGTCCCTTGTAAATGTGTGAACGTAACTTTCACCTCATTCCGGACTCATGTGAATTTGTGTCTCCGGGGAACGTTATGCGGCCATTGCTGCCAGGATATCTTACCGTGAATGTTCAAAAGTCAATCATACATTAGCCATTCTATCTTGTTTCTCTATCCCTTAACATCTCCGATGAAACGCCTCCCAGAGTTGCGCGTTCTAATGAAAGTTTACTTTTGAACGGCCAGGAGCGTTGATAGCTTTCCCGCAACTGCACTGTAAAGCGCCCATCTATAAGCGTGTCAGCCTGTTCACCTGCTAAGGCAATCCATAGTTTATTGGGTTTCATTTTAAAATTTTCCAAATTCCTACACTATTATTGGCGCATACGCGGTCAAAGTTAATTCAATTTTGGCGCCGTACTTAGAATTGAATCATTTATAACAATAACTTGGCGCTAATTAACAGCAAAAGGCATACATTTTAAACGCCCCGCGTTGGACATAATATTTTTTCTGCAAAATCCGCGGTCGAGCTTTCAGAGTGAAAGGCAGCACTTTTGTATTCAACTCTTTGGAAGGTCTGAAACTGCTTTGAAAATTTGAAATGCTTACAAAGAGCTCGCGAGATTGCGCCAGCTTTTGGGAAGCGACCTGGGATAAAATTTTATATGGTTTTGAATTATATTAATTTCTGAGAATCATATGCATTTCCAAATACGACGCCACGAAAGTCAATTGTTTGAGAATATCCAGCCGAGCGGTTTCACGAAGGATCGCCTCGACAGTAAAAAGGCTAACTAATTCACATCTTGACTACATTGAAAAATTAGATTTTTGACGATTGGCAACGGGTCTAGCACAGTAATGCAGTCTCCGTGAAAACAACTCTTAGGCGCGAGATCTCGGCGTAATAATTACGCACGCATTACGAGAGAAAACGATATCTTTTCGCCCAGACAAAGGTACGTCGTAATAGTGGCAACTTCTTCAATACTCAGTAATTCGTACACTAAAGTAAACTAATAGTTCTTAAACAATTCTCTTTCAGATTTTTCCCTGTTGTTGAGGTTACAAAAGGCGGAAGGAGTCTTGTCAACCCGAATCATCGTTTGATGCTCTCTCAAAAAACTCAAGTTGATTTGCTACCTCAACAACTATCGACCTCTCTTAAAACGCCGACATTTTCTGCGATTCTAGAGACTCCGAGAATTAATTTGTAATATGTTTCGATGATTTCCAATTGATCTATCCTACTACTCCCCAGGTTTCCGCCCCATAATTCATAGCTGAGAGAACAAGCGATTTAAACATTGTGTCGCATACACATTATTATTTGTGAATCATCCAAAACATTGTAAAATTTTCTCAGAAATTCATATATGTAACACTGAAGTGTATTCTAGAATATTTTTTACAAAGAGGCCTATTTCTGTATTTTGTCCGTTTTGCTGGTGATACTTCATTTTTCATTTAGCAATTAATTTGCATCAAACGGAAAGAATGATAAGTTTTGCTATTCATTCCCGATGACGGAAGTAACTTAAATAAATTACTCTAATCCAATATTGATACTCACTTTAAAATATTTTTTCGAAAATTATTTTTCGACTCTTCTCATCGAGTACAATGGATATGAAGTTCTCATATCATGATCAGTTGACCTGGAAAGGAAGTGTTTATGACACACCTATTCCTCTCTACAACTGGATTGCGTGTCCCTGGCAAACAGGACGTTTACTCGTCGAACAAACTTCACTCTTCAACTACATGAACGGTTTATTGACCGTGGAATGTTCTGAAGCGTGTTTTGGGTTCGTGTGAGGTACATTTTATATTCTTTCTGTTTTAGCCCAAACAGTTGTTTTCAGTAAGCGCGTTGCTTTCCAATTTCACCGCGCATTTACACGTACGAGTGCGTGTTTTTGTACGTGTACATAAACAAATAGTTGAAACCCATCGATAAAAACTCAATATTTATTGTAATAGTGAAACTATTTTTTAGTGATGCAAGATAAAACTAGTGATGCTAAAACAGCACGTACTTTCTCGCCATTAGTAATGAAATTAAATAGTTTCAAGTGAAAATTAAATAGTTTCAAGCAATAGAGTTTTAATGCAAAACTTTAAATGAAAATACATTTCTGGCATTGAATTCATTTTATAAGGTATGCAGTATATTCATGAATATTATGGTATGAGTGTTTTATCCTTACAATATTCTTTGTATGCAGTATGCGATAAAGTAAAATAATTAAAAGTTAATAAATGATACGATACTAAGAGAAAAATATATAATAGTAATTATCAAACACACTAAAATTATAATATTCTACAAATATATTACTGCAAACAAAAGACAGCCGTCATTACCTTCTGTTATTAGTGCGGCGTTACAACAACCATGCAACTTAAAATGAAATAACTTTAATATAATATAAACATAAGAAATAATAAAATGAAACAGGAAATAATATACAAATTGTAACTTATGTAGCTTCCAACTGCCACAAAATACCTGTAAAATTATGATCACGAAGCGCAAGATTTTCAGAGCGGGCGATTAAGTTTGACGCCCAATTACGCAAAAAATACTCACATCTTCGAAAAATTCAACATCTTTTATTTGAAGATCTGTTTATGACGAACACATCTCATTAAGAAAAAAATGTATCCTCATAATTATAGTTGAACGAAGACGCCGAAAAAGTTTGGAGTTTTTCAATTTTCGAAAAATTAGGGTTTTCAAACAACATGAGTCCTGCGCAACTTAAACGTCCTTTAGACTATCCAACAACAAAATTTAATGAAAATTGATGGCGTCAAGTTTTTGAAAATGATCGAGGAGGTTCATATAAAGTACCTTTCGAAATTAAAATAACTATTAAAAATTTCGGGGGCCAGGACATCAGCCAGATCGATTGGGGAATATCAGTTTTGGAGAAAATTGGCTGAACGGTAAAGCCAGTAGCGTTGTTGATAGACGAAAGGGCAGGCGGACAGACGTTTTGCCGTCAATAAATTTTTCGGTATAAGGACCAATTACACATGGATTCTTGCTACACCACGTGTTAGAAGATTCTTTTTTCTTCTAAATTGAGCAACTGGATTTATCCACTTTTTCGTTACCAGGGCCCTGTAATAGGAGTTTTTCTGCTGAAAATTCGCCGTAACTTTCTCTCCTTAAAAAGTTCCTTCTTAAGCGCGAGAAAGTAAAACAGAAAATATTGGATAAAATAGATGCATACGTTTAATCTTGCAACATTTAACGCGGGCGATTATCTGGACACAAACAATAAATTGATTCTATTCTCCCATTAGTGATATGGTCACGATTTTCAAAGTTTTGTAAGCGAAAATGAAACACCAACAAATTGATTAAAATGAAATCTTTGATCTGTCGTCATGTATGTTTTTATTTATTTTACGAACACTTTCCGTCAATTTACTTGACGTGTGTCAATTATAAGATAATACGAGCAATAATAGGGAGAGATATCTCAGGTCACCTTTTTAAACTCTGAATGAAATTAATACATTAAATATCACCATATAACATTGTTTTGTGTTCTGTTAATTAGATTTGAACTTTGAATGAAATTGATTGTCATATTTGGTTCATTTTGTACTTTACTCTGTTTTAGAAAGACTTTTGATTGATGAGTTATTGTTTGATTTCATTAGTTTTGTGACGAAAGTAATTTAGATACTCTCTACAGAGTGAAGCATTTCGGATGTGCAATTCAAAATTTATCTTGCGTGTTCTGTGCACGGAGATGATTTCTTGAACCATTATATAGATGAGAAATACCTCGTCGCTTTAGTTTGTCGACGAATTTCAATAGTTTTATAACGTCCATAAACTTTTCGTATGACGAAGTGAACCATTGTCACTACTAAATGTCAGAAAGGATATCTATAAATACCGGACAGAAGATCTACATTGTTTGGATTTAAAGAGCGAATCACGCTTATTTGTGTTTTGACTATGAGTTGAGAGATACTGACGACTGCATTGATTTGAAACCCAGCGCAACAATGTTCTGTTAATATCTCTTACATCTGACATTGAGAATCTGCAGGGCTTCTTTCTGATTAAGCAAATGACCTCCCAAGTCTTTCAGTGATGCCTGGTTCCATTTTTGTCGCACTCAGTATTTTTTGAAAATTGAAAAAAAATCGAAATGGTAAATTCGAATATCCCGCGCTTTGAGGCGGTGCCAATATATAAGACCGTCGTATCCTAAAACGTCACAGTATACAATAACGTTAAATGAAATTAGCTCAATTAGGTTTCATTGAGGAAAAAATCACAAATTATAAGATTACAAGTATATAAAAAAATAACATTGCAAAAGAACAATGTCAATTATAGCTTTTTCTTAAATGAAATCTATTCTAAAACAATTAGTTCTTAATGAAAAGGCCATGTACATTTTTGAAAACTATGAGTAGTTTGGCGTAAGTTTACAAATTCTAATTTCACGTTCCAATTGCTACCCTTCAGGAAATATCAGATTTAAATGCGTCAATAGCATTCTGACCCGCGGAACGGTAGTTGTATTTCTGTGAATTCCGTCTTATTGTTGTGACATGATTTACAGTACCGGCCGCGTATAATATTTTTTTTATACAAGCTACTCTGACAGTTCAATGTGCTGTTGACAAATGCCTACAGACGCCTATGGGACAAATAAATGAAATCTTAGAACATTTAACACTTACCGACGGACGGTGACACGTCTTGATATCATGTTCATAACGTTCGCCACAACCGAGACAAAAATTAATATAACATATCTGATTATAAACACATTTATGTGAATGTGTGACTGCCTATTTTTTAAATATTAGTTGTTTAAACTATATGAGATTTCCTTCTGATTTTTGCTGTGGCATTATGCAAAACGTGAGAATATGGTTGCAATGAATTGAAACAACTCAAAAAATAATATCTCTGAGTATTGGTTTTCGTTGTTTTGTTTCATTTCGTTTTAGTGACATGAATCGTTGATATTTCCCCTGTTTATATTGTCTATCAAGTTTCTAGAGATGGTGACTATGAGAGGCGTATGATGCAGTATCGCAGTGATGTTTTCATTCCCAACGATGCAACCTATAGAGCAAGTTCTGTTTATCGGACGTTATTATTCAAAACAAACAATGAACAATATAAACAAACGATGTTTAAAATATTAGTATTCAAATAAAGGCATAGAAGAGATAAACAATACAATTTAAATTACCAGATTTCAACGGTACATTTTATTAGGTTCAAAACAAAGGACTCGCGCATAATGGAAATTATATGGCTATTTCGTTCTCTTTGCATTAATTCAAATTTTGCACAACATTCTATATTTTAAATATATTGTGAAGGGGTTATAGAGTCATAGTAGATATTAGAAGGAGAGCAAAATATTCTATGTATTCCAAGGGTGAGTTTTGTAAGAAAATGAAATGTATTTCCCTTCCTACCTCGCCGTTATTAAATAGTGAGAAATCACATTTTAGAACACACAGCCACAATCCTGGCAGAATTCTTTCATTGAAATCTCTAGATTTCATTATTTATTTTAAGGCTATTTATTCTCCTCTGAAGCGATGTTGTTTTAAGGGAAATGCAATTGTTCATACCTAGAGGACCGTCTAAAATTAAATCTCAAACATGAATCTTACTGTGCTTGGAGTTTTTGTATAACAGTTAAACAAGGTGCTAGTGTTCTATGAGTATTTGTTTAACAGTTCAATAAACTAAAACACTATTCATTTAATATTATTATTACTAGATTTATTTTTGAAATCGATTTTATTCAATACGAAATTAACTTGTGATAAAATTATAGTCTCCATGACATTTTTTCACTTTAAATTGGAATTATTTCACTTCAGTGAATGTAAAATAATTTGAGTGGCGACGAATAATGACGTAGATAAAATACAGATTATTTTTATTATTATTTTAGTAGTGGTAGTGGTGGTCGTGATAGTGATAGTGGTATGGGGTTATGGTGATATAATGGTAAAGTAGTAGTATTGCTTTATCACTATTATTACGTTTTCTTCACATACGTATTATTATAAGTTTTCTCCAAAAAGCTAAGGGAAATTACTGTTTTGTACACATTATACAACACCGACGAGTAATAATCACGTACGTGTGCTGTTGATTGGGAATTGGCCATATCTTACCAGATTTAAGACCAAAGCAGAATGTTATATATTATGCTTTTAAAAAATCAACAGCAATCCTCAACCCACATTACGTTATTAACGCATCAACATTATGGAAAACTCGGAAACGACGTGTTCGTAACCAGGTAAAACCAGGTTTTCGGGCTCAAAGAGTACCATATCATATAATGAGTTGAATATCTGTAATAAATGACTCACTATACCCATGGTGGAAATAACCATGACTATACCTATTTCCACCATGACTATACCTAAATTGGATGCAGAAAATATCTTCGAAACATTCTGAAGTATTCAGAATGCGTATGGGGATGCGGTTTCTTGTTTACAACACATTTAATTTTGCCCCAAAATTTAAAACCTTAAAAAACCCTCCAAGAAAATATCAAGCAATAACTCAATAACTATAACAGCACTCAATAACACGATTTTTTGAGTTTCAGAATTTCTTGAGTTTCAGTTAAAATTGAACTGAACATATTAACTTAAATTACAAAACAATCACTATTCATACACTAACTACAACAATACAACACTATGATACAAACACTAAGCTCAAGTAACAATACTCTGTGGTAATTTAAAAATAAAATACTAAACAAAAAATACCATTCCGCTACTTAACACTAGCACAGGGAAAAAATCTCACCATTTGAGAAAGCTGAAACACTAGGTAATCAGTTTGCAGATTCATTCAAATCCAATGACTCGCCGCCACTTACTCAACACCAAATAATCACAGAGCTGGCTTCATTTTCTAATTATAGTGCACCATCCAGAATAAGATTCGCCTCCCTCAAGGAAATATTAAACATAATAAAAAGACTCCCTCAAAATAAGGCCCCAGGATATGATAGAATAAATAAGAAAATACTCAAAAATCTACCAAACCAAGCCATAGAATTCATTAGGAATATTTATAATTCTTCATTGAGAACAGTTTATTTCCCTTTCTTATGGAAACACTCTTTTGTTATTCCCATATCAAAATCTAACAAACATCCATCCAATGCGGAAAATTGTAGACCAAAACATTTGGCACCGTCTATGTAAATATAGAGGAAATCATTCAGAAAAGACTCAGTAATTACCCCAACAAAAATGATATCGAACTCAGACATCAATTTGGATTCACAGAAAAGCTATCAACCACATATCGATTATTAAGAATCACTGAACATATTCATACAGCATTCCCAAGAAAACTACATACCATATAAAGCTTCCTCGACATTTCACAAGCTTATATCAGACTCTCATGTAAACAGCCATCAGAGCCATCAAGTTCTCATGTACAAACTTAGAATCAGTGGGACACCTGAATACCTAACCAACATTTATTTATTTTTATTTATTTTACGTCAAAAAAACAGTTAAAAACTGCGTATGACGTGCTATGGGGAAAAGTGAATTGTGTGCACATTTTCAAAATTCTGTGATCCCTACACTTAGTCATATACTACTTAAATTTTGAATTTTTGAAAGGAGAAAAACAACAAAACTCCCATGCAATAAAATCTATTTTCAAGGATAAACAAGCAATAAATTTTGAATTTTGAAAGGGAGAAAAACCAAAAAACTCCCATGTAATAAAATCTATTTTTAAGGATAAATAAGCAATAAATTTTGAATTTTGAAAGGAGAAAAAACAAAAACTCCCATGTAATAAAATCTATTTTCAAGGATAAATAAGCAATAAATTTTGAATTTTGAAAGGGAGAAAAAAAACAAAAAAACTCCCATGTAATAAAATCTATTTTCAAAGATAAATAAGCAATAAATTTTGGCTCTTATTACTTCCTGCCGCGACAACATGGAAACGATAATTTCCAATTATCAATAGCTTCATTACCAACCGGTCATTCTCAGTTTCAATACGTAAACATCTCTCAAATCCAAGACCAATATTGGCCGACTTCCACAGGGATCCCCACTGTCATCTATATTATTTAATCGCTATACGGCTGCTATCCAGTACAATCAACATTGCACAATTTGCAGTTGATACAGCATTATATTGTTCCAGCACTTCACTTGATATATTAAGAAGCAATTTAAACGTAATGGATTCTTGGTCAAACAAATGGAAAATTAAATTAAACCCATCTAAGTCAACAGCAAACATATTTTCATTAAAAACAATTTCAACTCTTGCACCACTCCCACTGAATAATAATACCATCCCTTGGATTCCATGAAACAAAACAGTGAAATACCTAGGACTACACATAGACACTAAAGTCAATTGGAAGGAACATATAAACATCAAAACACAACAAACAAAAGTTAAATTAATTCAATAAAAGCCTTTTATAAATAAATACTCTAAAATAACAATAGAAATGCCAAACTCATATTCACAGCCATAATAAGACTTCTAATGCTCTACGCCTACCCAGTCTGGATAAAAGCAGCAAAAACCAATATCCATAAGATACGGGTCATACAGAATAAATTCCTACGAACAAAATACAAATGTACCCTGATTCATCACAAACAAACAACCTCACAAAGAGATACAAAGAAAACATTCACCATATCACTAAGCTATCCCTCAACACTCATTACAATATGTCTTCAATTCCACATCTGTCACAATACAATCTAGGCAACCTGCCCCAGAACCATCACTAGAAAACAAAATAGATTTCCCGAACATGTTTTTATATACAATTTGCTAATTTGGATAATTTTCTTTGGGGTGCTCAGTGGGTCTCCTCTCCCCAAAATTTATAGTTGTAAAGTAGTATTAGCTTAGAATTTTTTAATAGTAAGCATCAAAACATGTGAAAAAGTTTACAACGTTAAACTGAACCATGTAAACTAATCAGAATAATAAAAAAAAATTTAAAAAGGGAAGATTGAGGACGGTCCGTCAACATTTGCGTAAGATGTGATTCAGCATTCCATTGGAAGTGATCATAGAAACCAAGGAAGCTACTTATCAGTGCAGTCGATATATCGACTTGATCCCTGCGTGTGTTAAATCTCGCTGATGTTAAACACATGAAGAAAATTTCTGGCACTCGACCAGCATCAGACGTGGCACCTCCCAGATAGAGGGCACAGTCGATCCTAAGGGGTACCAGATCTTGATAGATCTTGCCGGATCCAACACTGATCTGCAACCTGTAATTTATTCTACTTAAAATGCTAATTTCAAATGTTTGTTATTCGAAAATTACAGGCATTACAATGAGTAAGATTAAAATGGGTTTGACCTGATTTTTTGTAGTTCTTTTCTGACGCGCTGAAACTCTCAATTTCACATTTTTTTTATCGAAATAAAAGTACATTTGATCATTAAATTTGTTTATATTTATCACAATTATGAACGAAGCGAACTGGTGTGTTGGAGAGATGGTAATTGTTCCAATCAATATTACTGATATAGCTAAATTAACTGAAGGAGATTGATTACATCGCATTCCCAATCCAGTTAAACAAATTACTACGTTATCTCCTTTAATGGTACAATAGATATCAGCAGAAAAATACACCAATATCCAATTTTAACTTCTCATTAATGGACAAAAAAACTTCACCAAACAAATTTTCTCGATCTGTTTCTACAATTTCAGTTCTTTAAAAATTTGCACATCAATATTTGTGAACATAATGAACATTTCGTGGAAGAATACAAGAAATAAAGTACTACTATTATTTGATGTGTGAAAAAATTCTTGCTGTTTGTACAAAGACAAATCTATTCGTATTGAGCTGGGATTAAAATATTGAACTTAGAGCAATTAGTTTTCAGGTGAGCCCAAAGCCACAAACATTATTTGAAGTCATCGATTGCTTGAGAAAGCTATGAAAGCTCTATTTAAAGTACTGATTATAACTGTACTGTTTCTTTGATTCTGTTGAACGTGACCTCTTACTCAAGGGGCATAAGAACGTACCCATTAAGAGTAGAGAAGTGAGTTTAACACTTTCTACACTTACTCTTTAAGTGTAGAAACTTAAACTTTTCACTGCTCTCGATTCTGAGGGTAGAGGGTTCCTTTAGGAAAGGACAGAAATATGTCTCGAAGATCAATATTTACTAATATAAACTGTTAAAATATTGTACCTAAGGCATATATCCCTTGGCCGTTGTTTTAAGATCTTTTATTGATTAATGAAAGATACTCTATTATGATTATTCTTATTATTCCCTATTTTGATATTAATCAACAAGCTACTTTTGGACTTCCCAAGAAGAAATAAAAAAAAGAGATATGATGAAATTTAAATTGGGCGGGTCATGATGACCACCCAATTGAACAAAACCTAAATTTCTTTTATTACGTTGATGAACATCGAGGTTGTTCGTCCTCGAAGTTCATCAGATTAAACGTACTAACGTTTGATTAAACTTACTTATTACTTCAATTAACCATATTCATCAATTCACGCAAGACGATTTTTCGTTTTGCAATGTATTTATTCAGACCGACAAAATCACTCAAATCGGCTTCATGACCACAGTGTTCATTTAGCCGTCCATCGTTTGAACCCCTGTCTTCTCTTCTCTCCCGAAACTCAACAATCACACACACACACACACACACACACACACACACACACACACACACACACTCACACCTCAAAATTATTCACAAACATAATCAACAATGCTTCGTCATCTTTTCTTGACGTTTAGACTCGTTACAATGCCAGCACCTATTCTCGTTTCTTAGTGATCATTTGTAAGCTGATGATTTAACTTTGCTTTCTGTAATCATCATTTTTTTAAGAATTTATATTTTACACAGATCTCTACTTCATAATTCCATATAAAATCATTTGTATTGATCCTCTTTTTATGTTCAGTTGTCCCAAATTATTTCCATAAAACTAGAAAAAAATACAAAACGATGGAAGTCGTCTTTCTAACAGCGTGGAGTTAATGTGCACCGAATCAGGAAACGAAACAGAAACATAATCAGAATCAAAAGATGAAGTGGTGGTTTTATCCATTCTCTGCGTTCGATATCTAAAAATAATTCATGAAAATCTCAAAAAACAAGTGCAGCATATTGTGTTTATTGTTTCTAAATTTGAATGTTCAAGTTGAAGCCTTTGATGTATAAAATATGGAATTCAGAAAGCAGATTTTATGAGATACAGGGAAGAATGTCTCCGGGGTTGGCAAATGTAGGGATGGCGATTAATAAAGAAGGGATTCGATATCCATGTCAAAGACATTGGTGTTAGAATTCAATGAAGATACGCTGGATGTCGCAATCGTTTTCTTTCAATGATTCAAGAAAAATACCTCAAAACAGCAAATATTGTTGAGTTATTGAGCAGTTTCTAGAAATATTTTAAAGGTATGTATTGAAATGATAAATGTACTTATTTTCTTTCGCGTATTGTGAAATAGATTATAAGAAATACGTGACCAAATTTATTTAGTGCACTTTTAGTGTGTATTATATATTTAAAAGAAATAATAACCCAGTCACTTGTCACCTATATATTCAAAATTACATGGCCAAATGCCACACATAGTATAGTGTATTTATTTATTAAGTAAGATGCACTATCTCTTGGATCATCATTCTGCATATCCAATAAAATAGTGTCTGTGATTATTCTGTTCTAACATTCCATTTATTCTCTGAAAAATACGTCTTAGGTCCTTCGTCTTAGTCTCTGAAAAATACGTCTTAGTACATCATCGATATCACTGCGGTGCCCCTCATTGTGAGGTTTCTGGGGTTCGAGTCCCGGTGGTGGCAACATTTTTCACACAAACTACATAGCTAGGACCAGTTCAGTCGCTGTCTGCAGGGGAATTCTAGCGGCTGGCGCGTCTGATCGGTTGTTTTCCATAGTCTATCCGATCAACACACACACACGTGTTCTTCACTTCTACACATGTCGGGAGACCAGTCGGTACCTTAGAGCTTGTCCCGGCTCGGGCGGCGCATCGCTGGTAGGAGACATCTGGTTAGGAAAACTCTGTAAGCAGGCGTGTAGGTCGGCGCCAGTTCTCGCCATCCAGCGGAGAAAATCACTGCCTCATACCGCGATAAAAATATACACAATACTTATGAGACTAATGACCTTCACAGTTGGCGCTGTTGAAATCACTAATCAATCAATTAATCTCTGAAAATTGTTTAGGTAGTAAGTACAGAGTGTTTAAGTGCATAAGTTATCGAAGTTTCTTTCCCGGTAAACTTTACGTCGTAATGCTAGCATTTCAGTAAGTGTATTGTGCCCCGTTAAATGTGTAATAAAATTCAAACGCCCAATAAAGTTCAGTCATTTCATGAATTTAATGCAGTGCCGCTTGCTTAACAATACTTCTTCGAGGCGGCAAGTAATGCGACATAGATATTCACAATACTTTAACTTGGTGCGGTCATCATGAACCTTCTTAGATTTTTAAATGAAGTTATGTAGTTTCATCTGCCATAGAATCAAAAATAATTATACTATGATAAGCTATTTGTTAGTATTTGACATTAATTTTGTATTACGTATTCCTCGTGGTCCGTTAATGAAGAATCGTGCTCAAGACATTTTCATGCAAAAAGAAAGTTTGTTGAGTAATTGCACTTTTGATAGGTCAAGTTTTCTATTACTCTTTGTAATTTGTATTCTGTGGTTAAGATTCTTGCGAAACAAAAACTCGTGGTATGACTGTCCTTCAGCACATCCTTCAACGTGAGGTTGTCAATAACTCCTCCCTGTCTACTAGTACATAAATATTTTCTGAAGCCGATCGCTTGCTAGCTAAGTCGACCCCGCGACAGTTCTCGCTGGGTCTCTCGTTCTCTGTACAGCCTTGATTTTTTTTGTTGCATGTCGTTAACTTTTTTTGCCTCCTTACCAAGTTATGTGGCTCACTTTTTTCACCGCCTTCGGTGGCACTGCAGTCAATACTCTCTCTTCGCTCGTACGTCTATACTTTAGCTACGTCGCTGGTTAGGTAACTGAACGTTTGGGAGATTACGACCTATCCCTCACAAAATATATACACACACACACACACACACACACGTCAGTCGGTCACAGCCAGTTAGTAACGGAACATTCTGGAGAGTTAAAGTTACTTTCACAGCTGCATCGCTATCCTGACAGTTCGGTTGCTATAATCTATATTCTTCAGTCTCCACATTGGAAGAGTCACATATTCTTCCTTCTCTGTAGTGTCTTAGTCTGAATCTCTTATCATGATTCTTTTGTTCCATCTCTCAACAGCTTTTAATGATTTATCACTCACTGATATACGTATATTACCAGCGACGATACTAGGAGCGGAATGGGTTAGACTCTTTTCACCCAGAAGATTTGTGTGCTATTAATTTTGTTATAACTCCACTAGATGGCGATGTAGAACAAAACTAAATATTCATGTCAATTGCAACCCGCAACACTCCCTACTCGGGAGAATTTTTGAATCTATATCGTTAAATAACTCCTAAACGAAGTGTTCTAGTGCATTAAAAACTAACATTTTGAGAACAAAGGCCTCAAAGAAACGTTTCTCAAACTGTAATCTACAGAATAAGATCTTATTGAACATTTTATTACGTTTGTTTGCTGGTCCGGCGCTTCTCGATATTACCCTACATGGTCAGAGACGTGCAGAGTCTGCAACTCAATGTGAATGAGAGTGCCAGAAAGAGAAAGAGACAGACTGGCTGGGAGAGTGAGAGACGGAGAGGGAGACGGAGAGAGGAGAAGCAGACGGAGAGGGAGACGGAGAGAGAGACGGTGAGAGGGACGGAGAGAGAGACGGAGAGAGAGACGGTGAGAGGGACGGAGAGAGAAACGGAAAGAGAAAGAGATGACGGGCAGAACAACGTCTGTCGGGTTCCGCTAGTACAGTATACTTTTCCTGGACACCAAAATAACTTTCTCAGCCGGCAAGAATTACTTCGGTGAAACATCGATAAAATAACATTTTTTTACTTACATCCGATTTACACGAACTATTTATGAAGTATTTCGGGAGTTTTAGCAAACCTGTGCAAGCGCACACCTGCTTCTTTGGCGGGAGAGTTGTGTCGAAGCGCTCAAGCGCTAAAACTACCGAAATCGGTCGTCAAAAGGAAGCGTGTATATCGGGTGTTAGGGTAAACTTGCCCTCTTGCTCGTTCTCTGTCACCTTTGTTTTCAGTCGCCAGTCCGAACACGTTCTTAATAGTGCCGAATTTCTTGCCGAACATCCAACGCCGCCAGGTGCATGAAAGGGTAACGAATTTTCCGAAAAGCGAACGCTCTGCGCATGAAAATGTCGCCCACTCTGCGATGATCCTCAATGAAAATGTTGGCTGGCTATGAATAATATCGCTTCAAATTTTCAGTGTGCATACCGATTCCTGGAGATTTCCTGAGATCACACTGTTGGTGTGGTCATAGGAGTGCGAGAAGGGGAGCTGTGCCCCCTTGAATATTTTGAAAGGGACCCCATAGCCTTACGTAATAAAAAAAATTCTTCCTGTAAATAAATTCGATTTCTTATTTTACTCTTTTTATACTGACAATTTGGAGAATTGTTACACATTTTAGGAAAAGTCTCTTTAAACCATCTGGCAAATTAATAAACATAAAATCAATTATATTACTTAATTTTATCATTAAAGTTTTAATCCATTCTCCTTGTTCTATGTTTCATTGCTTCCTAATAAAATATATAAAACGTAAATAAAAAAGTTTAATAGAAAAGGAGTCCCAGCGGGATCTAGAAAAGTGGTTTCCCCACCCTTCTTGGTTCTCTGCCGACGTTGTCCGTCGATAAGCTGAGACAGCAATGTCTGCACAAAGAAAGTGGTGTGCGAGTATTGTGGTGCGCATGTATCGTGGCAATTCACACATTAAACCGCGAAGTAGTGATAAAAATCATATAATACGAAGAAGAAATTGTTAAATTTGATAAAATGAGAAACTAACGAACCATTTTTAAAAACATTTTCACCGAAGTGTCTTCGTAATATCAGTTTCCTAAGTCCGCAAAGTTGATATGCGGGGGTTAAGTCGTTTCTTGGATAATTAAGTTCATTTCTTGTTTGCCACAGGTGAGTCATTTCCTCGTTATGTCAGCGTGAAGAATGTTTGTATTGATTTTTTCCTGAGCTGCCTACGACACCACAGCAAGATATGCGGCAAGGCAATGACATCAGTGGCCAAGTCGTTGAACATCAGGATGGCGTATTCGCGATGGCAGCTGTTGCAAATGCACACTCTTTGAACTTCTGTGACATATATCAACCTAACTCACATCTGTATCTTCAAACTTAGAACTAACTTTTTAAGAACCGATTTATACTCGTTCTCGCGAACGATTTCGAAGTTTTGGCTAACGCGCGCTTGTGCATTGTGATTCCCTAGATGCTGTATTACGCATGCGCATTTTTACTAAAACTCCGAAATAGTTCGTCTCAAGGAAGCGTTACAAACGAGTCTAATCAGTGTCTCTACCTTTCAGTTAATGAAGTTTGCAGGGCTTACACACTGTTAGCAAATTATCCCCCATAACAGTACTCGCGTATTCATTCTTATTTAAACGCTGGTACTTTTTGTTAGCACACACATTCCTATGCCACTTACTCTCCTTCACCCCCTTTAACTCGCCGTTAAGCTCTCTAATGCAGTGCAAACTGTGCACACGACGGTGACGGCGGTCGTCAGCGTTGGCGGCAGCGACGGCGATTGTGACGAGAGTGGTTAGTGGGCAGCGCGTCGTGACAACGGTTACTATGGCGAATGCACCACAACTTCAGTGATATGAGACACTTGATATTGTTTTGGTGGTCTGTATATGATGGTCCTTCAATTTGTAATTAACTAAACTCAGTCTAGTTTGTGAAGTTTGTTAGTCTTCGAGGCGAGTCGGGTGGCAAAATCTATGAATGCTCTTTTCGCAATTCCATTTCTATCCTTCTTTCTTTCCTATAATAGTGCTAACCAATTGTTGTGTTCCGAAATAATTGCTACTAGAGTGCTCCAAATCGCAAACAATTGGTTATATGAGCATTTTTTTCCATAACAAGAAGCAAAACCGTTAGAACTTAACTACATGTGCCGCGTCAACTTCGTTGCGGACCAACCAGCGTTTGATTTACACCGGCTTCTGCCTCGAATTTAACCATGGGCATACGGCAGCTGGCACGGGTTTGGATGAAAATTCGAACCGACACAAGTTGTACTCTCTCAGTAATTGGAACGTGATTTGATTGTGAAAATCGGTTAATCTGCCATATCGAGTCGGGTATTAACAATCGGTATACGAAAGCGAAGTCAGTTTATACTTCCTGCGACGTTTTTCATTTCACCCTGAAGAAGGTCGCATAATGCCGGCCGAAACGTTGACATCTTTGCCTCGGACGCGGCGACTTCTGGACAGCGAAGTAGGTACTAAAATCGGTGTTCGTTCCCTTCGCGGTTGTAGTGCGATCTTCGCCACACTTCGTAGGCTCCTTTTGGGCGGACACGCGTTCTTCTCCCGCTTGCTTTCTTGCGGCGACGCCCCGCCTCCACCACGCCGCGAGGTGCGCCGAAGGGCACGGAAGGCGGCGGCGGCGGCGGTGGCGCGGCGCGGCGCGGCGACCGCGGTCGCCATGGCGACGGCGCCGCCGCCGCCACCGCCGCTGGCCGGGGCGCTGCGTCGGCGCGCGGCGTCGCGGCGGCTGGCGTCGCGGGGGCGGCGGCGGCGGCCAGTGGCGCGGCGGGCGTCGCGCAGGCAACACCCCCCTCAGCGACGCCGGCGCAGCCGAGCGCTGAGCGGAGCCGCAGCGGCGCGACTGCGAGCGAGCGAGCGAGGCAGAGGACGAGGAGGAGGAGCAGGAGCGCGCAGCCCCGGGGCGGCATGACGGCCGCCGTCGCAGCCCCGCGGGCCGCCCCCGCCAAGGCCGTGGTCGCCGTCGTGGTGCTCGCCGTGGCAGGTAGGGTCAAGCGCCGGCACGCGACGGCCGACGGCGGGATGGCATGCGAGCGGCCAGGCACAAATAGCGCCGAGATCTTGAGATACACCCGCAGAACAGCAAAACATAAATCAATGAATTGTTTCTTTCATTTTTGCGGTGTTGTTCTTCTCTTTTCCAACAACAATTTGATGAAACAACCAGCTCTTATTCAATATATTCATCTCTTCAAATTTTGTATATTTTCTTGCGATTTATTTCTTTCGAATTTATCGACCAAATTCTGTTCGTTCTCCAGATACCATATAGAAAGTTTATTTTAAAAGACAACATTGGATATAATATATGATTTTGAAATTGAAGAAAAATACATGGACTGTAACTTTATTCTGTCCGTTACTATTAGCGTTCTCTTCACGTCGTGACAGGTCGTGGCAAGCACAGCCTCGTACGAGGAAGCTCCCTGGTTTGAAGCAGAGTCGGGAGTGAGGGATGTCTGAATGTTGGGATGTCATGAGTGTGTGAATGGATGAAGAGCTTGAGGGGTAGAAAAAAGTGGATTTTGAAAGTGGGAAAGTTTAAACAGGATTTATATTTCTGTTGAATTTCAAAATATTTATATTTAACCCTGAATCAATAGATTTAGAACATATAGTTACATTAATCAAAATAAAATTATTTTTTATCAATGAACGTTATTGGGCTCTTTTGAAGGTATTGCAATTTTTTTATATTTATCATAGCTGAAGAGGGATATTATGAGTTGTTCTATCCTAAATGATTGCGTTGTTTTTGGAGAAAGACGATTAATTTGGATCACATTTTGAAGCATTATTCATTTCATGTAAACTTGAAAACAAATCAATGTCAGCAGTCTTGGATGCGTTTCTCGTATTCTTCCTAGTAAGTATGCACAGTTCTTGTTTTATTTGTAACTGTTTGGGAAAAATATAGTAATTTGAATCAAGATATTAATTAACTTTCAACAGCGATTGAATGGAACTCGGATTAGATTTTTTGACTTGAACAAAACGCCATGCACGTTTCAAAATATTCCGTTCTCATATTAATGTAGGGATTGCAGAAGGACGAGTGAGCTGGTGTAGTTTGGTCAAGTAGATTTACGGTTGAGTAGGCGAGTTGGAAGAAATAAATATGCAGTATTTAGGATATCATAGACGACTGGTTAAATGGTTTATGGAAACATTAAAAAAGAATGAGAAAAGAAAAAATGATTTAGTAATGATTTGGTTGTTGCTGTTTAATCGAAGATACATTATGTAAATTTTAGTCCACGTAGATTTATTCTATCATATTCAACTAAATTTTATGTTTTCCGAACAACTTCCTTTTTGAAGAAGAAGCGAAAGGGGCTTGGAGGGTAAACGCTGCCTTGCACGCGAGGGTTGTCTGATTTGGAAGACACGGCGGAAGCGGTGGTCGGACTGTGGTGGTAGCGATATTATGCGCGTGTCAGTTGATGAATTCTTGATGAATATCTTGTCACGCAGATATTTTTCGGAGGGAAAATATCATACATATTTTAAACTTGTAGTATTAATCAGTTAAACTGCTCTTGAAACCGTACCAGAGTTCAAGCTCTAAAAGTACTGAGGGAGCCCAGCTATTCATTAACACTCTCCCAACGAGGGTAAAGGATGTCAACGAGGTTTGTGAATGCGAAGCTTCATACATTTTCTGGTCTCTGTCGAAAATGAAAATGATCACTTTTATGCCACTTTAGCCCTCCGGAACGATCCAGTACTCATGACAGTAGGATTTATGGAGTTGAAATTGAAAAAAAGGAACAAAATTGATCCTACAGGGAATCAAAAGTTAGTCCTTGTATCCACAAAACTATGATTTTTCATTGAGCTACCCCAAAAGTTTTGAACATATTTATTAATTGAATTAGGTCTTATCTATTGGATGACTATTTGTTGTTTATTCTATCGATTTAATTCTCTGAAACCGTACAGTACCAAATATTTGAATTGTTGAAGGTCTCTTTATCTCAGTTTGTTAATTTTAATCACCCTCATGCAGGATCTGCAGGAAGCATTAGAAGTAAAGGATATGTTTATTTTCTCCATTACTCTACCTCATTGTAAGTAGTTAGTAAATCACCCCTGTTGGAAACACGAGAAAACGGGCATCATGTGTATCGAAAGTTTCGTTCTGACGCTTGCGGGGTAATAACAAAGTTTCTTTCACGAAACAAAAGTTGTATTACGGCGGGTTACCAGAATTCGTTGCGGTAGGAAAGCGAAAGAAAAATAATTCGAATCGTTATTTTTCGACACAATGCGCCTTTAAAGCAGCTATGCTACGATATAGAAAGATACCTCGTTTATTTTTGAGCTATTGCAGCGCATTCTCGTACAGTACGATTGAGTACTTCGCGTTTTAGTCTATCTACTGTGATCAGTAGCCCCGTGAATGTAGTGCGCATATTTATCGTGGGAGGTAACGGTGTAGGTCTCCCGCTGGATGATGAGATCCGGCCTCGAACTACACGTCCAATTGCGGGGTTTTCCTCGTCTCGGTATCTCCCCAGCCGGGAAAAGCTGTATGGTCCCGTTTGATCTTCTGACATGTGTGGTAGTGTAAGTGTTGCGGTAGGTGTAAGTAAGAAATGAAGATACGTAACGAAAGAGTAAGGAAAGAGTGCGCGGTTCGTGGACCGTTTGTTAGGGTACTGCTCCGGCATTCGCTTGGTATTGATAGGAGAAACTATCGATAAGTATCGATCAGAGCAGTCGTCCTCTAAAATTCTCCTCCAGGCAGTCGCTGAACTCGGCTTAGCTATTGCAACGTCGTAGCATTTTAGTCATCGGATCGCACAAGGCGCGGGCCAGCGCGTGAGAGGGGGTGCTTCAGGCGCCGGGCTGGCGGTGCAACCGGTCGCCTTGGAGGCTGCAGGCCGCCGGGGGCGAGTTTGGGAACATCTGAGGATCAGCTAGCGAGAATGATGTGTGAGGACAGATCGTCTGCAGCTGGCGGCGGACTCCATTTTGCGACCGGTCCCAAAACTCTGTAATGAGGTGACGCGGTCCGCGGGTCTTCAGCGTGAGAGGTCTGGCACGTGACTCCTCCAGATAGGGGCCGGTGGAGTAAACCGTTGGCATTCGAGTTTGGGCCGAATCGCGGTGCGGAGGCACTTTGGGTGATCCGTGAAGAGGTGATCGCAGTCTTGCGACGGTGACGTGTTACCACACGACAGTCCCCAGATTAGCACGGTGGGGTAGTCTAGGTACGGCTTGCCTCAGGAATGGGAGTGCTGTGGAATGCAGCGGTAGTTTCCGGAGGAGTATGTAAATAAACATTATAACATACAATCATTTTAAATAAACCTGCACAAAAAACTCTGTGTTGTTGTTTTTCACATCACGAGGACGTCACACTATGTAGCTAGTGTGCAAAATCCTGCGAGCGTTGGGACTCGAACCGTAGGAAATCCTTATCAGGGCACTCGATTCTCGTACGGGGCAGCACGCTGATGGTTCAGCGGAGGGCGAGTGGTCGCGAGGGGCGTTTCGCGCGCGATGCAGTTTCGCCTAAGCGAATTCAAGGTAACGGGCGCTCGCGGCGAAGTTGTTCCGTTCTGTTTGCGTATCCCGCGTGAGGGCAGCGGCGCGACGCGACGCGAGGTGGCCGCGTAGAATTGCAGCGCGGCGCGAGTTCGCGGAAGGCGGAGCGTCCCGGGCCGGCTCGAGTGACGCGCGACAAGTTGCAGGGCGGAATTCGAGCACCTTTGTGGACGCCGTCTGAGGGCCCTCTTCCTTTGGCGCTGCAGATCCATTTGAGCCTGAGGATGTACTCTGTGGGGCAGTCAGTGCTGGGTAGGACTAGTAGAGATCCCGTGTGGTCTACAACACCAAACATGCCTTGTTTTATCAGGGGGATATTTACCTCGGGGAGGGCTTTTATGGACTATTGCCTTTATCCTCACTTTCCGCCGACGCACAAGTACGCCGACAGGATGATATCCGGATCCAGCCGGAACCCAGTTTGCCCTCGCGGCCACCTTCCCATACAATATCTGGGTACGGTCCTGCTAGCTTAGAGCTCGTAGCTATCCATGCTAGTGCCGGAGTGAAAACAATGCGCTTACTCACATGCGCAGGGAACAAGACCCTTCTCTTTATCCAGAGAACCCAGGTCACCGACACGATAAATCAGAGAGCCCAGCTGGGGGCTACCAGAGCTAAGATCCGGGCAGCTTGGAGCCCCCATTCCGTTTCCCCACTGCCTACCTCTTTAAGCTAAAGACGAGGGTACCGCTGGAACCTACGCAACCTGACAAGAGGTATCAATATCACGCCGGACTTTTATATGTGGATTCCAGAGCGTTCCCAGGGACGTCCTTCAGCCAATCCTGTCCAAAGGTCTACGCGCCATAGGTCGAACTGCTGGGTAACCGGGCAAGCCTGCATTTTCAGGCATTCTATTTATCCATCACCGTTTACTCTTAACTAGTTTTGCCAGGTTCTGCGTACACCATTGCCAAAATATAGTTTTTATTGACGTGTCAACCTTTTATGTACTCTAATTTTTCTTATGTTATTCTATGCTGCTAAAATGATCAATAGCAAAGTAGTTGGATATCACAATCGCAGTGTCACTACATCGCGATGAACGCAATAACACGACCGCTTTTACAGACGACGCTACAGCTGTTTTCCCAAAGTCTAATTATTGCAGCGCGCTAAAGGGCGGGGCACAAATTCAGATCCGTTCGAGTTCGTGGAAACGGAGCCGCTCGGGTCGAGGGCGGCGCAACACGTCGCGGGCGAAACACACACTCGACACCTCGCCTTGCCTCGCCGCGCCGCGACGGAGGGCCTTTGTGGGGCGGCGCCCCCGAGGACTGCCCGGCCCCAGCTGCCGGAGGCACCCGCCCGCCCGCCCGCCCGCCCGCCCGCCCGCCCGCCCGCCCGCCCGCCCGCTCGCCCGCCCGCCCGCCCGCCCGCCCGCCCGCCCGCCCGTTTGCCCGCCCGCCCGTCTGCCCGCCCGCCCGTTTGCCCGCCCGTTTGCCCGTTGCCCGCCCGCCCGTTTGCCCGCCCGCCCGTTTTCCCGCCCGCCCGTTTGCCCGCCCGCCCGCCCGCCCGCCCGTTTGCCCCCGTTTGCCCGCCCGCCCGCCCGCCCGTTCGCCCGCCCGTCAGTCCGTTCCCCCGCCCGTCCATTCGTCTGCCCGTCCGTCCGCCTGCCCGTTTGCCCGCCCGTTTCCCCGATGTTCGCCCAGTCACCCGCCCGTTCACCCGCCCGTTCACCCGCCCGTTCACCCGCCCGTTCACCCGCCCGTTCACCCGCCCGTTCACCCGCCCGTTCACCCGCCCGTTCACCCGCCCGTTCACCCGCCCGTTCACCCGCCCGTTCACCCGCCCGTTCACCCGCCCGTTCACCCGCCCGTTCGCCGCCCGTTCGCCTACTCGTTCGCCTGCTCGTTCGCCTGCTCGTTCGCCTGCTCGTTCACCTGCTCGTTCGTCCGTCCAGTCCGTCCGTTCGTCCGTCCGTCCTTTCATCCGCCCAGACCGCCAGCCCGCCCGCGCTCCCGTGTGCCGGGAATCCTGTGATCCTTTCTTCGGCGTTTCGGTGTAGGGGATCCGCGTTGGCAGAGTCGCTGGTCGCATCTGCGCGGGTTTTGTAGATTTGTCGCCGTCTGGTGAAGTTGGTCGCGTCTCGCTTTTGCAATTTTTGCACTATTGATTCGTATATTTTCTCGTTGCTCTTTCTTTCCTGTTGTGGGTTGTCTTTTTACAATACTTTCATTTATATTTCTTCTTTGTTCCTTCTGTTTCTTATTTTGTATCTGGTCATCGGAACCCTCCGTCTTTTCCACTGCGTTCATTATTTTCGTTCTTTCAGTGCTCTTTCTCACCGTGTAATGCAGTTCTTCCCTCTGTCTACTTGTTTTGTTCTCTCGTAGCGTTCCTTCTCTATTTCTCTCTTAATGTTTTTTCTCTAAGTGTCTTCCCTCCTTACTTTCATTTGTCTGCCTGCCCATTTTTCTTGTGATTTCTTGTCTCATTCTATTTTTTCATTCATTTATTCACTCATACACTCATTTATAAAGAATATTGTTTCCTTGTCGATCTGATATATTCCTTCACTCTCTATTGCATCTAGCAAGGAATGTGTTGTTTTTCTCTGTTTTGCTCTTGTCTTTAATCTCTTTAATTTTGCATATCACGATCCCTGTTGCAACTCGCCATTTACCTACTTAACTACTCTTTCAATTTTTGAAAATTAATATTCAAACCATAAAGGAAAGACAGCCATTCCTCTACGTTCAAACTACACATCGTTTTTTCAATTGATATTAAGGTTTCGGGAATATTGAAAAACATTGCTAAAAGAGAAAAAAAAGCTCTTTAGAAACAATTATTGTAAGTACTTGAATTCCGTGAATTTATTTATCATTGTCAGATAGGATCTGTAATTGAAACCACAAACTGAATGTCACCGTTTAGAATAGAGAACCCTTAGGCGCAATGTTTTTAGTTTATCTTTTATGAGACAATTTTTGAAAGTTTTAACCTTACGTGATCTTCTTTCTTGTAAATAATAAATCGCATGTATTTTGTTTCACTATTCGACAGATGTTCAGCCCGAAATGCGTTTAATTAATACCCATCCTGTGGCCAATGTGCATATCCATTACTTGCACTCGCGATTGATTTCATTTCATTACGTACGTTCGATTAACACGCTCTCATCGCACAAACAAGACCCTCGCGAGTGCGTGTAAGGCCGAGCATACGAGAACGGATAGTTAATATTTGACTGTTATTTTAATCGACCTGCAACTAAAAGGACGAAATATGTCGAATAATTGCTAACAGAATGTTGTTTTAATAAGAAGAGATTTTTCCAAATGTTATATAGTAAATTTTCCTCCCAAATCAGTGGTCGTTTATGATTGTGCATTTAATCCATAAATGAAAAAAAAAACTCTAAATTTTAAAAAAATTGTAATAATACGAAACCATCACAAATTTTACTCTTTTCAAATACTTTTATCCTTACAGTCAGGTCGTTTGCGTACATATTGTATATAACCACAATATTTTCACAAAATTACCTTTGAATGGTATCTTTACAATGCATGAAAAGGAAACGGGAAAATTCATTAGTTTACGAAGCACAATAGTGTATTGAATATTGAAGACAATAGCAGTTGGGAATATATAAAAGATTTTTCATAAACGCAGGTATAGGTAGTATTGTAACTGAAAACCAGTGATGGATACAGCATAAAAGCTGAAATTGACCGAAAGGTTTTACTATGCTGTCTGATTTGCAAAACCTGTCATTTGTGCGAGAAAAAATGCAGAGGAGAAATAACAGCAGAATCGAAATCTTTGAACCGGGAGCGGTGGCTCAGTGTATCAACTGATGTAATTGCACCGCCTCTGACCGGAAGGTTCTAAGTACGAGTCCCGACAGTGGCAGGTTTTTCGATACAAGTTTTCCAGCTAGATCGATTTCAGTCGCAGTCTCTAGGAGGGTTCTAGCGGCCGGCTGCTCTGATCAGTAGTTTTCCGTGGTTTCTTCAATCAACCTCCAGTCGAATGCCGGAGTAATACCCTAGCAAACGGGCCACGGACCGCGCGCGATCTTTCCTTTCTCTTCCTTGTCCTACCCTCACCTCTTACACACACCCTTACACGAACATGAAGTACACTATCACATATGCCGGGAGACCGGTCGGCGATTTCGAACTTGTCCGGGCTCGGGCGGTGCCCTGCTGGTGGGAGATACCTAGGTGAGGAAAATCCCGGTAGTCGACTGTAGGTTGGCGCCGGATCTCGCCATTCAGCGGGGGAAGATCACCGTCACTTCCCGATAAAAAACAACCAGTACACATGTTACTGACTATGAAAAAACATCCAGTACATATGACTAATGACCTCAGTGGTTGAATCACTAACAATCAATTAATAGAAATGTTCGCCGTCTGAGAATCAGAATGATTAAAGTTTGAAGAAATTTCATAATAATAAGAGGAAGATGAAGCAGGGGGAGCAGAGGAGAGAAAAGGAGGAGGGGAGAGGAGAGAAAAGGAGTAGGAGGAGAGGAGAGGAGGGAAGGGAAGGGGAGAGGAAAGGAAAAGAAGGGAGAGGAAAGAAACAGGAGGAAAGAAGAGAATAGGAATAGGAGGAAAGATGAGAAAAAGGGGAGAAGAAGAAGAAGTTGAGAGAAGAGGAAGAGGAGGAATTAATGTTTGTTTCTAACAGACAACAGTATAGCAAAAATCCTAGAATTCGTATTTGTGTACTCCTCATTCCTCTTGGAAACACAAGGGAGGCTCGTGCGGGAGAGCAATATTGACTTTTCCCACTCCGCCTTCCTCACTTGTCGCCCGTTGCGTGCGCGTGCATGTGCGAATGTCCGTCCGTGTCGTGGTTGGCGGGCTGACGCTCTGGTGCGCTGGTGTGCTGGTGGGCCGCCGCCCGCCCTTGCCCGCAGACGCGACGCCAGCCGCGCCCTGCGAAGGGCAAAGGCACAGCGACCGCCACCGCCGCGCACGACTGCGATCGCCTCTTGCTGGAAACGGCCTCTGCAAAGTGTTCAGACATCAAGCGAATTTCCCCATCATCCCACGTTGTAGGAAGGAAAGATGGCTCAAGTGTAGTGTATTTTCCGTACGTAACAGATCAATGACGTGTATCGCCGACCTCTATCTGGACCTTGATCGCTGAATGTAAGTTGAAATGCGGTTGGTCGCGATGTGAGCACGGCACTCACCTGAGTCCTTTAAAGTTCTTCGACTATTCTTGCTGAAAGTTCAGAGTTTTATTTCGTATAATGTAATAATCTCTAATTTACAATACCTCTGTATTTCAGGTGACTTTTACCACGTCAGCGGAGTAAGTTCAATTTATCTAATGTAGCATCCTTGTCTATATTGGAGAAAAAAATAAACCGAACGTTTATGATCAGTCTACGTCCTCAGGAATGTGAACCTTGTGGCAGTTTTTTCCTAATATTCTGAATTGTCTAGGAAGAACGACTTATGACTCGCGTTTCTAAAAGATCTTACATGATTGGAATAACATTCACAACACTTCTAAACGTGAAGACATGTTTGGATACTCGACGTTTACATGTATTTTCGAGAGATATTGCAAATATTGTACTATGGATGATGTTAATAGGTTAAATTCTTCTTCTTCTTCTTCTTCTTCTTCTTCTTATTATTATTATTATTTCTTGAAACATTCATCACAATTCAATTAAGCCTTCATTTTGATCGTACATATTTTTTATTGAGGAAATATATACCTGGAAATCGCAATCTTCCCTGTATGGTACTCTTGTTTTGTTTTGGCATCGGCTCATTTATCTCTTAAATAACATTTATTTATATGAAAAATATCATTGTTATAGTTTCTAGATTGTTGCATTAAACAAGGAAGAGGCTGCATAATTGCAGTTTCCAATTCTATTTTTACTATTTCTTTCCTCTGGCAGTTTTCTACAAATCCAACTTGCCTCTTTATCTTACTGAATTGACTTTCATTTCCTTTGCTATAAGCCTTTCTTGTTTTCCACTTGCGTTCATCTCTTGTGTCGGTTGTCTTGCCGTCCACTTTTCTTTGTATTCACTCCATTTCCGATATATACATGCGCTCAATCATTCTCCTTTACTCCTTCACTCAGAGACAGTTTTTGCTGCCTGTTACTTTGTGCACGCTGCCCTCCCTGACATATCACTCTCTAACTCAATCGTCCCCTCCCCCGCTCGTCATCCGCCTACGCCTTTCTTAACCCCCTTCTTCACCACCGTTAGATGCAGAGCAGCCTTCCAACTGCCCAACAGAACTCGCGGGGCGCGGCATGCGGGCGGTAAAAGCGATGTGTGGCGTGGCGGGGCTTGTGGTGGCGGGGCGTGTGGTGGTGGCGGGGCGTGTGGTGGTGGCGGGGCGTGTGGTGGTGGCGGGGCGTTGGGGCGGGCGTGTGGTGGTGGCGGGGCGTGTGGTGGTGGCGGGGCGTGTGGTGGTGGCGGGGCGTGTGGTGGGGCGGGGCGTGTGGTGGTGGCGGGGCGGGGCTTGGCGTGGCGTGGTGTCGCGACGCGGGGCGTGGTGTGGCGTTGCGTGGCGGGTGTAACAGGGGGGGGGAGATGGAGAGGAGGCGAGAAGGGGCGAGCGCGTCATCGGAGGTAATATCCCCGGAAGCGCGTCTTGGGTTTCGCTGCGCTCTGGAGACACGCGGCGGGCTCCGTCTCCTGCTACCCCACACCCCCACCCTCGGGGCGACTCAAAGGCGTGTTCATAAAACCGCACTGATGGGGCGACGGGGCTACCGGCAGCATTGGGGACGACGGGTGAGGCTGTGGCAAGGGACGCGGGGGCCGGGGGTTGGTGGGCGAGGTTTGCGGGCTGCCGGGGCCCGCCGGGGGGGTGACGCAGGGTTTTAATTTCCTCCCCCGACCTCTTTCTCCCCCATCTTCTCCGCGCGCCGATACTGCTTCTGCCTGCTCCGCCGCCCCCGCCGGCTGCGGGTTGACGCAGGGTGCTGGAACTGTTTCTCTCCAGTGTGTCGCCTCGACTGTGTTTGGGGCTTCGCTGCCGCTCTTGGTTGTCTGCGCCAGCTGGCTGTTGAAATACGTTTTGTTCCGCGGGCTTTGTCGTCTTCAGATGTCACTGCTATCGGCGTTGTTGCCTCCCAGTCCTTCCTGATAAGAACCACAGCACTCCCTCTCAAGACGACTTCACCACGCAAGGACTACTTCGGCGAATATTTAAGAGAGCGTTTAACAGTCATTATAGGCTACAATTAAAAAAAAATTATATTAATTTACAAAAATATCGTAATAGCATGTACAATGCATGTATGTGCCTGGGTATGTGTGTGTTTGTTTGTTCTACAATATCGTTTAAACTACCTGACTCTACTAACAAATTTTGCGCAAACACTTCTGAGAAGTCTTGAAGAAGAAAGTGCGAATTCTCAAAATACTACCACAGATTTGGTTCCACAAGAAAAGTTGTAATGGAACTCTTTATGTATCTAGACGGCATTTTTTCAGGGCGTTTTGATGTGACACGGGGCGAGGTTGGGCGGCAGCGGGGGTGGGAGAGTGAAATGGGCTGCGTGGGTGTGGCGGTGGTGGCGAGTGGGTAGGACAGCAGGGTGAGCGGGTGGAGCAATGCTGCTTAATATAGTTTTAAAAATGAATACCGGGTAAAACCAGGTAACTGTTTGAAGACAAAACCTAAAAGGTATATTTATAACAATTTTTACTAGTAATTTTTATTAGAGATATTGTTTGAATTTAAATTCAAGAATGTTCGAAATATTGTTTATAAATACATGTGTTAATGATTGAAAAAATTGACATGTAATATATCATTTTATAGCATCCTAGCTGATTACACAGCATTGCTGGTTTATTTATTATATTATTTATTTATTTACGATGCAACTCCGCATGATTGGATCTCCCTGTTAAGCTTGCCTTCCTTGCTCTTCCTTCCGACCCTACCGATCATTTCTTTCTGCCTCCTGTTCTCCCCTCCCCCTGTCACTCGATTACAATGTATAACGGGGAGTGTATTAAATTCAATTTTGTAAAAATCATGTTTCTGGATAGGTATTTTGTATTGTATTACCCTCTCCTTTATTCTTGGCCATTCAAAAATATTCGTGAAAATGATGGAAGCAATCCCTCCAGTGGTTCAGAACATTTTCAAGGGCGGTGGTCCCTATAGCAGACATTCTCACCATCTTGTACGCATATACAACAGTATTTGGCTTAATTAATTCACTAGTGAATATTAGCTCCTCTCAATTTAATATGTACTGCATTTATATTTAATGCTTCTGTCAATCCGCCAAGGAAAAATTTCCCTAAAAAATATCAATATTGTACATTTACTCTTTTTATAAATGATCTCGTGTAGGTATTTTATTACATTGAATTATTTCATTATTAACTCTACAGTTGGCATAAAAAGAAGACCACAAAGGGAATTTATTTTGATCATTAAACTATTACCTACTGAATAGGCAGTAGCCGACCTGGATGGCCGAGGTGGCTAAAAGCGAGTGCCGACTCAGCGCTTCGGTTCGAAGGGTCGCGGGTTCGAGTCCCGCCTTGGGCATGGTTGTTTGTCCCTTGTCTTTGTATGTATGTGTTGTCGCGGAGGGTCTCGCGTTCTGCTGACCCCAGATCAGAGGAGCCCGCAAGTGTGTTGGTGTCTAGTGTATGGTCGAATATGCGTCCCATCGGGACGTAAAGGATAACCGGCTGTCGGCTGGATGAAAACCCTAGAAAGAAAGAATAGGCAGTAAATTTATATGTACTTGGCGATAGAATTCATTGCAGTGAGTAGTGTAACGCTGTTAATTTCTGTGTGTATCTTCTTGACGGTTACATCACTGTTGTACTTTGAATAAATTGCAACACACTGTCACTTTCATTCATCTTCGTTTCTTTAAAATCTTTTTTCCACCTCAGTGTTTCCCTACGTGGATTTTTTCTGTTAACTGTATGTGAGAGATCACAGACGTACTTACGTGTCTAATTCTTCCTTCATAACTACTCTATAAGTTTTACACGAATTCTATTCAAGACATTTACGACGTGTCATACCCGGTTTCATTACCAGTTAGCGTTCATTTCACAGTGTCTGAAGCATCTGACTCCACCTCCTCCATCACTGATGTCACTTTCCTGTACCAGATAAATCAAGCACCTATCTCGACCGCCATTTTCTTGCCTTCATCAATCTCTGGTACCACGCTACTTTTGCCTCTCGCATGTTCCGTTTTTCACCTCCCCTCTGCTGAGCTTTCCACTGCGCCTGCCTCTGCCTCATTTGTTTTCACCTTCCTTCATTTCTTTCCCTTCTCCCCGAAAATTCTTCATTTTGAGTCACAAGATGCTCTGTCCATATTTTATCTCCACTCCTCCCCATGCCAGCGTTCGTGTTTCCTTTTACTGCCTGAATCCATAAAACCAGTCCTTCTTGTCTAACATTAGTTGGTTCGGTGGTATATCAGCGTATCGGGCTGCTATATGCAAGTTTGCGGGTTCCAACCCGATCGAAGCCGTGGATTCTTAAGGGCGAAAAAACTCTTCGTACGTGTTCCTTCGTAGGGGGAGTAAAATCGGCTGTCCCATGTTGTAGATTTACTGCATGTAAAAGAACCACAAGTTTAAAAGAAGGCTCTGAGCTAAATTCAAAATCGCCTTTTTGTCGCCCGAGTAATACCTTTTTTCTCCGCTACATGATGAAAAGAGCGTGGCCATATTTTCATGGTCAAACGGAAGAGCGGGCCTGATGGACCGAGTCTCGCCACGTAACATAAGGTATCAACTTAACTAGCATTACATCAAATTGCTTCCAGCAGTTTCTTACATTTCTTCATCTATCAAGTCCGTTTATTGTATCCTTCAACGTGCATATCTAATTACACCCCTTTCCTTACCATGACCGCTTCATCTCCGCTCCCACTTTGAGCGACCTTTGGATTCCGGCCCACTCTCGCTTTGGCCTCTTGTGTGGTTGCAGCGTTCTTCGCCCACCCACCGCGTTCCCCGCCCTCTTCGCTCGCCCGACCCGTTTCCTTTGCGCCGCCCCCCTATCTCTCGCCTGCCCTCGCCCGCGCAAACTCGCAATTTTTTCGCCGTCCTCCCCCGCATCCGCCCCCGCCCTCCTTCCGGCGCGGCCCCGCGGGTTACGAAACGATTTATATCTTTTGGGGGGCCCCGAAAAGGAAAAATTAAAAAGACAGAACTTAATAGCGAGTCGACGGCGGGGCGCGCGGGGAGGCGGCGGCGGGCGACAGATGCTGCCGGGACGCGCCGTTCTCAGAGCGCCTGGGCCGCTGCGGGGGCGGTCAGGGAGGCAGCACGGAGGGCGGGGCCCGAGGACGAGGCCGGAGGGCAAAGACGGAGATATCGAGGCCGAAGGTCGAATGTGGAAGTAAAGACCGGTGAGGTCGAGGCCGGTGACCGGGAGACGTGGCTCAGTGCTCTGATGTCACTGCAGTCCCGCTGACCAGGAGATCCTATCTTCGAGTCCCGACAGTGGCAAGATTTTCGACCCTATCGTGTCAGCTAGGTCGAATTCAGTCGCTGTCTGGAGGAGAATTCTAGAGGCCGGCTGCTCTTATTCGTATTTTTTCGTTTCTGGAAAGATACTCGAGTCCCAGTCGAGTTCAGATTTTTCTGTTTCCTTGATCACCATGAGGCGAATGACGGAGCAGTACCCTAACAAACAGGCCACGTACCGCGCGCGATCTTTCCTTCCTCTTTCTTGTCCTACCCTCACCCCTTACACGCACACTTATGCTAACATACATTACACTACCACACATGCCGGGAGAGCCGTCGGGAGCTTAGAGATTGTCCCCGCTGAGGCGGTGCCCCGTTGATGAGAGATACTTGGTTGAGGGAAACCTCGCTAGCTGATGGTAGTGAGGCGCCGGATCTCGCCAACCAGCAGCGGGAAAGATCGTCACCATCTTCCGAGGAAAAAGCATGCACTACTTACTTAAGGGACTAATGACCCTAGTAGTTGACGCACCCGGAATCACCAGCAACCAACCAATCGACGCCAGCGAGGTCGAGGCCGACGCTGATGAGGTGGAGAGGCCGGTGAGCGATGTCGGAGACGAAGAGAGTAAAGATGGGAAGCGTCGGGGTGAGTCTGGACCCTCGTCTCCCATCCGGCATCGCCCCACGTTCGCTCTCATTGCTCTCGGTTATATTACCTCCGGGGTTGTGCTCCCCCGTTCTGGTCATTCGTTTGATGACGTAAAGAAAGGTCTTCTTTCGTTTCGAGGGGAGACGGCATGGGGAGATATCCGCGCCTTTGAGGGAAAACGGAGGGTCATCAGTGAAAATGTGCCTAGGTAGTAAAGACTCCTCGACTGAGCTAGTCGGTCGTAAAAGCGTAGAATTCTTTTTATTGGCTCATAATGCAGAGCACTAACATACGCAATTAAGAGATATCGAAATGTTCTCTTAGAGCCGTAAAACTATGTTTATGATCATGAACTGGCTGTACGTCATTTGAGCAAATATTAATTTTGTTGTAGTAATTTTGTAGAAATATAACATTTTTCTATAAATAGGTGTTTAATGATTTATGCACTATATGTGCTATCATTATTGATATGATTTATACACTATATACACTATATACACTATATTATACTACATTGTACGTATTTGAAACGAGTCAAAACAATAATGACAATCATTCTATTGTACTATTCATGAAAAACCTTATAAAAGTTGTGTATTTTGTAGAAAGTGAATCGTTAACACAGGGCTAAAAGTAGTATGTTTTGAGAAGATTACGTGAAATTGCTTATGCTTTATCAACGATACAATCATGAAAAAAATATCTTGCTTAATTGTATTAGTGAAAGTGCTATACCAGTTGAAACAGTAATTGTTAATAACTTAGATTGGGGAGTTAGATAAGATAAAGCGGTTAAAAAGTGCGTTTACTCTTCCGATTTTGTGTAGATTATTGTACCTTTCCGAATTATGTGTGTAGATTATTGTCCCCTTATTGTATTTATTACCATTCCAAAGTAGATTCTTCTAATCTCCTTTTTAATTTGTTTTTCTCTAACTTGATTTATTTTCGGTAAAGGCGAGAATAAATCTGCTTTTAAACGGCCTTTCTTCTCTATCCCACATCCTTTGGCGAGTAGTTTCTTAACTTCATTAAAACTGGTGCCTTTCCTATTATTAAGTTCTAGGAGTTTTATCCTGCCGTTTGCAAAAACATCCGCTCGTCAGCAGCAGTAATTCACTAAGAACTGAGTTTCAAACTTGTTTTACTTTCGCCTGACGGATGCCTTCTCGCGCTCCAAACCAGGAACTAGTTTGTCTTTAGTGTATCAGCAACTTCTCCGCCGATACCATTTTTCTTTCGGATGTTAGTACTGGGAAGATGCTTTTCTTTATTTAACAGTCTAACCATATGTTCAAATGTACGTTTATGCTTTTTGGCAAAACTTGAACGGAAAAGAAGAGACAAAACAGTAAATTTCTTAAAGAGTTTTAGGTGACAATTACACTTTTGTAAAGATATTGGTTCTCAGACATCTGAAAAACTTGGAAATTGGAAGTGTCTTATCTTTTTTTAGCTATTGTATCTTGCGTGTAGTTTACATATAGTTGACATTTGCATAGTGTTAATAAGCTGTTCAACTTATGATATAGATATCAGATCATTTTTCTTCCATTTCATTTTTTATATAAATACAATTATTTTAAAAATATTATATTAAGGTCAATATTAACTTCTTTTAATAATGTATTAATTATCTATCATTCTGAAATGCAACCTAGACTAGCAAACAACTAAAGAGGCTAAAAGCCTCAACTAGATTTGTGTGGAGCCTCCGATGGGTATTTTCATGTTAAAAAATCTTATTTGTTTTTTAACATTCGTAATAGTAAGAAATATTAAATACACGTAACTGACTCGTCCATTATTGAGCATAGCGTCCATCATATGGCATCATTATATGAAAAAAAATATTGATAGAACTACTTTTTAATTTGTGTTCTATAACAGAATATGTTTAATTAATGTATGTTAATTATTATGTATGTTAATTAATATTAATGTTAGGGTTAATTATCTGCTGAATGAAGCTGTAAAATTTGCATCATACTGGAAAAGCAGATAAGTAATTAATAACCTTTAATCACTGAAAGTCTCTGGAAATCCTCCAAAGCATTTTCTAGAAATCTTTCAGAATATTCTGAAAGGGTGTGAATTAAAATATTGCGGAGAATAATCTGAAGGGCAATTGATCACCATGATTGCGTAGTCTTCTGCGGACGAAGTTTGTATGGTTTAGGTTATCCGGGAAGAACCGAATCTCTGTCGTGGTGACAGACGTTTTGGCCAACATGTCGTGGCCTTCCTCAGAGCATACTGCAGCGCAGAGAGTACTCAGAGCGCTGCGGAGCGTCTCCAAGACCATAAGGCCACAACATGTTGGCCGAAACGTCAGCCACCACGACGGAGATGCGGCTCGACCCGGATAGCCTTGACAATACAACTGATCTCCTTTGTATGTGTCTTAAAACGTCCAAAAACGCTTTAAAACCCCAATGTGAATTTTTTCAGAAATATGTTGCAATATTTTGGGATAATATGAAAACAATGGTCAGTTCCCCACCAGTAGTCAGACATGTCGAATGATACCTTTCATTCCCGAATGGTTTAACTGCAACGGACACACGGAGGTTACCCGATTATTAAAAGTAGGATTTAATTGAATTTTAATTATGTATTATTCTCTATTCTGACCACCTAATAGTAATGCTTTCAATTGTTATAAGTAAAAATTAAGATTCATTAGGATGTATGTTTCATTAAAGATTAATCTACGAGGAATATAAAACGCTTTTTGTTCGATATTTATTACTAGACTTTACTGTTTAGAAACATTTTGTGTTGATAAATGAATGGTTGGTGATTGTTTAAAATAATTTTTATTATCTTGTTAGTAGTCTCATTTGGTACTGCCTTAAGCTTATTTGTTTTCGCTAGTGTTCAATTGTAAAATTTTCGAATCGAAAAGAGATGAAGACGACTTGACAGGAAGCACAGAGGCTTTTCCATATCAGAAACATCCGAAATGCTCATTAAAAAGCTTACACATTTAATTTTTTGTTATATTTAGATCTCAGCAATACAATTACTTTTACTATTACGTGAAGAACTTAGCTAAGTCAGAAATGTTAGGCGCTGAGTTTGAGCAAAGGAAAAGACGGAAAAAGGATTGGAAAAATTAGATACATGTCAAGCGAAGAGTGAACCGGGGTGCAGTTGTCAGGAATATTTGTTTAGATTTTCCGATGAGTCATCTATGTAGAATATGCATCTTCGGATATAAGTAAATAATAAATAAATAAATAAAACATGAAAATCCCCGGGTGAGCAACGGCCTCTGATTATAGAGGATTGTTCTTAGTAATATTCTCACAACTGAGCAACGTTTGTGGGTCTTACAATTATTTTCCTACAATTTTTTACACTAGCCACATTATTTTCCTTCACACTATTTACACTAGGTGTTACAACTAGTTTTCAATGTTACACTTCTGTCTATAATATAACGTACTCGAAAAAGTAGCAAACATTTTTTGTGTGTTCTCGCTTATTAACGTTGCTTTCAGTTTAAAAATATCTCATTTGCGATTTGCGTCATCATCCATCAGTAATAATTATTCTGTTCTTCATTTTCTTCGTCCTCATTGTCTCTCTTCTCTCGTTTTTTGTTCTTTCACCCTCGTTTGCCCCGCCTCCGCCGCCTCCCCTCCGCCTCCGCCTCCGCCCCGCCGCCGCCTCCGCCTCCGCCGCCGCCGCCGCCCCCCCCTCCGCCCCGCCCACCCGGCCCCCCCCGGCGTTGCTCTCTGGCGGCGCCCGGGGTCAAGAGTTCCTCTCCAGCCGTCTGCCGCCGTCGCTGGCGCTGTCGGCCTGGCGTCAGAGGCCTTTGTGCCGTCGCGCGCCTCTTTTATTCGAGGAGGGCGCGGGGGAGGGGGCGGGGTGAGGCTGAAGGGAAGGGAGATGATGGTTGGTAGGAGCAGCGTGGAAGCGGAAGCTATGGTGACAAGCGAAGGAAGGTTATAGAAGAGGTGTGGAAGTAATGTGGTTGGAGGATGGTGGAGGAGGTCACAACTCCTTACAAGAGACTATTGGCGAAAGGAAAGAAAGTGGACTGAAAATGCATCATTATTTCTTTGAAGTTTGCTTTAATACTACAATGTTATTGCCAATCCCCCTTTTTTGGACTCTTTGCGGTTTCTCTTGCGTCATTTCTTGCTCTCGCGTTAGTTCTTTTCCAACTCGACCTTCTTTCTGTGCCATTTTTATTATTTCACTATTATGTGCATAAGTTTCATGATTGATTTTTAAAAGAATTTTGAAATAATTGGTGCCGGAAAAAAAAACATTTTCTTATTTTTGTTGTTAATTTCACTAGGCTACATTTAGTTATACATTTACAATACTTAAATGATTACATTTTGTTCTATTATTTTTTTCTTCGCAATTTCCATGTTATTTTTATTTTCAGTTAGTGACCTACACTTCGTTCTTGCTTCATTTCTCTGCGAGTATTAACTTTCTGACTTGACTTCGGTAATTTTTTTCTCATTATGTTATATTTACGGTAGTACGAAATGAAAATGGAACTTCATATTAAATTTCTTTCCATGTAATTTCTTGAGATCCTCTGTACCGTAAGTTGCCCTTACGTGTTTACTATTTCAGTTGAAAAGGTTTATTTTTTGCTTAATTTTTACCTTCTCTAGTGTTTTTCATGCTTTTCGTGTTTCTCTGGGCTATTTTCTTGAATTGTTCTTCTCGTTGTCTCCGTTGTGCTTCAAGACTGAACAAAACACTGGTGATAATAGAAGCACATTAAAACTAGTTGAAGAAAATATACCATTTTTATGACTTTTGGAAGAAAAAACAAAACTATAATATGCTTATAAAATAAATATCAATTAAAACCCTTTTCAAAAATCATAAAATGCTCTTGTAGATTGAAGAAAATAAAACTATTTAGAGAGTTCGAAGAAAGAATGAAATATATGATCTTATGATATCTTACCGTGTGATTATTCCACGGTAATATCCATTAATAATTAGATATCTAAAAAATATCGAAAGTCTCAACACAGAAAAGAATGAAATGAAAAATAAAATAAAATTATCCAACATTAAGGAAAGCTAGTGATAGAAAATTATGACTAGTTTCCATGCCGTTGCCACAATTTCCCGTTTAGCGACTATATACTACGGCAATCCCATTAAATCGTCAATTTTTTCTTCCCTCCACTCGAATACAATGGATCATCACACCATCAAATTTCAGTTGCGATATTATTAATATACTATCACATTCACAGTAGTTGTTTTACCTCTATTACTTTAATTGACCACATAGTCACTACATAGCGTCGACGATGGTGTAACGGTTTGCGTCTCGGCCTTTTCTACCTAAGTTTGTGGGTTCAAACCCGATCGAAGCCGTGGATTCTTAAGGGCGAAAAAATCCTTCGTACGTCTTCCTTCGGAGGGGAAGTAAATCCGGCTGTCCCATTGTAATAGATTTACCGCACGTAGAAGATCCTCAAGCCTAAATGAAGCCTCTGAACTAAATTCAAATTGCCTGTTTCGTCGTCCAAGTGATACCTTCTTTCTCCCCTAGTAGGTAAAAGGAGTGGTGAAACGAAATTTGCGTGGTGAGACAGAAGAGCAGGCCACATGGTCTGAGCCTCGCCACCTAAAATAAAGCATTCATTCATTAATATCACTTCATATATTCCCACCATTACCGCCACTACTCTATTTAGTCGCTGTCTGGAGGAGAATTCTAGCGGCCGGCTGCTCTGATCGGTAGTTTTCCGTGGTTTCTCCGATCAACACCAGGCGAATGCCGGAGCAGTACCCTACGAAACTGGCCACGGACCTCGCGCGATCTGTCCTTCCCCTTCCTTGTCTTATCCTCTCCCCTTACACACACACTTACACTAACATGCACCACACTATCACATATTCCGGGGGTCGGGAGGTTAGAGCTTCTCCCGGCTGGGGCGGTGCTCCGCTGGTGGGCGAGTCCTGGTTAGGGGGAAACCCCACTAGCCGACGGTAGGTTGGTGCCGGATCTCGCCATCCAGCGGGAGATCACCGCCATCTCCCGAGAAAAAACATGCACTACACTAACGGGACTAATAACCGAAGCAGTTGACGCGCCGGGAAACACGAAAAATCAATTAATCAGCCCCTACTCTATCACCATTAATATCAAAATCAACCTTACCACAACTACTACCACCCTTATCATCAGCGCTCCTACCACCACCTTCACCCTCCAACCTATTCCGAAATTTTCTGTTCTACACAAAAGAATCCGTCGCAAATTGTCTGGTCTTTGGACATTTCTGCCCAGGTTTCCTACTTGGCCGGCACGCCACTTCCAACTGCGCCACGCCGTATCTTTGCCGTCGGCCACCGCAGCAGCAGGAGGCGGACGGTCGCGTCAACGTTGCCGGCGTGTAATAATTCACTACCGTTATTATTCATTTGTTTGTGGTCGCGTCGCGCCGGGTCGTTTGCATGTCCACCCGGTTCCGACGCGTGTTTCATATGCGACATTGAATTTCGCTGAAAATGCACCGCGCTGTGGGTGGGACACAGAGTTGAACGTGACTTTGATGTCGGCGTTGATCATTGGCCGTGATGAGAGACAAATGGGGTGCGAAATTTGAAAAGAGTTTGCGCGTTGCGATTCTTCCTCGAGTTGCGGTTTTGTGTGTTACGCTTCGGCTTGATTTCCGACATCTGGTCCCAAATGATTCACATTTTCAACGTGATGTTTCTCTTCAGGGATGGCTGGATCAAATATGTCTCTACATGAAACACTCGTAATTCCTACACATCAAAACACTCGTAATGCATACACATCAAAAACACTTCGCAGAATTTCAACATAAAAATAAAGGATGTGAATTTTTTTTTTGAAATTGGAACAAGAACATTAAAATGACGTATACATAAATGTTTGGTGGAAAGGTAAATTGATTTGTTTCATCACAATTTATCATATTATTCAAATTAATTTGTTAAATTTAGCACAACTAATATCGAAATGTTAAGACTTTATTTAATTTATTTTCCTGGAAGAAAATTAAAAACTGTTTGTGATGTGCGAAGAAGTAAAATAGGCGCCCTGTTTCTTGAGCTCCAGAATCTCTTTTCCAACCGATTATCATACACATTTGAATGACGAATGAAATTTCCAACAAAGCCGGGTTAGCAACATTCAATAAGTAGACATTTCCACTCCCGAGTGGAGATTTCCATCTCCACTCCCAGAAAACGTATTTGCATTAGAGAAGGAATCACAGATTTTATTTTTTAATTATCATCATCATCATCATCATCATCATCTCTTCAGAGGTTAGAAGAGTCTCCTGTTCGATCTTCAGCATGCCATCTTAATCTTGGGCGGCCGATACGTCTTTTACTACGAGGTCGGTAGTGATATATTTATTTTGGGTTACGATCGCTACTAATTTCATTTAGATGTTGGAATCATCGGGTCCGGAATTCTTGAACTTTATTAATGGGAGTACTTCTTATTCTTCTCTGATTATCCCACTTTTTATTTTGTCTAGTATATTGCAGCTTTTGAGTTGTCTCAGGGACCTTATCTCAGACGATTGAATTCTGGTAAAATATTTTTTATTCATGACCCACGTCTCGCATTTGTAAAGAAGTATGGGGATAGCCATTGTTTTATAAAATTTAAGTTGTGATTTCTTTTTCAGATATTCTATTATGTACTCCTGGTGTTTTGGGATCATCGTGTTTTTATTGAGATATCTATTGTGTTCAAAAGTAATATTACGGATATCTAAAATGGCTAACTTGTTGTACCATTTTATTATTTATTAATATTTTTCATCGTAAATGATGCCTATAAACGCCATTACTATTGTTTTATTATATGAGATTCTCATGTTTTCCCATAGATGTTATTTAGTTTATATAGAGCCCTCTGAAACTGAACCTCACTTTTGTTTGGATAATTATCGGATTGTCTGCAAATAATAGCGTATTCAGAGAGGTCTCTGAGTTTAATTCGATGCCATCTATAATACACTGATTCCATTCCCTCAAATCGTCGACTATATAAATATTAAATAAACTTGGGGATAGGGTACAACCTTGTCTAACACCTCGATTGATTCTGAATTTCTCGAATAACGTTCCATTTAAATCCAATAAATTTATAATTTTGTGATAAGAGGGTTTGATTACTTCAATTAAATGGATTAAAACGCGTTTATTATCTTTATTACCATATCATACGGTTGTCGATGCACTTTGTCGAATGTTTTTTAATAGTCAATGAAAGCGAGATATGTTTCCTGATTAAATTCTACCTTCTTCTTTATAAGCAAGTTAATGGACAATATACCACGAATACACGACCGAGGGAGGTGGAGGTGCATCAACTGATGTCACTGCAGTGCCTCTGAACGGGAGATCCTAGGTTCGAGTCCCGACAGTGGCTAGATTATCAACACTAGCTTGTCAGTTAGGTCGAATTCAGTCGCTGTCTGGAGGAGAATTCTAGCGGCCGGCTGCTCTGATCGGTAGTTTTCCGTGATTTCTCCTGTCAACACCAGGCGAATGCAGGAGCAGTACTCTAAAAACGGGCCACGGACCGCGCGAGCTCTCTATCCTCTTCCTTCTCCTATCCTCTCTCCTTACACACACACATACACTAACAAGCACTACACTACCACATATTCCGGGAGACCGGTCGGAAGCTTGGAGCTTGTCGCGGCTGGGGCGGTGCCCCGCCGATGAGAGATATCTGGTTGGGGAAAACCCCGCTAGTCGATGGTAGGTCGGCGCCGGATCTCTCCATCCAGCGGGGAAAGAACACACACAAGAGAGGCCACTTCCAGAGGAAAAACAAGCACCACACTTACGGGACTCAGTTGTTGACGCACCCGAAATCACTACCAACCAACCAACTAATACATGATCTTCCTTGTCTAAATACACTTTGTTCTTATAACTATATATTGTCTAGAGGAGTAGTTAATCTGTTGTATGTGTTTGTATACATTTTGTATGAAGAATTTAGCAAAGTAATTACTTGATGGTTCTGTGGTTTACTTGTATTTCCTTTCCTTTAATAATGATATTACCTTTGCTTTTGTCCAATCTTCTAGAATCTATACGTCTCCCACACGCATTCCGTAAATTAAGATATCTCATTTTTAATGCGGTTTCGGCGTATTTAGTGAACTCCAGATTAATCCCAATAAGACATTTCCACTTTTACCTTCTACAGGAAGTCATCTAATTCATTCATAATTAATGGATCTGCCGTACAGATTTCATATTTGCTTCTTTCTGGGTCCTCGACATTCGAGTTGTAACATAAACTTTTGTAGTGATGCAACCAATTTTAAGGAAGGAGGTGGCTCAGGGACTGATGTCACTACAGTGCCTCTGACCGATTGGGTCTAGGTTGGAGTCCGCACGGTTGCAAGATTTTCGACACCAGCTTTATAGCTGTGTCGAATTCAGTCGGTGTGGAGGAGAATTCTAGGGGCCGGCTGCTCTGATCGGTAGTTCTCCGTGGTTTCTCCGATCAATATGGACTGCGCGCTATTTCCTTCCTCTTTCTTGCCCTATCTTCACCCCTTACTTACACTTTCATGCACTACACTACCACACGTGCCGGGAGACCAATCGGGCGCTTAAAGAGTGTCCCGCCTGAGGCGGTGCCTCGCTGGTGGGAGATACCTGGTTGGGGAAAAACCCCGCAACGGAAATACATTTTTTCCGTCGCACAGGAATTTTTCTGTTTCCTTTATGGGGAAAAGAAGACGGGTGCCACAGTAGCAAATTGCGCACGTACTGTTTTACTGCAGCGTCGTATTCAAATCTGTCTCCACCTAATGCCTCCTTTAGTGGACTAATCATATGGTAGTCATGTGGGAAAAAGTCCAATTAGGAACGTGAGTGTTGTAGAAATAACCAGTGTAATTTAGTGAATTTATAACGAGTCGCAGCTACTGTACGTGGCCGTGTGGAGACACGCAGGATGATATGGTGAATTGGTAGCTGCAATCCGATCCATCCGTCAGCAACCGCCGGCAGTCGCCTTGTGGTATGGTCATTTCCAACTCTTACACCTACCTTTGATGCAATATGGGGAAGAGCAATGCGGCTATCCCCTTTAACAGGCCCAATCATTGCTTGAATATTACTTTCTTTTTAGGTGGTCTCCGGACGCCTTCTTTTGGCATCAATATTCCTCTTTATCACGACCATTTCGTCTCTTCTGGTCCCAGTTGAACACTTGATGTTTTCTCAGAGAAGCATGACCGAACTGTGGTCTGAGTCTTTTCAAAACTTTATTCAATTTCACACCTTTGTTGGCGAGAAAACGGATAATTACGCATTGCGCAACAGACACTGATACTTTCTGTTCATTTTAGTGATGCTAAAATAGCAGGCGTGAGTATGCGTGCCGTGTGCATATATATATATATCTCTTTATCTTCCCATCACAAACTCCTGGGAACGCCGCACTGATCACGTAAATACGCGAGACAAATAAACGAAGTTCCGGTTTGTATTTGAATGACCCTCCTATGAACTTATGATTCTGATACAGATAATTTTCTGGAAATATGTTGTCACATTGCGCCTCCACCTTACGAATGCGAAATGTTGCAGTCTACATTTCCTCCGGTTTCCATCTTCTTCTTCTTCTTCTTCTTCTTCTTCTTCTTCTTCTTCTTCTTCTTCGAGACCTCCCGCGAGACCTCGTCTTAGCAGGTCGCCGACATGAATCTCATCGCCGTCTCTTCGGGGCGCAAAAACTAACGCCATCTGTCGCGAAAAAGTTTGCTCGACAGGCTGGCTGGCGTTCGCGTGACTTCCCTTCGCGACAATGAATCCTCAAGCGCAGACAGCCGCCCTTGTAGAAAGTGCGCTGCGTGATACACACGTCTCCCGCCCCCGCCGCGCGGAGCGTGCCCGTCGCTTCTCCGCGGCGCTCCGCTCCGTTAGCGCTAACGCGAGAAAGAGCGAGCGCGCGCGCGCCCGCGAGCGGCGATGATGACAAAGTAATTGCCGCATTCCGAGCTTTCGGCGTCGCCCGGAAAAAAGTCCTCCGCCCACTTCAGCGACCGCCGACCCGCTTCAAGAGACAGAGCATTGTGCATGCCACACCGCCCTTGGAATGTCGCGTCGCCCACTCGCACTTGTTTCGCTTTTTATGCAGAAAGTACTACGAATCATGCATCAGGGCTAACTCATACAAATATTCAGGAAATAAGAATTGTCAATAACTTTGTTTCGCCTACCTACTGGCTTAATTTTCTCAAATTAATACTCTATAAATTATCTTAATTTTCTTTCCTCGTTTTTTCTTGTCATTGCTGATATGGATAATAATTAAACCTATTTCAATTGTCAGAAGGAAACAAAGAATGTAGTTCTCTGACCGGTTCAACGATTACCGCCGTACTTAAAGAGGCTGTGTGTAGCATGTCTCGTGGTCAACCAACTGCGTTGCTTTCCAAGTAAGGAATCAGGTCTTTTTATATCTTCTCTTCTATGCAATATTAATTGTTTAGTGTTTACTACATTGAGCCATACAAATTGTTTTTATTTTTTCCGTCATATAATTATATAAATAAAATGTTATTTTTACTCGGGAGGCTCAGTCCATTACGCTCGAGCTATCGCATCGTCTAATTTTTTTCTTTGCTTTGTTGTACTTTGCTGCTGTGCGTCATTTTTAATTGTTTAACCATTATTATTTATTGAATTGTTTGAAATGTAGAAAATATACGTATTTTTGGAATTATTTACAGTATTTGAAACAAGAGAGAGGAATGCACCATTCATTATTGGTAAATCAATTAGTTTTAAGAATAATATTAATATCAGTTTTACAAATTGTGAAGGAGAACCACGGTCGAGATAGAATTCAACACTCAGAAGTAACACTTAATCAAGTCTGAAAACTTAAGTGAAGTTTATATGCAATTCTGACGACCATGCTGCCAAATATATTAGATCGGAACTATTCTAGAAATTGTTTTCAGTTTTCTGATAATTTTACCAAATTAAACATTTTATAGTACGATTATTCTGAGGCGAATAATATTGAACTAATGAATCTAATGAAACTAATGAATAATGAACATACACATTTCTTAGATTCTTAGATTGTGAGTATGTTTTTAGATTGTGAGTTGGTTATTAGTTACGATCACACTACAAAGGTAGGCGCAGTTATTATGGATAATAATTGTTTTTTAGTATTAGTCCTAATTGAGCGCATAAAGAAATATTAAAAACAAAGGCATTTAAAGTAAATTTGTTGAGGACAGGTCTCCATGTTATTAAAATAGAATTTACCGCGACGCGGTCTCACGAAACTCGGAAACCTCTGCTGTGTACATGGTGTTTACGTTTATTTTTGCTCATCTCTTTTCCTGCTCGTTTCCTGGCTCTCTTTAGTCTGCGCGGCTCGCTCGTCGGCCGCCTCGTAGGCCTCACTTCTAACGGCGGCGTCCGGGCTGCGCGGCGCCCTAGCCCGGGGGATTGGGGACGAGTGTGGGGACAGGGCGGGGGCGGGGGCGAGCGTTGGGACGAGCACGTCAGAGGCCGTCTGCCCGCGTCGCTCAAAGGGAAAAACGGCGCCAGCACGTGATTGGCGCATCGTGCAGGCGCAAGTGCCAGCCCCTCCCCGTCTCCGGTCTTCAAACAGGAAGACGTTCTCCAGTAGGTTTGTGACGACGACGGCAGTGAAGGATGTTTAAGGAGGGTGTAGCACTTCCGATACATCGGTAACCGTTTAATTGAAACACATTTAACCATGTTGACCGATTATCAATTGTTGGGCTATGCAAAGGAATAGGCCTATACCTTTATACTTTTCCTTTTTCTAAGCAGATGGACACAACGGCGGCTTGCCATTGCTTTTCAATGAATGGGTGATGTTAATTGTGATCGTGATGGGTGAATAATGAAGAGATGAATGATCGTGAATTGCATAATGATTCAGACACAATACGTGGTGGTATGAACCCATGACTTTTGCGGAATTTAATCTCGCATTCATGGACGCTGCTCGGAAGTCCTTAGGCTTCTAAGGAAGGTATATTGAAGGGTATTATGAGTGGAGACTATTGCGGTAGACTAATTGGAATTTCCTCCACTGAAAATGAACATAAACAGAGAAAAACTTCCTTTTCCATGATGTAACTGTTCCAGCCTGATTTAACCATTAAACTATTGTTTCCGGTCATTAACGACATCACATTAAAAACCGTTACACATAAAGAATAAATCATTAAAATTTATAGTAAGACATTCAGCAGCAGTCAAGAACTTCGTCCTTCATCTTGTTTTTGCTGTCAGAAGACACTGAATTCCAGGCGAGATGTATATGACTTCGGAACAATTATTTTAAAAATTAGGTAAAGGCTCCTCCAAATAGAAAGAAAATTAATCACGTTGACAATGGATTTGTGTGAAGATAACTGATTCGACTTGCGAAGACATGTTCGAAAACGATATTTATAGAAACAAATTCATCGTGTCTTTATTTTGTATCCTTGGAATTCCGCGCTGCCCTGACGTTGCAACATGAAGTGCTTGTCTGTCCCGGGCCGGCAAGCGTTCCGGGCTCTCCGCCGGTGCTGCCCGCGTTTTTTCTCGGCGCTCGCGCCCTCGACGCCTTTGTCCGCCCTCGTCGACCCGAGGGCTGCGCTGGCACGTTCGCCTTCAACCCCCTCAGGCCCCGCCTCTACACCACCCCCCGCCCGCCCTGGTTTCCGCCGGCCGCCCCTCTCCCCCGCCCCCCGCCCCACCCGCCCGACCCCTCTCCCCCCCTTCTCTTCCACGTCACTCTCCTTTCGCCCCTCCCCCCGTTCCCGCTTCCCCTCTTCCCCCCTCGCCCGCTTTTCCCCCCCCCCCCCCCGGGCGCGTTCCGCCTGCTGCTCCCCCCCCCCCTTCCCCTCCCACGCACGTCGCCCCCCCCCCGTCCCCCCTTCCCGCCCCCGGCGCCCGCGACCTACATATTCCCTCCACGTTCTCGTCAACCTCCGCGACCTCGTAGCGCCCGCCCTCACATTCTTTTTTCCTTCCATGTCTTTTCTTTCTCGGACCGCGTGCCCGTTTACTCCTATTGCTTGACGTTCTTACCATTTGTTCACATCTGTCGTCTGGTCAATATTGCAGCGCTCTTCAAGACAATGGACCATTCGCTGTTTCTTTCAGTGTTAGGAACTCCTTCGACTTCTTGTACCCTGGTCACGCAAGCGTTGGAAATCGTATAAGTTGCAATTGGTGCCACTATTCTCAACTTGACCGTGTAATTTATCTGTGTGTACGTTTAGATGAAGACGGTTAACATTATTAATTCCGCTGACTGTTCTGTGTCTCACGTTCAACTCGTGTGAGATAGTTTGACTAATGAAGATTTCTTTACTTTTTACTTTCTTGCTACCGCGTATGCAGTAAAGAGAATGTTATGTAATGCTGCACGAAAAACCGGAGAGTTTCCGGCAGAAAAACTCTTATTACGGGACCCTGATAGAGAAAATGTAGATAAATTCAGTCGCTAAATTTAGAAAAAAAAATTCTCTATCACGTAGAGTAGCCAGAATCCATGTTTTGTGGGTCCTTATCCCGGAAAATCGAATGACGGCAAAACGTGTGTCCGCCTGTCTGTGTGTCCGTTCGTCTGTGAAGAACGCTAGTGGCTAAACCGTTCAGCCGATTTTCTCCAAAATCGATATTCCCCAATCGCGATCTGGCTGATGTCGCGGCCCCTTAAATTTGAAACAGATTTTTTAAATTTAAGTGGTACATTTCATGAAGTCCCTGAGATATTTCAAGAATTTTTCAATAAAAATGGCGCCATCGTTTTTATATTAAATTTTGTTGTTGGATAGTGTAAAGGACGTTTAAGAGATTGTAGCAGGTCTCATGCTCGTTGAAAACTGATTTTTCGAAAATTGCAAGTATTCAAAACTTTTTCGGCGTCTTCCTACATCTACAGTTATGAAAATGGAGAATGTTTCCTTTAATTAAATCTGTTCCTTTAAAAGAGATTTTGAAATAAGGTCGTGTACAATATTTCGAAATTTTGAGTACTTTCCACTTAATTCTGCGTGAAATTACGGGAGAGAAAAGTAAATACTGTTTTAAGACCGCTAGTTCTTTTGCTGTATTTCCATTAGTGTTATTGCTGTGTTCTTCTTACGTATATCTCGACTTGCTTCTTTAAAGCGCAATTGTTTCGTTTAACGTATCAAATCGCTTGAAGTATACATATCTGAATATTTTATTAAATAATAAATCAATTTAATATCTATACCTTAAAAAAATGATAAAACAGTTTATACACTTCAATTAAGTGCATATATGTAGCAGATGTAGCAAAACAAATCAGTTACGAACTGACACAATAGTTCAATGCTGATGACACTCATTCTTACTTTGATTTTATGTTACACTAATGCTCGTTACCAATTTTATGTGTTTATTGCAAATTTTGTAGTTTTGTATTGTGAAACGGCCTGCTTTATGCGATATTCGTACTCTGTAGAGAACTAGCAAATATGTATCTCATGAGAATGCTGCAATACTACGATGCCCTCCAAACGCTGAAGTTTTAATAGGAGGTTGTAAATTAAAAGGATCGATTCTCATAACTTTTCTTCTTTTATGGTACTTTGACTATCATTCTGTCATATTTCACTGAGAACGGCCTCATCATAGCCTGCTCATGTTACTTTTCCCTTCACTCGCCCAGTTCCTCTCGTAGCGGGTGCGGTGATGGAGCTCATGGGGCGTCACGTACGATGTGGGCGTCAATGACAGCGCTGCTAGCAGAAGCGGGCGCGAATATGGCAAGAGCTTGGGAGCTCCAACGGGGACTGCCGGCGCAGATTTTATCGGCAATCTCCCACTCTGGCCAGCCGCCGCCGCGGGCAACCGCCGCCTCTTTGATCCCGGCCCTCCCCCACCAGATGGCCGCCGCACGCCCACCCTGCCGCCCTTGACGTTCCACTCCCCAACCGCTTCCCTCCCCGCCCCCGCTTCGCACCCCACCGCTCCCCTCCCCATCCCCCGCTCCAGTCCTCCCCCGCTCTACTCTTTCGTTGCTCTTCTCATCATTGCTCTTCTCCCCATTTTAACGCTCCTTTCCATTTCCCCCCCCCCCCCTATCGCTCATCTCTCACAAAGCTCTCCTTTCTCGTCGCTTCCCCCCCTTTTACCGCTTCGCTCCCCCTTCACCCCCCCCCCCCTCCTCTTCGCCCCTCTCCGGGTTCTCACTTGGCGCCGGTAAGCGTCGCCCACATGGGCTGAGCGGGAGGGGAGGGGGAATCTGACCCGGAAAGAAGGCCCGTCTCATTAGTGGGCCGTCGCCGCCCCGTGCCGCGCCGCCCCGCCCGGGAGGGGGGGCACGGAAATCCGCCCACGCGGCCGGCGTTGTGTTGCGCGCTCGTCTCCCCTCCCCGCCGATTAGAGGGTGGGCGTAATTGTGGCCGGTCAATGAAAGAGATGGCGTTCCTTTGAAACGTATACAGAGCGTCATTTGGGCGAATGAAAGATGTCGCTTTGGTTAATTTCCTCGAAAGTGCTTGACGGGGATTATTTATGCTAAAGTTGGTTAAGTTCCTTGAATGAATCTATTGAAAATAATTTTGTAATCTGATTTAACTAATAATCGTAGTTTGATAGTTCAGTTAATTTAGTGAGTAATAAATTGATTTGTTTCATTATTTCTTCCAGTGTATGAGTTGTACAATATTCAATGAAAAATGTCCGTAATCAGTTAAGTCAGGACAATATTTGAAAAACATAATCATTAAAAATTCCATTTTTACCAAATTTCATTTTTTTATATTTTTGACATTTTTGAATCGATTGGTCGGATTTTCGATTAATTTTGACCCAGTTTTTGAAATGTCAGAATCTGTTAAATATTATTTATATAAATTCTTTAGCACTTATTATTTGAAATATTTTTTTAGTTAACTTTATATCTATGAAAATACTAGTTTTATATATCGTTCTGGAATCGTTCTTGATATTTGACGATTTTACCTAACTCTGAAGGCTACCTTGACGCCAGCTTGCTCCGTCAGGATATGTAACGTAGTTACAGTTTCCACGTAAGTACTGTACGTCGTAGTTCGAGCGACACTACCGCAGTGGTTGGTTAGGAAAACATTATCATAAACCTAAACCCTCCCCTAATCCTTCTACGTACTTCGGTGGAGGTTTACCAACTTTGCACACTTAACTTACTTTACGAGAGCAGGATATGAGAACGGCAATGGGGTGATTTCACGAATGAGACTTCTCCCGTATGTACAGGAGCTATGACTTCCACTCATTAGCTTGGGAAGCGTTTCCTAGCGTTGTACGTTAACGTTCTGCAAAGATGTCTACAATCCTTTAATCATGCAAATTTTCAACCTCGTGGATATTCTAGCCCACTTTTTTTAACTAGTAGCAATTACGAAAATGATTTTATGCTAGCAAAAAAAAGTATCACTGCAAATTAGTTCATTTCCGTCTCTTTATCCTTTTCCCTCTCGCGGTTAGAAACATTTAACAGACTTCCATACGGGTTGGAATGGTACTTAAAATTTAAGTTCTTACTCGCGAAAAATGAAATTTACGAAACACAGAAAGAAATGGATATGTTCTTTTCAGAAATAGTGAATGCTCCCGCGATAAGTAATAAAATATAAAGAACTACATTGAAAGAAAAAAAACTATCTGCCTTTTTAACTAGAAGTATGAGACCTGAGGTTTCACAGGACCTCTGGCAATGAAATGTTGAAAAATTTGTGTGTCTTTCGAGATTTAAGATTTGTACTTCGAGCTCTATGAGTCACTACCGGCACTTCCTAAAGTAACTGGCCCATCGTCGGAACAAGTCTCTCGGCTACAACCTGCACCGCTCCTGCAAACGGTTATGCAAACGGTTATCCCCTCCCACGTTGCCGGGCGGGCGGGCGGGCCGTGGAAGAAGACGCGGCCGACAGCAGCCCATGAATTTAAAAGGACCGTCGCGAAGGAGCTGCTTCCCGAGTCAGCGAGGAAACCGAAATGGCATTCGGAAACCGGCGAAGCGCCCACCCGCCAGCGCGCGCCGGCGGAGGCGGCGCGGCGGAGGCGGTGGGCACAAGCGGCGGCGGGCGCAGAAGCTGCCGTGCGGGTGGCGGTTGCGTGGGTGAAGGTGGCGGCGGGTATGGTGAAGGTGGTTGTGATTGTAGCGGTGGTGTTTGTGGTGGTGGTGGTTGTGGTGGGTGGTGTGGTTGTGGTGGCGGTGGTGCTGGTTGTGGTGGCGGTGGTGCTGGTTGTGGTGGCGGTGGTGCTGGTTGTGGTGGCGGTGGTGCTGGTTGTGGTGGCGGTGGTGCTGGTTGCGGTGGCGTTGGTGCTGGTTGTGGTGGCGTTGGTGCTGGTTGTGGTGGCGTTGGTGCTGGTTGTGGTGGCGATGGTGCTGGTTGTGGTGGTGCTGGATGTAGTGGTGGCGGTGGTGGTGGGTGTGGTTGTGGTGGTTGTGGCGGTGGTGGTTGTGATGGTGGCCACGATACTGGTTGTGGTGGTTGTAGCGGTGGTGGTGGTGGCTGTGGTGGTGGTGGTTGCTGCGACGGGCAGAGTCGGCAGGAATGATGGTGGATTGTGGTGGTGGTAGCGACGGTGATACGGGCGGCGGCAGAGAAAGGGAAGGGCGGCCAGGCGAGAGTCGAACCTCGGCGCTTCCACATACAGATCCCTCGTTCGGCGCGGAGCGGACGCTCGCTGAGCCTCTGCTGTTGAGTTGAAAGCGCGCGCTGAGCCGGGGTCGTAAAATGAGCGCCATCAGAAATACATCTTATGCGGCAGCCCTCTTCGCGCATTGCATTCGTCTCGCCCGCCACCAGATGCGCGGTCCGTCGTCTTCGCTCCGGCGGTCTGCTCGTGGCCCCTTTCTGGTCGGCTTATAGCTCCAGTGTGGGTGATCTTTCTTCCAATTCTGAGCAGAGCATTGCAACTCATTTATGTTCAATTCCATATTTATTTGTTGATTTATTTGCTTCTTGTTGAAGCCATACCAAACTGTATCTCTGTACCGATGATTCAATACCTTTTTCTTATCAGATCACAGTGTAATCACAATTTTGCTCTTTTGTTTTGATGAACTATCAGTTATATATTTTTCTATTTTTAATGCTTAAATGTTCAATAATTTATTTTTTTATTTTACTAATAAACCTTCCTTTTTCAATGATGTATTTCATTTTTTTTTTAACTTTTTGAAGTTTGGTCGTCCGATATAATATTTTCCTAAATACAATGAGAAGTATATTCTCAGCTCTTCTACTTATTCTATTTCTCGGTCTCATGATACATTATTTTTATTTTTTTTCATTATGCCAGAATGAGCATTTTCTCAGTTCATCTGAATCATTCATCCCATTATTTCAGTTTTATTGATCAAATATTTGTGTTATATCCTTTCATGCTCTTCTCGAACGTGTATTCCATATTAGTGCTTTCTTGTCGCCTTCCGCCGGGGCCCTCAGATCCTCCTCCGCCGGCGTGTCCTTCCTTATTCATGCGGCGCGGGCGGAGACAGCGCGGAGTGGGGCGCGGCGCGAAGTAGCGCGGGGGCGGGGATGGAACGGGGCGCGCAAATAAACGCGACGCGGGATTGCCGCTGACGAACGCGCCACCGTCGATATCCGTTCCCTCTCCCTCCCCCGCCTCGACGCAGCAGCCGCTGCCGCTGCCGCCCGCGCTGCCTCCGCGCGTCCCGCCCCCGCGACATTGGAGTTGGCGCTCGATGCCTCGCCCGCCCGGCGCTTTGCTTCGCTTCTGCGCGCTGCCGTCCTCTGCGTACTCTTCGGCGCCGCTTACCCTCTCTCATGATTGTGTCTTTGACCGTTACCCTCTCCATGGTTTTTCCTTTTTGTTTTCTTTTTGCTTCTGTGTACATTCTACTTACAGTTTTAATGGCTATGCTTTCCTCTGCTTACCCTTCGAGACCGTTACCCTCTCACATGGTTGCGTCTTACCTCTTGGTTTTTGTTTTCTTTTTGCTTCTGTGTACATTCTACTTACAGTTTTCGAATGGCTATGCTTTCCTCTGCTTACCCTTCGAGACCGTTACCCTCTTACATGGTTGCGTCTTTATTCTGCCTTACCTCCTGGTTTTTGTTCTCGTTTTGCTTCTGTGTACATCCTACTTACAGTTTTCGAATGGCTATGCTTTCCTCTGCTTACCCTTTGACGCCGCTTCACATCTGCGTTCATTCTGCTTACCCTCTTACATGGTTGCGTCTTTATTCTGCCTTACCTCCTGGTTTTTGTTCTCGTTTTGTTTGGTAATCTCTATATTCTCTCCTTTCTTCTTCTTCTTCTTGCTCTCGTTTTGCTTCTCCGTTCATCTTGCTTGCAGTCCTTACGTCCTCACATCGCTGCTTCTTTGTGTCATCTTCACGTCTGGTCTTTGTTCTGTTTTTTTGTCTGTGTTCATTGTTCTTGAACCTCTGTTCCTGTGTGGCTATGGATTTATTTCGTTTTACCTCCTGCTCTTCGTCCCCACTTGCTGTTGCGTTATCTCTTCTTTTCTCTACGTCCCATATGACTGCGTCGATAATCTGTCCATAATCCTGCGTCCATAATCTTGTTTGTGCTCCTGCATTGATTTTGCGCCAGGCCGTCGCATGGCTGAGTAGTTCTCCTGCTCTAGCCTTCCCCACCGCTTCGCTTCTGTTTTCCTTCGGCTAACTCTCTCGCACGCTTCCCTCCTCGTTTCTGCCTTCGTCCTTGTTTCCTTGTTGAACTGCCTGCTCATATCCGTATTCTCTGCTACGCATTGGTCTCTCATCACTCTCTACTCCGCATCGCGTTTGTTTGCAATTTTGTTCCATTCACCGTCACGATTTTGATTTTGCCCACTGTCATCCCCACAATCGTTCGATTTCTTCTCCGCTCTCATCGCTGCTTCTCAACCAAACCAATTGCCTTCTGCCGACTCTTCATACCAGCACTTTTGTTTTGCGTTACATTTCCCTCTTCTAACTAGACTTGTTACCCTCCTCTTGTACTGCTCGACTGCATAAGGTGGCTCAGAGCATCAATTCATGTGAGTGCAGTGTTTCTGACCGGGAGGTTCTAGTTTTGATAGGTAGTTTTTCGTTGTTCTTCCGATCAACCCCAGGTAAATGCCATAGCAGTGTCCAATTAAAAGGCCACAGACTGCGCGCGATCTTTTCTGGATCCACCGCTTCTTCCATACACTTACCCCTACATGTACTTCACTACCACATGTAGTAGGAGACAACACGGGAGCTTGGAGCTTGTCCCTGCTGCGGCGTTGCACTGATGGGGCAAGATACCTGCATAGCAAGCCAACGTGTATGTCGGCCCCGTATGTCATCCAGGGGAGAACAGTCACCTCCCGTGATAAAAACATGCACTACACTCATGGGACCGTAGCTATTGACATGCCTGGAATTAGCAATCAATCAATTAAACTGCTTGAAGTATCATTTCATACTGCTATTCTTAGTTTTCTCCTTCATTGATGTTCGTAGCTAATGCCAGCGGCGCTAGCCAAATGCGTTTACTACGCTCCGTGAAGTCACGGAGGTTAAGCGAATTCGAGACTCGCGGGTTCCTGGTTGGGTGACCGGCCAGGAACCCCGGGATCTAACGGCGTCGAGCCCCTGGCCGAAGGGATAAAAGGCACTGACTGACTGCGACGTGACGAGACTTGACTAGCAAAGTAATTACGGAGTATTAGTAATTAACGGAGGAGTACTCCAAAGAATGCGCTCAACGCCCCTTAAAGGGCTTGGAGACGCGTTGCATCAAGATGTAGATGCCTCATCTATATTCATAGGTGTACGTTCCGTTTAGCTCTCTTGTTCTTTCCCACTAGATTCGAACATCGAGCACCCATTCCCTTTCACATGCGTGTCTGTTCCATTCTGCTCAGTTTTCTTGTTCGTGCTGTCCTGTTCCTCTCGGTCGCGTGTTCGTTTTCGTTGGGCCTGAAATGTTACATTGTAGTTCACATTCAAATTACTTCAGTTGTCTTCGCTCTTCCCGTTCATGTATTTTTTCCTTCCGTTTTATCTTTATCTCCACCTTCAACTGCGTCTCCTTCCACGCTGTTCCCATATTGAATCTTCTGATGAATCTCACATCGGTCTAATTACTATCCCAGTGTTGTGCTACGCGATCGAAAAAGTTCTCTAATTCCCGCCTCCTCCCCCTGAGTTGGTTTGGTTTCTCCCATCGCCTCCACCGCCAGTGTTTCGGACGTATCGTCTTTGCGGTCAACTTTTACTAAGCTTTTTACCAATATTCCCAAAAAGGCCTGATTGTATACCTTTCGTTTTCCCTCTTTAGTGCAAGGAAGAGCTCGCCTAGGTACGAATAATTACTTCCAAATTTGAAGAACATGAAAGAGAAGAACAAAACCTGCCTATAACGTTCTTTAATTTGTATTACATCTTTGTTAAAGGTTATCTTAAAATGAAACTATTGAATATCCTTAAGTTATGAAAATTGAATTAATGTTAGGGGTGCTGGTCCAAGGAGGATATAAAAGGGGTACATGGTCGTTCATTTACATATTCAAAATTAAAAGAATTATGATTTACTTAGGTGACACACACATTTCTAAAGATTCTGTCATATTCACCTGTATTCGAAGTTTTCTCTCAACTGGTGCAATATCGTCTACTTGCGTGATTCATGAATGGAAACTCAAATAAATTGATTCCTCTTTCTCCGTCCGAACACACTTGTCGGTATGCAATCGATCAATTCCCTCCCAGGTAATTGAAATTGAAATGATTGAAGTCGTTGTCATTGTCAACAATACTATTTATTTCAATAATAGTATTGAAATATTGAAATGTAATAATCATAAAACAAATAGTATTGTTGACAATGACAACGCCTTCAATCATTTCAATTATGTCAACTATAACTCACCACTAAACCAAATCCCTCCCAGGTAATCCAAAGTGAAGGGGGATTATCTGGGAAGAAGGGGAAGGAAACCTGATCTCGGGATGCAGTCGGGCTATTCCCCGCCATCCCTCTTCCTTTTCCCCCTTCCGTGTCTCTCCGGTTGAGCCTCAGCTCCAGCAGAAGAGATTCACAGCCACCCAGCGCTATACAAGTACTCTCCGTTCCAACTTTCGCTATTGCGTTCACGGAAGTTTTTATTTGGGTCTCATGACGATTGCGTAGCCTTCTTCCTTCCATCCGTCTCTGTATCCTTCCAATGAGGCCTTACTCTGCTCTTCTGAACTCGCCTAGAAGTCAATTTAATGGATCTATGAAGAAAATGTAATGGCATAGTACTCAACTTAGAACTAAGATTTTTGAAAAAAGGTAATATTTTCGTCTATTCTCAAACGACGAAGGCTCTGGTTAGTTTGTGATTTTTGTACTGTAAACTGTTGCTTTCTTGACATAATGATAATTATTCTTAGCTTGGAATTGCATTCCTTATATAGGGTGTCTCACATTAAATGTCATGTGGGGACATTAGGGGACATTAGACATAACAATCAGGGGAGGAAAGTTAAGGTTTTAATCCGTGTCATCTCTTATTCATTAGGAAAGGGTGCTCATATTCGATCCCCTTTCATGCCCTAGAAATTTTGATATTTATTCCCAGACATCAGTATACAGTTAATACATTTACGTATCTGACGGATGGATATTTTCTCTTGTCATTGCAATTCTTTTGGTAACTTACGATAACTTACTTCGTAGGTAACTTTATATGGTATATTCTTGAACCATTGTATTTTATTTAACATTATTTTGATATATTGTATTTGTAATTGTATTTGTAAAATATATAGAATTCATAAGTCAGATTCACAGACCTAATAATATCAATAATAACATGTGTAACATACAGTATATAGTAGTATATGTATGATGAAGTCTAGTAACGCCACGCCAAGGTACTTTTGCGTTCCAGGCGTTTTCATCCGTAAACCATTTCCCGAGCATCAACTATTTTCTATTACTCCCCCTTTCATCTTCCTGCCAAGGAAGTCGATCGGGTCGTTGACCCGAGGAAGGCAGATGGTGAAGTCGTGCCTATTTCCTCTGCCAAACGCCTCCGCTTCCTCATCACCCTTGCGCGTACTGCCTGTCGCTTCGCTCCGTCGTCTCCGCTGTCCACGGAGTCCTTTTCCGGCTCTAGCTCTCTTCCTCCTCCTTCTCCTCGTCCTTCCGCCGCATCATGGCCCCCGCCGTTTCCGCCGTTGCCGCCTCATCGCGGCTGTTACCGCCGCCGCCACGGCCGCCCTCGCCGTTTCCGCTGCCGTTCTCGCGTCCGCTTCCGCCGAAGACGCGGATTCGAAGCCCGACGCCTCGGTCTGCCCCGCCCCCAGCCCCCACGACTGCGCTCATGCGGTTCTAGGAAACTAGACGCACTCCCTTTCTCAGAGAAACCCAATGATTGATGATCAAATAATCATAGATTTTATATACAATACTGTTTAGAGAATAAGCACACTTGCAGCCATTTATTTTGACATCCCGCGTCTATTGTGAAATTGTTGTACTTTGCAGAGTCATTAGCAATGAGTGGTGAAAATGAGTATAACACGCACGTACAATCATGGTCCAATGTATGCAAGACCACAAGACCATACAGTCGTCAGTCGGCGTAGTGTTTCAAGTGCGAACTCGAGTATAGCCGAAATCGCTGTCCGTGTCGTTTGCGTACACGTATCCTACCACGAATAGTCTGAAAATGACCGTTCTGCAGAGGCGCACCAAGGATTTTTCTCGAGAGGGGGGGAGGGATCCTACAGGTAAAATAGTGTCCAGCTGACTTGATAATTTTTTACAAAGAGAATAAATAAATATTAGTGCTGAATATAAAATTATTTTAATTTGTTGACATATAGTTAATATTTATAATGTTAACAATTTTTATATATTGGTATCGTAGGCTTCCGCGGTCAGAGTCATGATCTGGGCTGTCCGGGTGACGCCGCGTCAAAGGCTGGGGTGCCGACGTTTCGACCGACATATCGCGGCCCTCTTCAGGGCTGTCCAGGGACAGCTCTTCAGGGACAGCCCAGATCAATTTTTATATATAATTAATGACTTTATTTAGTACAGAAAATTAGTACAAGCCTTATTTTTGAATACGGCATCTGGGACATTGGCTCCTGGGAGAGCTAAAGCCCCATGAGTCCTAGCAGAGCGCCATTGCCCTTCTGATTGCACTTAAGAGGAGTTACTTAGGTGCCCGATACGAGTACGTATATACTGCTCTCCAAGATCCCTTTTTAGGCGCAATAAACAAATAGTAGCGCCGACCTGGACAGTCGAGGTGGCTAAGAGCGTGTATCGATTCAGCGCTTTGGTCTGAAGGGTCACGGTTTCGAGTCCCATCATGGTTGTTTGACCTTTGTCTCTCATGTATGTGTTGTCGAAGAGGGCCTCGCGTTCTGCTGACCCCAGATCAGAGGAGCCCGCTAGTGTGTTGGTGTCTAGTGTATGGTCGAATATGCGTGCCATCGGGATGTAAAAGGGTAATTGGCTGTCGGCTGGAAAAAGTAGTAGAATAGTAATATCAATAAAAAGTAGTGTAATTGTTATTAAAATAAAAATACAGTAAAAATAATTTCTTGTAAATGAAATAGATCCAACGCAGTATGCCTATTTTTATGAAAAAAACTTCTTGATTTGTAATTTTTAGTTAATGCATTTATGAAATTTCCCTAGTAGGATTTATATTTGAGAACTTAATTCGCCGAAACTATGCAACAATTTGCTTGCAAATTTCAATTCGTTTATGTTAAGTAGCCTTTAAAATCCCTAACGTGCGAACTGCAAACGCAAATCCGCCAGGGGAATCCGACCCGATGACTACAATAATACATGGTATACATTTCAATATCGATGTAATCTGATCTACGAACAAATATTTCGTGAAAACCTGTTTTCATAAAAAGAAAAATGTGAAACACCAATTGATTGATGTTTTCGTGTTTCCGGGGGCGTGTTTGGGGTTTCCTCCTAACCAGGACTCTCCCACCAACGGGGCACCGCCCTAGTCCGGACAAGCTCTAAGCTCCCGACAGGTCTCCCGGAATATGTGGAAGTGTAGTGCATGTATAAGGGGAGAGGATAGGACAAGGAAGAGGAAGGACAGATCGCGCGCGGTCCGTGGCCCGTTTGGTAGGGTACTGCTCCGGCATTCGCCTGGTGTTCATCGGAGAAACCACGGAAAACTACCGATCAGAGCAGTCGGTCGCTAGAATTCTCCTCCAGACAGCGACTGAATATGACCTAGCTGAAAAGGTAGTGTCGAAAATCCTGCCGCCGTCAGGACTCGAACCTAGGACCTCCCGGTTAGAGGCGCTGCAGTGACATCAGTTGATGCTCTGAGCTACCGCTACCGGTGAACCACCAATTAATGTGACACATAGTGAGATGGAATCATTATATTGATTTATTTGTTTTAGTTCTTCAGCAGGAAGGATTAAGTCTGTTTGTTATACTTTTGAATATAATGACGGTTTTATTAGGTATTTGTTGTACTTTTTCGATATAATTGTTAAAAAATACTCATTTATTGAAAATAATTGTTTGGAGATAACTCAATGATTTTTAACCAGAAAGCATCGGTTGCCGCGCCGGAGACAGTAACTACTTGACTGTCCGAGAGGTTCCGCGTCATTTCGCCCTGAGGAAGGTCGTAAAATGGCGGGCGATACGTTGGGACCGGTGCCTAGAAAGCGGCGTCTCCCGGACAGCCAAGTATAGTGCGCCAGGCAAGTCTCTCTGCACTGGGCCGAGTCAGGGCCTCCTATTAAAAATTGTATTGATGTTGGTAGCAAACGGATCGCTGGGGATCGAGTGAAGGGGACAACACTCCCAGCATCTATTATGACTGTGTTGAGTACTTTCGTAACACGGTGCTACCAACATACTTTCTTTTGCAATAATCTAGGTGCCACTGTGGAGAGACTTTCCTGGCGCTGTAGTTTCCAATATATTCTTAAAAGATATGAGAAATGTCCTTTCAATTTAAGATTTTGTATCTTGTCCACCTGCGATATGACAATAGTAGTTTCACATTTTGATTTTCCTGCTTGAGAATTAAAATATTAAGACATTTTATCACAGCATTTAAGCAATGGGACACAGGGACGAAGGTCATTAATGCAAATGAAAGCTCATTCTCTTATAATTATCTAATTCACAGAGTGACGTCAAATATATTTTTTTAATTTTTAAAAGTTATATTTGAATGAAACATTCCCAAGTCAAATATTTACTCAGTTATTATGAAATTGTCGAAACATTTCGGGTCAGGAGAGCAGTATTGTGCCGTGCAGATCAAACATGGAAATGTATTATCATCATTTGCAACGCTTTGGACATGAATTCACTATCAGTATGAACTTTTCGTCATACCACGTCATTACTTTGTGTTTTTCTAGTTGAATCACTTTCATCATAAAATATTTTTTGCGCAATGAACGTATACGGTGTTCTTGTTTTAAGGTACTTAAAACTAGTGAACAATAAAAAATAAATTAAAAGCGGGGATTCAGAGATGGCGTTGCAGGCGTGTCAAATGTTGTAAACGCAAGTGGTTTCTTGGAGTGGGCATTAAGCGTTATGCGTTAAAGAAAATGAAAGCAATATTTCTTAGCTACATGTTAGTAAAAAAATATTACATATTTCTTAAAATATTACATATTTCTTAAAAAATTACATATTTCTTATTCTGATAAATTCTGTATAATTCTTATTCTGTTAAAACATATATTGGGCTTATTTACTAATCTCTTCGCTTAAATTACATACTTTAGTCGAGCTATACTTGAAATGCATTCTTCTAAAATATGAATCTCTGAAAAATTCCTTCATCAGAAGTTATCTTCGTCCAATTTTAAAACTCTCGATGTAAGTCAAATAGTATGTGTAGTTTATAGGTCATGCGCACAGAGTATACACAATAATTGTGTTTGGAATGTTGATTCAATTCGGTTTCGGATGCAAACATGGTAAATTGCTAATGTTAGTTTTAATATTGATGATTATTAAAATACATCAGTTTATGTTTACAGGGTTATTGTTTAGAGAAGTTTATAGGAATAAAGCAAAGTTTGAATCATTGTAAGGCATATTTTCCTAATTTCCTTAGTCCTAATTTCATATAATTTCATTTTAACTTTTTGAATTTTGAAAATTACAAAAGTTCAAAATTTTAACACCTTTAAAAATTACTAAATACACTTAAGATACATTATTGAAGGGAAATCTCAGTTAGCGCAATTTTTTAAAAACGTATAAGAATAGAACTGAATACACTGAATAGAACTGAATACACTGAACTCAATGAGAGGAATACGTTTATATTCAAAACATTTCAGTTTTAAATTTTAAAAATATGAATTTTTCTAACCTCTCCCGTTGGTTAGGAGATTTTCTAGTGATAACAGAAGTGTTGGTAGGATATAAGTCAAAAACTTATAATATTATACAAGGAGTATGGATCACTAATTTTTTTTTATTTTGAAATAAAATACCTTACTTAACGCCGACTATTGAACCCCTGGATTGTCTGAATGTTGACAAGAAATTGTCTGCTATTCTTTTAGAATGGAATATCATTAATCATTGTTACTCATTAAGAAATATTACTTTGTTTCCTTTTAATTTATGCCATGATAACGTGCTTTTTGTTGCGCATGTAAAAGGGCAGACGTCATTTTTGAGTCGAGTAAGGTTCGATACGTTCAGAGTGATTATCTCCATCTGACTCATGTGAACAAAAAATAATTGGGAGTGTTGATGGCTCACAACAAACTGATATGTATACAGAATTGACGTCAGGACAACTAAGTGGCACTTCTCTATAATTTTGCCTCGTCTAGTTTGTTGCACACATTGCAGGAAAAATTCATAGACAGATGGAATGCAGAGCAGTTCCCTCTAAAATCCCAGATACAGCTTTACTGATCTAAAACAGCAGAGACCGTGACAGTCAACTCAAAAATTGACAGAATTCTTTTTGCTAGGATGCGAGGGTTTGAGCGCGGACGGGGCAAGGGCACTGGTTGTACGATGGTTTGAGTGGGAAGGGAGCGTGGACTTGAACTGGAATGGTGGGAGCAAGGACATCGACATGAGTTGGTGCGTGAGCTGGAGCGCGGAAAGTGAGTGGGATTGAGCGCGAACTGTGCGTGCACTTCGCTGCGGACGGCACGGGGAGTGCGTGGGGTTAGACGAAGAGGGTGTGATGGCACGGAAATAGACGGCACGTGGACTAGGGCACGTGGACTTTGGCACGGGGAGTGCGTGGGGTTGGACGCAAATGGTGTGAAGGAATGGTTATAGACGGTGCATAGACGTTGGCATGGGGAGTGCGTAGGGATGAGTGGAGAGGATGTTGAATTGATTGAGGATAGGGGTCAATGACCCCCATCTCGATCGGGTTTTTGTCCAGTTTCCCTGATCCATTGAGCAAATGCTGAGATGGCCACTTGATTTGCTTCTGGACGTAAATGTAGCTTCACTATGTGCACGTTTTGTTGAACTTTCCTTTTGCTTGTAATGGTAGTAGAGTTTAGGGTGAGTTTCTATTTTGTTAACAATACAGAAAAATCAAATCTGTTTGTTCCTTTACCGTTAAAAATACGTTTTCTATAATTTGGCCACGAAAATATCTAGTTTTTGAAATGTTAATTCCTCGCTTTTTAAAATTTGTTGTTATTATTATTATTATTATTATTATTATTATTATTATTATTCATCTTCAACTATTAATAGTTAAATTGTTGGGAAGGGATTCTAAAACTCAAGAAAGCGTGCGCAGATGATTTTCTCCCCCATACGTCACATACAGTTTTTGACTGTTTTTGACTAAATAAATAAATGTAAGGGCATGAACGTACAGCATGCGAGGGTGTAGATGGCGCGTGGCTTGGGCGCGGGGGGGGGGGTGCGTGGGTTAGGATGCAGAGGATGTAAGGGCATGGACATAGACGGCACGTGGACTTGGGCACGAGGAGTGCGTGGGATTGGACGCAGTGAGTGCGAGGGCAAGATCATAGACAGCACGTGGACTTAGGCACGGGGAGTGCATAGGGTTTGGGCGCAGAGGATGTGACGGCAGATGGACTTGGGCACGAGGAGTGCGTGGGATTGGACGCAGTGAGTGCGAGGGCAAGATCATAGACAGCACGTGGACTTAGGCACGGGGAGTGCATAGGGTTCGGGCGCAGAGGACGTGACGGCAGATGGACTTGGGCACGGGGCGGGGTTGCAGGGGTGCGTGGCGTTGGGCGCAGAGTTGTGAGGGCACGAGCACAGAAGGTTGATGGATTTGGACACGGGGAGTGCGTGAGGATATGAGGGCAAATACATAGACGGCGCATGGACTTGGGTCGCGAACAGTGCGTGGGGTTGGGCGCGTAGGGGCTGTTTTGGGGTGGTCGAGTGCACGGGGGCGTTGCATATATGGAAGCAGCCGCCCTCGCCGCCCGTTCTGCACGGCCGCGCGGCCGCCGGCGCGGAGAACGCCCGGGGCGTGATCGGATGCGGGAAGCCGGGGAGATTGTAAAGAAGGGCGCGCCGAGGCCGGAATGGGGAAAGCTGTGGACAGCTCAGTGATGAGAACGTTAGTGGCGCGATAGGATGTGGTCTCAGCGGAAGGCTGCTTTAGAATTGTGTTCCACGGGTGATGAGAATGAGGGTTGTGTTTTGTGGCAACGACACTGCAGCGTGTGATATGTTGGATAAGGGAAAGTGTGATGCATCAGAAACTGTTGGGCTAAGAGATTGCTGGAAGGAAGGACGTGAGAGGAAATTGAGAGGTATCCTGAAAAAAAAGGGAACGAGAAAGCTGAAGATAATCAGAGCAATATGAGAGAGCGCTAGGCAATAAGAGATGAGTTTGAAAGGTACAATAGTAACGGGTATATGTGACAGGGGATTGGAAAATGTGACAGGGAACTGGGAGATATGGCAGGGAACTAGGAGATATGATAGGGGATTGGGAGATGTGGCAGGGAACTGGGAGACGAAACAGGGGGTATCAAGATGAGTCAGGGGACGGGGATATTGGTTGTGACGGTAGACAGAACAGCGTGCACGAGGCGAGTAGTTCTGAATAGAGAGGGTGGAAGAAGAAGAAGAAGAAGAAGAAGAAGAAGACGTGTGAAGAGACCGGAAAGTGGTACGCGCTGGGCAGCACGACAGACGGAACGAAACCCGTCTGGAGACGCGTGTTAGCAACATGAGGCACGAAGCGGGAGGGCGGCGCTGCTGCGGACTGCGCTTGTGTGCGGGCTTTACGCGCCCCATGAATAAGGGGCTCGGGAGGGCGGGCGCGGACAGGCGCGCGCCGTTTGGCCGCGCTCGCTGCCCCTCGCGGCCGGGGATTTCGCCTCTGCCAGCGGCACACGCGCCTCCGATCCATCGCGGCGCGGCGCGAGGGCGCGCCGGCCAGCGCAGGGGGGAAGGCGGCGACGGGGGGGGAGGGGCAACACGACCCACGCCGAGGGGTTTTAATTTTTTCGCAATCCAGGAAATTGGGCACCTGCTGTATTCCAATAGCCGTCATTTATAATTTTTAGTCTCGCGACCGGAGGGGGAAAAAAAAGCGAGCGAGCGCGGCTTATCAAAATCACGATGTGACGGGGGGAAGGGCGTGATGGGGGTGGACGTGATGTCATAGGGAGAGGAATGGCTCTGTGATGTAGGACGGAAGTGCTGGGTTCTCTTCGTCGGTTCGGTTGGCACAGGTGACGTGATGACAATGGATGTCAAAACGGTGAATGAAATAGTTCGTGATAATATTGAGAAAAAAGTATTATTGTGAGGTAGCCGAACTCGGACTTGAATTTCAGCGAAGATTGACTGAATTGATTGTAGGAAAAAACAAACAAAAAATGATCGGTGCTTTCAGGAAGGTGAAGTAAACAGAGGGGGAGATAGAAGGAAAGAAGGGGAGAGTTTAGAATGCTTGTGAAGACGACTCGGATATAACAGGATTTTCCGTGTTAGATCGAGTGGAAATGGAAAGCGAGGCAAAGGAGAAAAGACGAGAAATGTTTAGGAGAATTTGTGCCGGAAGAGAAAGGGGGAGTAGGAAATACTGAACCGATCAACAAGGAGCGCAATATACAACAAAATCGACAGGAGGCTTAGAGGTGGAGGAAGCGCCGCAGTTGGCAAGCGTGAGTGTGCGAGGGGATTCACAGTGGGACCGCACACAGGGTTGGTTGGTTGTTAGGGATTCCGGGCGCGTCAACTACTATGGTCGTTAGTCCCGTAATTGCAGTGCATGTTTTTCCTCGGGTGGTTGTGGTGGTGGCGGTGGTCTTCCCCGTTGGATGACGAGATCCGACGCCGACGTACCGTCAGCTAGCGGAATTTTCCCTCATCCAGATATCTCCCACCAGCGGGGCACCGCCACAGTCCGGACAAGCTCTAAGCTCCCGACCGGTCTCCCGGCCTGTATGGTGGTGTAGTGCATGTTAGTGTGTATGTGTAAGGTGTGAGGATAGGACAAGGAAGAAGAAGGAAAAATCGCGTGCGGTCGCTGGCCCGTTTGTCACGGTACTGCTCCGTCATTTGCCTGGTATTGATTTGAGAAACCGCGGAAAACTACCGATCAGACAGCGACTGAATCCGATCTTGCTGACAAGATAGTGTCGAAAATACTGCCACCCTAGAACTCTCGGTCAGAGAGACTGCAGTGACATCAGTTGATGCCCTGAGCCATCTCTCCCGATCCGTACTCAATGCTTGGAAAACAAAAGTTCTAAATTTATTAAAATTTCCAGGCACGTCGATTACTATTATTACTGAAGTTAGTATAGTGAACGTTTTATCCCAGGAAGTGGCCATGTTCCTCCCCTACAGGATGTTGAGATTCGGCACCGACCTTCACGTCTGCTGGCGAGAGAATTTCACTTCCAAATATCTCCTCCACCGGGGCACGGAACCAGCTCAGACAAGCTCTAAGCTCCCGGCTGGTCTACCGACATGTGTGGGGTAGTGTAGTGCGTGGACGTGCGTTTTTGTGTAAGGGGAGAGGAGAGGACGACGAAGATGAAAAGATCGCTCACGGATTGTGACACGCTAGTTCGGGTACTACTCCGGCATTCCCGTGGAATTAGTCGGAGAAAACATGGAAAACTACCGATGGGAGCTGCTGGCAGCTACAATTTTCCATCGGAGAGCGGTTGAATTCGACCTCGTTAACTAGTGATAAAAAATATGCCCCCATCGGAATTCTAACTCGGTGTTAGAGCCCTGTTAGAGCCGATGCAGTGACAGCGGCAATGTAAGCTTGAGCTCAACTGAAGTAGTGATAAAAATTTTTCTCTGATTGTCAAACGAACACTTAAAGTACACATCTTATCATGCGAAGTAATAAACGATAATGAAATACATTTTTCAGACAGATGCACATATTGCTATATTTCCTACTATATGCTATTTCTCATTATTACTACGACTCACAATTACTGATATTTACATTGCATTATAACTATTAATTTGTCCTTTTCTATTGTGATTCCTTTTCTTGGAAAATGTATACATCCTTCAATGAATTTATAGTTTCGGTGGGTTTAGTCATTGCACTATTTTATCAACTTCTTTTCGTTAAAATTTTTTTATATTCATTTCCAAATTTTTTTATATATATATTATATATATATATATATAATATTTTTTTGTTTTATTTAGGTTTTAAAAATGCAAATGTCCGCAGTTGAAATAAACAGATGAATTAATGAAAGCACTCATTGTCGTATTTGTTTCTGAGGTAAGCATCGGCGAACTCATTGATTTCTCTTTTCGCTGTGCACTTCTTTCTGGCGCATTTGGGACTAGTGTGCGGTAGCGGTGGCGTGGGCGTCTCCGACGGCGGCGGATGCGACCGCGACAGCGGCGGCGGAGGCGGAGGGGGCGGCGTGAGCGGGGGGGGGCGCCTGCGTTGGCGGCGCTGGCGACCGCAGAGCGGATCGGATCCGCTCTCGTTTTCCGCGTTATTGGGCCGCGAGGCAGTCGATGCGGGATTAGGCTGCGCAGACGGCCGCGTCTTTGGCTCCGCCCTCGCTCGCCCTCTTTGCGGCTTTTCGACGCTGGCGCTCGCTGACGTCTCTCCGAGCCCTCACCTCAGACTTCGCGTCTAATTTGTCTTCATTTCGGGGCGCGTCTTCGTCATGGCCTCCTGTGATCTTGGACGCTCCTGACTTTTATCATTATTGCGCCGTAAGCTTTCTCCCTCATCGATGGGTCTTTCTATATCATATTTATCAATTTTATTGGCTTCCTTTCTGCGTTTTTTGGACCTTTGCTCATTGCGCCGTCCTTTTCAAATCAATAACTTTTTCGTCTTCCTTTCCCTCGCTTTTTTTGGGACATTTCCAGCGCCCGACACGGGCGACTGGGCGCATCGCGTCTTTCTTCATCTTCCAGCCGAACCTTCTCCTCCCTCGGCTCCTCGTTTGTTGGCCCGCGTCGAGGACCGGGTCTGGAACTGAGCGCGAGGTTCCGTTGCCCACGTCGGGGCGACTGGGCGCATCGCGTCTTTCTTCATCTCCCAGCCCACCCTTTGGCCCTCTACCCTTCTCTCTCTTTCAGCCAGTGGTGATCTCATTCTTAATCCAAAGTGCTTGCTCACCCCTTGTCGCCCACTTCCGGCTGCTGCTCCATGCCTCCGGTTGGTTGTCATTCAGTCCGTCTCGTTCTGGCCGTATCTACTTCACTCGGTTTCGTCGTGCCCCGAACAATGTAGGTGCTCCACGTTTTACTTAGCTCTTACTTGATTCAACCTACGTCTGCCCTGATTTACCTCGCTCTGGTCCGTTTAATTGCCTTTTTCGTGTGTAACGCAGCTTCTCACCGGTTCTCTCCTACCACTTAATTTTGCCTTCCTTCTTCCCTTTTTATAAATTTAACCTTCAGCTCTCAACGTGTCCGCTCCACTTCATCTGGATGCGTTTAATCTCTTTTACACTACGTTTTCGTCTCTAGGTTTCTCCGAACCGTATTTCCTTTGCTCTTTGGATAGTTCATTCGAACACCAATCTATGTCATCATTTTATGCATTGTTCTTCGTCTCTGCTTTTCCCGCTCCTGTCCTTGCCTCTCTGGTGCTTTGGATCCACGAAAAACTGCTCTGTGTCATTACACCGTTCCCTTTTGCGCTCTTCCTGCACTTTCTTTCCTCTTAAGTTCGCTTTAACTCGTCGCTCCCTGCCTGGGACCTTACAGCTTTCCGTATTTGGAGTTTCTATTGTACCTTTTACTTCTATAGAACTTCATGTGGTTTGCTCGCTCTATTCAGTGCTTCTGGCTTCCGCTTTTCAGTTTTTTTGCTTCTCGTCTGCTCACGTAAATCTGACTCTTGGAGGTTCTTATGTTTCCGTTGGCAGCAGGCGCGTTTACTGAGTTCCTCGAACTCCACGTCGGGGCGAGTTTGCGTATGATCTTAATTGCATACGAACATTACTTGCATATCTCTTTGTGTTCTGTGGTGAGAAATTTTATCGTTTTCTTCCACCATATGATGAAAGGGAATCTTCGAACGCAATTTTTACTTCTTTTATTAATCAGTATTTTTACTGTCTCCATTTTTACTGCTGTAGTCTACGTCGAAGGGCTGTGATAAGTCCAGGAGAAACGTACTAATTCTTCTTAAAGTGTAGTGTGAGAGTGTTTGAAAATATGGAACATCTTTTAAACATTTATGAAGATTAAGAAGGCACGTTTATGTATTAATGAATTATTCTTAATTTCTCGAATATAATGTTCTTTACGAATTTTTACATTTTATGCTTATCCATTGTAGAATTCACGACCATGATGTAGTTCATAGTATGTTTTAGCTTATCTTCAACGTTAGTATTTTAAAACGAAATACACAAGAGTAAGGAAAGTGTTTGGGGTATTCTGTTGCACCACAAGTACATCGTGATGATCACAAACAACAAAAGACAAAAAAAAAAAAAATAATGTTCTGTCTTTGCTATGTGGAAACTGGAGCAGCCCTGCACATGAGCCTGTTGCTCCCCTCGTCTCTCAATCTGCCTGCGGCTCGGCCGCGCCTCCTCTCAGTCGCCGGGGGCGTTTCGCGCAGCTCGGCTTTGTTACTTCTCGCAGGCGCGTCGGGCCGCACGCGCCTCTTGCAAACTTGCGGCCTCAGCTGGCGGCGGCGGCGGCGCTGCGGCGACGGGGGCGGCCGCGGCTGCCTCGGTCGCTCGTAGCTCGTCGGCTCGTCGGCCGCGCTCCCAAACCCGACACCCGACACCCGCCCATCCACCCGCCCACGCGCTCGTGCGCTTCGCCCGTCCGATCCATACGCGCCCGAGCGCGGGGGCGGGGCGAGAGCGCGGGGACGGGGGCGGGTCCGGTGGCAGGTGGGGCGGGCTAGAAGGCGGGCGAGGGCGTGGGCTAGTCGGCGGGCGCGTGGGGGGGGCGAGCGCGGGGACGGGCGCGGGCGCTGGGACTGGCAGCGCCGGCGGTTCCGGGCGGCTCGGCCCGGCTGCTGTGCGCGCCGTCCGGGCTCTGCCGGGGAGCGGCCCTCGCCCCTGGGGGGCTGCGGAGCTCAGGGATGGAGGGGGAAAGGGGAGGCAGGTCGCGAGGCGAGAAGGAAGTGCTGAGCGCGAAGGAAGAACTGTCGTGAGGGTTTGGGGTAGTAGGCGGCTGAAGGTGTCGGTGATGGTTGAATGGAAGAGAAAAAGAAGAATATTGGTTGAAGGCGTTTTATTGTTTTAGGACGAATCATTGGCGATGTAGTTCAGGTGTGCGACAAATTGAAAGAGGAAAACTCATGAAAGCGGCATGAGCAATGGGAAGTAGACAAGCTGGGGCGGAAGCGACGGTGACGCAGGGAAATGAAGAGAGGAAGCAATATTGTGGGAAGGGGAACTCGAAGGGAAGTGGGTGATGAGCTGAGAGAGAAGTAGATGGAACAACTGAGGTGATGGATTCGGTTGGGAGAGGTCGCTGATGGATGGGTGGAAGAGAGAGGAGAAATAGAAAAAAAGTTGTTCATATGGTATATTATGTTTGGAGGACGAGGAGGAGGGGACGATGGCGTTGGCGACGGGGTGAACAACGAATTTGAAGAGAAAAACTGAAGGAAGCGTCTGCAGCAAATGGGAGATAGAGATCTGTGCTGGGACGGCTCGTGTGGTGGAGTCGGAAGCTTGGGAGACGGGACAGGAAGAAAGGTGGCAGCTGGAGCGAGGGGAAGCGGAAGCAAGTGGCAAAGCGACAGAGCACTGATGGCGATGGAAGGACTGTGGTGGTGGAATAGGTGATGGTGATGGTGTCGGTGATGGTAGGGTTGAAGAGGAAGAGAAGAATGATGGTGGTAGGTTTTATTATGTTTAGGTGAGTAGGGAGATGCAAATGAGACGATTTGCAAGAAGAAAAGAGAAGAAAACGGCAATTAGGAAGTAGAGGCCTAAGCTGAGGGCGCTGGTGGTGGGGGCGAAAGCGGGAGTAAGTGTATATGCGGGAAGGGCGACGAGGGGATTGGTGGTGGTAGAAGCGAGCGACCGTTGTGATGGAGTTGGCGAAGATGAGGATGTGGAGCGGATCAGAGCTGAGCAGTATACAACAGTATGGTAAATACCAGGTAGAACAGTAACAATTCAGACAGAGATCAATACACAAAGGGAGCGGGATGCTATCGGATATGCTGCCTTTGGAGGGTAAAACCTGCAAGTGGAGGGGGAAGTAGTTTACTTATATTACCTCTCTTAAAGCTTATACTTGATTACACAGCATTGCAGTGTATATTTAATTAGAATTATCTTGTTACACAAGATAATAGGGTTTGGCTCACATATCAGGTGGTAAGTTATAGAAGCAAACCTACAGACAACGGCAAATTATAAGAACTGTGAAACGGCAGTGAGAAAATATATATTTTAGAGTTCTTTTTCTTTAGTCCAGACGAACAGAAGATACAACAATGCTTCTCAGAATTCTAATGAAGAGTTATGAGTATTTGGGTTTAATACATCATTATGGCGTACATTGTTATAAATATACAGAATTGTACAAGAATTTGAAGTAAATAACTTCAAAAGAGTGTACTAGAAGTAAAAAGAACTTTGAAAGAAATAAGTTCAAATTGCTATTTAATGAGTGAACTTGCCTGCAATTAGATTGAAGGCGGCTTGATGTGTTTCCCGAGCACGAAAACGACGAACTGAGAACTTCTCTAGATCTAGAATTCTCTTTTAGAGAATGCTCATTAATTGTTTTGAGATCTAGGGGGGGGCGAACTCTTGTGAAATTCGACTGAAGTTTCCGTCTCTTCGAGCGCGTTGTGCAATATCATGAGTAAAGGACATTGTGTAAATGGCGTGTTTGAACTTTAATGGAAATCAATCAATAAGACATTTTAAAAAGTATTATTTTAGTTATTTAGAAACAGGAGAACTTATTTAAGACTTTTTTATATCTATAATAAACACTTTAGAAGTAATTGTCACCAAACTGACATTTTTTACATCATTTACGGTGTGAAAATGTGCATCTCGAGGTGGATAAAATTAATCGAGCAGGTTATTTAATTATGTGTTAGAAAATCTATGAGAAGGCAAAAAAAAGAAGAAGAGGAATACTTAATGTTGTAACTTCTTTATATTTAAAATGTTCATCTAATAGTGGTCTAGAAAGGGAGAATTTACGGGAGTTAAGATGGTATTGGAAGTTAAAGGATTAAACAGAGCTGTATTCTAGTCTCTAGAAAATACGAAGCATTTGTGACGCACTGTGCTTCTGGTACATGCGGTATTGATGGGTATAAATGAGTATTGGGGAAATAGACGGTGACTAATACAAACGGTAAATGCGGAATAAATGTATCGGTACTATAAAAAGTCTAGAATAGGAAGCAGGCAAGGTTAGAAGCAAGTTCAGCATTGTAAATGTGTGAAGGCTGAATGTGGGGTCGAGGTTGCCACCAGGGAATGAGGAGGAGGGGCGAGGATACAAGTTAAGAGGGCAGCGTCAAGGACTCGGGGGACGACGAGAGCCCCCCTTACACGCGGGTGGAAATCACGGTGAGGGGAGCAGATCCTGCTCAGCTGCGTTCATAAGTCTCTCCCTGGTTGACAGCCTGGATTTGGGCCCCTCCAGTGAGCATGAATTGCACAGGTAATCGTAAAGTTACCTCAAAGGATAGTTTAAAATTTGTGAATCCCTGGTGGGTCATCCTGATCGAATTTACGATAGCATGAACAATCAGGAGCGTGAAAAAAAAATTATCAGCCATTTTGAACTGAGAAACTCGTTACGTTTCGCATGACGTATACGTTTTGCTCTCTTTTTTTCTTGAGAAGATTGCGTGGGGTAAATTATAACCGCGGTGTGTTTTGGAGACACGAAAAATAATCAAAAGTTTAGTGCAACATAAAGTTAAATTTTAATTTTTCTTCTGGTAAAAGTAAAAGTGTACTCCAGAGAAAAATAATACATAGGTTGAAACATATACTTTTATTGGAAATTGAAAAAACTATGGACATAATGAGAAATTATGACCGAGAATAAACGAAAGTTTATTGCAATTAAAATATTTAAAAAATTGATATAATTGTAGGCAAGATAATGTCTATCTACGTTTTTATTTGCTATCAATAGTACGTGTTTGATAATTATTTATATATAGTCTTAATAAATTACTTAGAATTTGAATCAGACAAGCTTCTCGAACGTTATTTCTCTTTACAAAGACTGAACTGGATTAGGAGAATTCTATTTCTTTAGATGCTGCAACATCAGACAAGAGAGTTTATGGAATCTCGGAATCTTATCTTTCCCTCTTCATCCTTCTTTCCCCCCTTCTCTGTAACGCTACTCCGACTCTTTCTTCTTCTCTCTCTCTCTCCCCTCTCTCTCTTTCTCTCTCACCGCGCGCGTACACGCAAGCGATTTCTCCATCTGCCCTAATTGTAATGCAGTAACCCTCTTCTGTTTCAATTAACCCGCTAGTTTGTAAACACGCCGGAAGTGGCAGTGGCGCTGCATCCAATTCCCCGCCGCAGATAGAATTTTTCCGCGTTTGAAAGAGAGAGAGGGAGGGAGGGGGGAAGGGAGAACGGGATGCAGAGAAAGCGATCCGCGTAGAGCTCGTGTATAGAGCAGAGCGTTCGGGTAACGTCCTGGAGGAGGCCGTTGCGCGGGCCAGCGGATTGGAAACGAAGAGCCTCTGAACTCGCCACAAAGAACGAAGCGGCGTGGTGGTGCAGCCGCCGTGCTGGGCTGCGCTGGGCCGTGCTGCCCGGAGGCGACCAAAGCGCAACCGAGGAAATTGCGCCCGTCGCGAGTGGCCTGCGGAGTGGAATGACGAAGAAGAGGGGTAGGTGAGGCGTGATGGAGGGCGACGTGGACGTAAAGTGAGAGGTGGCCGAGGAGATGGAAGCGTAGGCGCCACTAAGATCGAAGGCTGTAAAGAGTGAAGTGGTAGCGGATTGATTGATCGGATATTTCGTGTTTCTGGACGCGTCATGAGCTATGACCATTAGTATTGTAGTACGTGTTTTTATGACTGGAAGCGACGGTGTTCCGCCTCCCCTCGCTGGACGGTGAGATCCGGCACCGAGATACATTCCAGGTTGTTGGTTTTCCCTATTCAGCTAAATCCTCCCACCTCAGCGGAGCACCACTCCAGCCGGAACAAACTCTAACCTCTCGACTTGTTCTCTGACGAATGTGGAAGTGTAGTGCATGAAAGTGTGTGTGTGTATACGTAAGGGGTGAGGATACGACAAGGAAGAGGAAGGACAGATCTCGCCCGGTTCCTTGCCCGTTTGTTAGGATTCAGCTTCGGCATTCGCCTGGTGTTGATAGGAAAAATTACGAAAAACTACTCATGAGAGCAGCTGCAAGGTAAAATTCTCCTTCTCTCAGCGGTTGAATTTGATCTAGCTGATAAGCTAATGTCGAAATTCTTGCAACCTTCAGAACTCGAACCCTAGAACCTCTTGATCACAGGCATTGCAGTGACGTCAGTTGATGCCCTGAGACATTTAAGCCCGTAGGGTGAGAGATGGGAATAAGGATATGGAAGGGGAGATGGCGGTGAAAATATCATGACAGAGAGGGACATAATAAGTTGAAGTATACATTTATCAATTCAAAATTAGAACATTACATTGCAAGAGCTTTCTTCCAACCTGTATTCCTTTGTCGCTTACATTACTCATTTAACACCATTAATAATATATCACTTATTAAAAGGAAACAAAAATTGATTCCTATTCAATTTTTCTTATAAGTCTACTAAACAATAATCATATTAACAAATAACACCAAAATGTTTGAGTAGCCATCTTCATAAATTATCAATATTAAACGAGTAGACTTAACATAATCTAACGTAAGATGAAATCATACAAATTGTGCATTTTCATATATTAAAACACAAGAAGTCTTAAGCCTTATCGAGATTTTCTCATTTACAATCAGCATAGCGCTTCACCGATTTTATCGGCAAATGGATGAACCTAGTCGAAGCGGACTTAACATGTAACTTGCTTACGTCTGGTGAGCACCGGTTGTTTAATAAAACAGTGCCAGTTGTACGGTTTCTATCTTCTTTACTAATATTAACCTTTAGAGATCAGCACAGCAATTAATTTTGGGGCATCTTTTCTAATACAGCATAAGATCTTTTGACGGAAATTTTGATGTGAAGAGCACTTTAAACTAGGTTATTTATACTACTTACACAAAAACTGGAGAATGGACTAGACGAGAGAGATGGTAGAGTAGAAAGCGAATATTAGGTGGGAGTAAGATTGACGGATGTGGCGATGATGATGGAAGGAGAGGTGTAGTTAAGGAGGCCGGAATAGTGGTAAGAATTTAAGGGGGAAAAAAAAGGAATTGGAAAGTGGGCCTAGTTGCAAGTCTGGAAATGGCGTCTGTGAAGTGGTATTTGAAGTTGAACTTGGGAGGGGATCTGTGGCATGATCAAGAAAAAGAAGAAGCAGAGGAAAACATAGTGGATGAAGAGAATGTAAACGGAGAAAATGAAAGTTAAGGAATGAATAGAGAATGTAAAAATACTTAATGGAGATGAATTAGCGAATGGAAATGGGATTGTTGGGCAATGAAATTAGGCTTGGCGAACGAGTAGAGAGAGGTGATGCTTCATGGCTGTTAGGGATGCAAGGGTAATGGTAGAGACGGAGGTGGAGTGGGTGGAGGCGGGGAGATTGCGAAGGAAATTGCATGGAGAGGGCCAATGGCAGTGCTCTTACGGCGGATGGAGGGGTAATGAGAAGAGGGCCCATCACTGGCGGCGTCAGAGGCTGAATGAGGAAGTCTGGAAGGTAGAGCAAGGTGGAGAACATCTAATTAACTTAAAGATAATAAGTATTCTATTAGTATCCGAGCTCAGCAAATACCTATTAGATTAATATATTTTTTGGGGAGGGAGGGAAACAATTACTGGATATAATTTTTATTAGTAATTACTGGAGATTATATGGGCATTGTCAGTATTCTTAGAAAGGAAGGAATCTAAATATAAATATATAAACAAAAGAGAATTTTAAGCTATGGCCTTCTTTAGCTGTGATTACATTGTAATATGCGTGAAGACGTTCACTTCCCTTAATCTTATGAGGGTCTCTGCAAGAAAATAATGTTAAAGGATTCGTAAATCTTCAATAACCAGCACTAGGGTCATTGGTATCTCTAATTTACCTTAAAGGAAGCAAGTAAGTGTCGTCCTTCTTCTAGGATAATTAAGATAAAGCAGCGCTACAAGCACTACAGAGCAGAGGAAAACTGCGTAATTGACGTTAGTGGACAAACATACAGCCCATACAGCGCTGGACAGGGGGCTTTTGGGAATTTAGCGCAGAGGGGAGAGCGAGCCGGCTCCTTTGGCCGCGCCTGCTAACCGTCGGGTGGGGTGGGGCGGGGCGGGCGGGCGGGCGGGGCGGGCGGGGCGGGCGGGGCGGGCGGGGCGGGGCGGGCGGGGCCGGGCGGGGTGGGGTGGGGCGGGAGGGGGCGGGAGGGGGCGGGGCGGGGCGGGCGGGGCAGGGCGGCGCGGGGCGGGCCATGGCGCACGTGGCGGAGTGCTCGGTAGGCAGTTTACTTTCCCTTCCGCCAGGGCGCGCGGGCGGCGGCCATAGAGGCGACCCGGCCGGGGCCCCCCGCGCAGCGGCGGATAGCAACAAATAGACGCGCGCACTTCGCCTGAATAATGTAGCGGCGTGCTTTATAATTCATAGCGCCGTAATGCGGGTGCGGTGGGTGCGCGCAGGCGGAGAGTGGGGAATTAGGCCGAATTTGTTCCGGGTCCCTCCCCGGCGGCCCCCGTGTCTCCGTGCTCCGGGGCTCCCCGTGAGCCGCCCCCGCGGCATCTCTGTTTCTCTCCGTTCGTCACGGCGGCAACCGGCCCTGAGCCCCGCGTTTCCGTTTGTGATTTAAGTCTTCGTGATTTGTTTGATTCCTAACCTTCGTCTCTTTCCTCCTTAATCTTCACCGGCTGAGATGGCTTAGTGGTAGCATTGCCGTTGTCTCTAGGGCGAGTCTGACAGGGAGGTCCTAGGGTTCGAGTCTCGACAGTGGCGGATTTTCGATAGTGGGGAGAAAACTCGCTTGAATTGAATCACTGTCTACATTGCAGGGTTAGTGGCCGGCTGCTCTGATTGATAGTTTTCCGTGGTTTCTCCGATCAATGCCAGGCGAATGTCGGAGTGGTACCTTAATAAGCACGGTACGGGTCGCACACAATCTTTCTTTTCTCATTCCTTTTTCCCTCCTCCCTTACACACACACACACACACACACATACACTTACACAAGCACTCACATAGACTTTGCGACACTTGAGGTGTGCTTAGTGTTTATGTTGGATGGAGCGGTGCCTCGCTAGGGAACATACTTGGAAGGGGAAATCCCGCAACCCAGTGTTGAGTACGGCGCCGGGTGACACGTTCAAATGGAGTAAGTGCACCGCCACTTCCCGGCTATATCATTCACTATCGTCTCGTGTCTTATGAGAAATGGAGCAGACGCGTTCGGAAATACGATAAATACACGCTCACGTACTCCCTCCTATCTTCGCGACACATTCTGTTCTTCAGCGCTTTTTACGCACCTTCATGTATATTCCCCACTGTAATCGTACAAACGATGATATATCACCGTCCTCTTTATTCCTACTCCACATTCCTTTATGTTTAGTCTCGTAGTTTTCTGTAAGTCTTTATTTTCGATTTGTTCCACTGCTGCAAATTTTGTTTTGATAGTATAGGTTTTTATTTTTTCATTCAGCTTCCATTGTTCCATTGATCCCCCAATAATTTTCTACGTATGTTCTTGTCTTCCCTAGTCGAGTTTTCGAACTCGTGTTATTGATGTGGCAAAGGAGAATGAGCGTTCATGATGATGTGGAAAAATTAAAGAATGAGAAGCCTTGCTGCTATCTTGTTTTGCAGAGTAAGTGAGCAATTCGTGCTGACTAACCTTTGAGACACTTCACTTCACATATCACTGTTGAGGCACTTCACTTCGAGTCGCTTTACTTTACATATTCCTCAGACCTGTTTTCATTATCAACAATTTCACTCTCCGCAGCTTTATCAACTCTCCAATAACGGATTTTTATCATCATAATAATTACACGAATCGGTATCTCTTCTTTCGCGGGATTCTCATTATCATTTTGTCGTTCTCTTTCTTACGTTGTTTTCACCGTATTTCGTTGCATGGCACTTCACATTTTATATTATCTTCTTAATATGCCATTCAATGCAATATTTCTGTCACCATGAATATTTTGTATTTATTCTCACATTCATAACGCTCTTTCTCTCGATTAATTTTAATTTCTTGGCTATTGTTGTTAATGCTATTTCTGTAATCGTGTCACATCTTCACCGTCAATACCGTTGATACGCATGTCTTAGGCCAATCTGGAAGATGGGAAATAAATGTACTGAAAAATATATTAGCGCTATTTATGTTTAAACATGTTTTAGACTACATGTGATCAATACATCGCATTTCTAAATTTAAAGGCATGACACAATTCATGGCACAATTTCATCTTTTTATCAAGAATTCTGGAAATGGAATAGTGCAATTTTTCTGAGTCCCACCTCACGTTTACTTCAGGTGATTTATTCCACTCGAATCTATACGGATACGGATATATACGAGCATTGCCGGATACACACACATTTTTTATTCAATTTATTTTTCTACTGCTTCAGTCGACAAATTCTATTATTAGTTTTCAACTGTGAGTGCGCTCTGAGCAGCTCCTCTCTGCATTCGGCTACATATAGCTGTTGTTGCCTGTTTCTCGTCTCCCTTGTTCCAGGCAAATCAGGCTTAGGCTGCCTCTCTGCCTCAGCCAAACTAAATGCAATCCGCTTTCGTACTTTGCCTGTTGCTTGTTGGGCACAAATTCCGAACTGCATGCATCTCCAATTGAATCTCAAACTACCTCGTTGCAGTTCACAAACTCGGAGCAGCGTTCACTGTTTACACTCTCGTATGTTGTCATTCACCATAGAGATGAATGTGACTATTAGTTTACCCCTAATAACTGTTATTTTATGCATCACTAGCTGAAGTATCCCTCGTTGCTCTGATATTTATTTATTTCCACCATCTATTAGACAAGAAAAAATAAATTATTTATATTATTTGCTTCGCTCTGTCACTCCCCTTTCCTGGTTTTTCACCGCCCTCCCTGCGAGTCACTGTAGTTATAAGCAATATAACTAAAACGTTCCTTTTTATGCATACGCGGCCTGTAATCTGCTTTGTAGCATTGAATCTAAGTACTTTAATTACTTGGATAATATTCGTTTGCAACAGAACAGTGTAAAGTTACTTTATCATCTACATATTTCAATATTTCCGCGAGAAATTGGCAATTTCCTCAAAATTAACTAATTCTTTAAAAATTTAAATACCATATTTACTGCTTTAATGTTTTATTTGTATTGAGGCAGTAGTTTTTTTTCTAAAATTCACGTACCAAAAAAAATTGTCTTATTTTCATATAACTTATATAACTTATTAGCGTAGATTTCATTAAGGAAAAAGTATTTTCATCAATATTGTAGTTTTGCAGTATTCATTGTTTGCAATTTTTAAAAATTCACTGTTCACCGACAATGGAATTTTTCCAATTTTAGAAGCGTTATTTGCATTACTCCAAAAGAAAAATTTTAAAATTTTTGAAAATTAAAAATTAATTTTAAAATTTCATGGCCTTTTAAATTTAAAAAAAAAATTATTATGAATGATTAAGTGTATTCGATTTAATTCTAGCACGAAGTTTAAAAAGAAAATTTGGTGCCATATTTGAGGAAATATTTAAAATGGCTAAAGAGCTTGATGTAAAGTATCCCAAAATTTTAAAGAATGTCTTGAAATACGAAGAGTCCCGAGTCCGACCAAATCGGTCTGGGAATATTCGTTTTGGAACGAAATTCTTTGAATTATTTAGACACTACTGTTGTTCACAGACATTCAGACGGGCAGATAGACAGACAGACGTATTGCCGAAAATCAATTTTTCAGGTACAAAATGCAAACATTGTAGTTTCGATCTTTGCTACGTATTCTTTGCAGCAATGCATAACGTTCTCTATGCTAGTATATATCTACTGAATACAAGAAAGTAAAAAGATGATAAATGGCGCTTCACAAAATATTGTATCTTCTAGTGAAAATCTCATCAAACTCTATTTAGCCATTCCGAGACTTGCCCCAACAAATACAGAGAGAAAGGCAAAAATAGGAAATGAAATTGAATGGTTTTTTAGATCAACTAAATAGCCATTTGAAATACTTTATAAAAACGTCATTATTTTGAACTCTCAGACAGACGTTTCTATTTGGTTCATATAAACTGATGTTTAAGATTCACTTGGACGGACTTGGCTTCAAATTCTCTACGTGAAGTGTGGTATATTATTATTATTATTATTATTATTATTATTATTATTATTATTATTATTATTATTATTATTATTATCTTTCTTTTACTTTTCATTTTTTCAGTATTATCTCGTCCAATTTTTCTTTTGTTTGATATTCACACATTCTCATTTCATGTATTTCATATGCTTTTTGTCCTATCTCCAGAATGCTGTATTGTTATGATCTTGTCTGTCACAAACTGTAAAGTCTTATTGTAATACATATTGCTGCAACCTAGGGTGACCCTGGCCTTCCTAGAATTCTCTCTGTTTTTGTTTGTACCGCCGAATATTATTACAGCTGTATCTTCGCCATCGTCAACGTTGCGTACCGCATTCATAACTTTGCCTCGGGAACTCCCTGTACCTCTACTGCCATTTTGCACCTCTTCAACTTTTGCCTTACAGAATTGCATTCTCTCATTCACATCTTTCTACTTCCTTCAGAACTTTACAATTAATGTGTTCCTTCCGCCATCATGGCAATCTCACTTACAAATGCATATATTTTTCCTTTCCGCATGAAAAACAAAACATTCATACAACATTTTCCTTTACCTTAATCAAGGCAATTATCGTTCCACTTTCATTCCGTATGTACCTTCAGAATGTTCTTTCCCTCTCTTCGCAACATAACAACGGCACCTATTGCCTTCTTTTATTTTTTGATTCGTGCCTCTTTGCCTCCCTAGTCTTCAATTTTTACTTTTCCCTTCTTCCTGCTCTCATTTTCATCCCAAGTTTACATATGCAGCCCTTTCTTTTAGCTTTCCATCTCATGACGTTTTCAAGTCTATGTACCATCTTCACCATCTCTTTCCATATCTAGGCTCCGCCATCCGCATTGCTATTTCATTTCTCTACCCGTAGACATCGCCATCATGTTTACGCCACGCGGCAGCCTCCGTCGCCAACGAATCACCCTGCCCTCTCCACGAACCCCCGAGTCGGCCTCGCGTTGCTTCAAAGCGCCGCTGCAGCGCCTGAAGTTTGTCCCTCCGGTGGCGGAGGCGGCCGGGATCAGCGCAAGGCTTTGCCGCGCAAAAACGGGGCGGCGGCGGCGGGGGGCGACGGTGGCGCTGGCGGCGGCCGCACATGCAAATGCGCGCAATAATGTTTGCGCCGGAGGAGGGCGCCGCGAGGGGGCGGGGCGCAGGGAATTTGGAGAGGTCGCCGGGGTTCGATGAGGACTCCTAAGAGAAGACGCCGGAACCAGGGCAACGCAGAACTGCGAGGGCGGAGGCGGGCTGCGGGCCCAGGAAGTCCGTTATTTAAGGGGGCGGATGGAGGCGGAAAACAGGGCTGCGCGTGCGAAATAAAACGGTACACAACGTCCAACGCGGGAGCAACGAAACTTTACTGTGTGAAGCGTTACTGCTCTTACTTTCCAACTACTTACAATTAATGTGTTGTAAAGACAGTGTATGATGCAGTATGAAAATACATTGCATGTTGTTATGACGAAAATGAAGTTCTTCTGTATTGGTGACACGCATTAATTTTTTTAAATACAGTATTTTTGAGAAAAAATTTTAAAGAATTGATAATATAACGTAATATAATGTTGGAAACTTGAACAAGTACACATGATGTAACTACTTTTTGACTTTGCCTGAAGTAATACCAAGTATTTGGGTTAAGGAGATTGTGAATATGCGGATGCTAGAGGGAAAGTAATTTAGAGGCCCTGCTGAGTACCATCACGGAATGACTCTTAAGACAAGATGTTGGAAGAAGGAACTTTTGGCCCTGCGAAGGACGTCAATGCCTGTAGACGACTGCCAGTCAAGCAATTATGTTATTTTGGATAGTGGGAAGAAACGGATGAACGAGTTGAAGTTGCGAAATAATGTAGTAGAGCATCACAACGACGGTGCCTCAAATGAAGAACATAATGTTCTCCTTTGCAAGATATAAAGAATAGAATAAATGACGAAAATTCAGAACAAGCATTGAAATTAAATTTAAAAACAATTACAATTTTTAAAACAGATATTAATATTCTGACCTCTTTGAAATTTGAATAAATGTGAATGTGATGTCAACAACGAGTGAAGTTGAAGCGTCATTGAGCCTCAATCGATAATCAATCTAATAAATGTCAATTGGAAACTAAAACACTTTTTGGTACACTGCATTACTTTAATAAAATTTTCCATTACATCACTTTGGTTGTAACATATTACAATTCTATTCATTTCCACTAGCATTAATATTGCCTGCAGGATATAGGCGGCAATTAATTACTGTGATACATAAAGCAATTGTGTTGCTATTCGATTTCGTTTTGATTCCAATATTTAACAGTCAATGCATGCAATTTTCCCTCTTTTTTGTATAGAATACAAATTTTCTAATCTACCTCTGTTAGTACGTAACTAGTTTTAATCGAACGTAGCGTACAACACTTAATAAATTGTGAGGTTTATTTCATGCATTCATTCAGAGCCTCTACGAAAAAATCTACCCAAAAATCGAGAAAAAAATTAGTTCGATACAGAGGAAATCGAAAGTTGCTGAGGTGATTTGCAGCGATTGCTGAAATCTGATAGGATAAAATGAGTGGTGTGCACGTTTTTGAACTGGGACCAGCGATAGTGAAGATAGGCTGTATTGACGGGTGGGTGTCTGGATGCAGAGGAGAATTCTCATTCGTAGAGAGGGTGCGGTGGGAGGAGTTTTGTTGTCCCTGCCCCCGAACACTGCCCGGGTAAGCCGCGCACGCCCTCTGAATTAAAATTACCGCCATGCGGGCCCCGCTTTGCCTCGCCCGCTTCCGCAAAGGATTTTCCCCCTGATGGGTCGCGCCCTGCAATCCGCCCGACACCCCTGCCTCGAGGTCTGCCGCAGCCCCTGAAATGGAGTCACGCTCCGCCCGGCTCACGCTGCCTTCGTGACAGCGGGGCGCCGATACTGTTTGCTCGGGCAGCAGATGCAGTTTTAGGACGCTAGATTGGAATGGCTGATGTTTCATTTTTGATTCTTTGTGATGAGAGTTAAATAGTCGGATAGTCTTCACCGTCGTCCACCTCAGAGTTGTCTTGTAGGTTCTCATAGTCGGGATCGTAGTTTTCATCGGCGTCTTCGTAGTGATCACTGCCGCCTTCGTGCTCCTCATAGGCGTCTTCTTTGTCCTCTTAAGCTCATCGTCGTCTTTGTCGTCGTCAGCTCATCATCGTATTTGTCGTCTTAAGCGTCATCGTCGTCTATGTCGTCTTAAGCGTCATCGTCGTTTTGTCGTCTTAAGCGTCATCGTCGTCTTTGTCTCTTAAGCGTCATATCGTTGTCGTCTTAAGCGTCATCGTCGTCTTTATCGTCTTAAGCGTCATCGTCGTCTTTGTCGTCTTAAGCTCATCGTCGTCTTTGTCGTCTTAAGCGTCATCGTCGTCTTTGTCGTCTTAAGCGTCATTGTCGTCTTTGTCGTCTTAAGCGTCATCGTCGTCTTTGTCGTCTTAAGCGTCATCGCCGTCTTTGTCTTAAGCGTCATCGCCGTCCTTGTTTTCCTATGCGTCATCGTCGTCTTTGTCGTCTTAAGCGCCATCGTCTCATTGTCGTCTTAAGCGTCATCGTCGTCTTTGTCGTCTTAAGCGTCATCGTCGTCTTTGTCGTCTTAAGCGTCATCGTCGTCTTTGTTCTTAAGCGTCATCGCGTCTTGTTGTCTTAGCGTCATCGCCGTCATTATCGTTTTTGTAGCCTTCAGCGTTGTCGTAATCGTCAGCAACGTTGTAATAACTGTCATATCTTCCTCCTTCAGCGGCATTAAAGTAAGCCTCGTTGTTTAAAAAAATTCAACATCCTCATCATCATTATTGATGAAAGAAGTGTTGGGAAAATATTAGTAATCTAATAAGAAATCTATCTATCTTCTTCTCTGTGAATTACGTACCGCGAAATAGTTGCAGACATATGTTATGAATGATCCATCCCAAGTACAATAAAGTAGAACTTAATGTGAAACGTATGAAGCATACCTGCTATTCAAAACATATGCCATGTTCATGCAATAGTTGTTTCAGTAACAATTCTGTTTAGGTTGTTATTTTCTTCTTATGTGGACATTTGTTTTGCAAGTATTTGTGATTTGTCCAGTCATGAAGCGGAAAATATGTTTTCGTGTACCGTAAACGAAAATTTATTTTACTTCGAATAAAGCTTGTAGCACAAGTTTCCAATCCGCGTGGTTCTGCTATGAATATCACATCAGAATATCTGTTTCCCCATTGTGCCAATCATTCAATCTGTTTGCAAAACAGGAATGTTATTAATCAGTCACAGTACGAGTGGTTATAAAATGCGTGCACAATGCAAGCTACAAATGAATACAGCGCATCACGCAACATTTTATAAGAGGAATGTCACATAGGCATGCATATTTGAACACGGTTTTCATCACATTGGCGGCACAACCAAGTCTGCAAACAAAGTTTCAAAACATTCCCGGAAAAGGACATCGATCGGAAAATAAGCCATTAGTCGGCTGTCAACGACCCAACACGGCTGAGCGACTACAATGGAGAATTCCGAGAATACTATTTTCTGCTGCTCACGTAAAACAAATTACAAGCATTTTGAAAACGTAAATGTTAATGGAAATGAGAATCATTGCTTTAAAATTCCCTAATCCGGCACGCACGAGAATGCTTGAAATAATAAACAGAAGGTTAGTGGAACAGATTTGAAAAGCACAGATTGTTTGTCTCAGACATTACTATATTTATTATCATTCACCGTGAGAATCCTTTACAAGACCTTTGTGTAGGTGCAATTATATTTAATAAATGCGAAACATACTCTGAATCACTTCATTCTTCTATAAACAAGTTACCAGAAAATATATTTTTATCTTTATTGCAGTGCATCTGACATCTCAAACTTTCAACGAATATCAGTTACCTTCCTGTAATCAGTTTGAGTTTTAGCTTAAAGGTTGTTAACTATTTACTTCTATAATATGGAAAAGAAAATATTCCCCGATTGAATTTGCACCAGCCGATGGAATTGGATTTCCACTATCAACAAGGCCAAAAATTTAATTATCTGCCTTTCCATTTACTATTTAAAAGGTGCAATGATGGGACGGTGTGTGATTGTGGGGTATAATATCTTTAGGATGTTATAGAATATTATAATTTGTTCCTGTTGAATGGGAACGCATGCAAAGTCAGTGATAACGTATGTTAAATGAAGTTTATAGCCATTTTATCTAAATATTAATCGTTCGCGTTACGTTGAATACAAAATGCATACAATGCTGAGAAATTAAGAAATGATCAAAACCCAATCAGTTCGAGTTATAGTCAATGTAATGTAATTTGTTGTAAACTGCTCTCTATATCAGAATCTCCAAAATTCTATTATAATGTTCTTAAATCTGTTCTATGGAGAGCTGTAGAGTAATTCCCTAACCATCATTAGTAAAATTTCAGTTTTCTATGTAGATGGTTTCTGGTAAGTGGCAAAAATCCCTAATCTGTTCTTAGCACTTTTATATAGAGGTTATATTTTTGAAATACGGCTGTAGCGTGCGTTGTGACTTTGGCTATTTAACCAGTTTATCAGGATTTTACGATATTACAAGGGCTGGTTTATTCATACTTTATTTATAAGTTTAATTTGTACAAAGGAACGTATTTGAGCCCAAGGAAGAAGGTTTTTTTAATGGAATCCTTTTCTTTAGAATTATTATTTAGGGAGCTATCAGTAACACTAGTAGGCTGTATCAACAAAAATGCTGCTGAAAGAAACACAAAACCACTACCACCAAACACACATTGTTTTTCAAACAAAGTCCTCACAATTTTAAATAATAAAAAAATAAAACTCTCTTTTAACAGAGCAATAAATTAAATGTTTTAACAAAGCCAGACTTCCCATAACATATTGCCATTCTATATTGCGTGTCACACCAACTATGATAGAAATTTTGTTATTATTGATTGGTTTTCAACTTCTCATTGCAAATTTAAAAAAATGAAGTCGTAGGTAATTATAGAAAACATAATGCAAACGTAATTGTTTGCACTTGCGTTCCGTGTCCCTATTGACAGCAAGACACAGCAGTCGTGTGTGCAACTGAGTGCAGTGTTTTGTGGCGCTAGAACTAGATAACTCGACGCTTTGGAATTTCAATCAGTGGAAGAGAAAGTTCAATTCTGAGAGATCAATGGAAAAAAATCTTTGATTACGATTGTTAATGTTGATGTTTGTTCCTGGGTCCGTCGTGAAAAGACCATGGATTGCCGTTGTCTCGCCTCTATTTCTCATTTGCACCCTGTCTATTCTCTCTCTGTAACAGAATGGGTATGGGAAGGCACCTGCCCCAATGGTAACAGTTTTAGGGGATACTGTAGAAAATATTGTTGGTTAATTTAAAATCACGTGAGAGAAAGCATAATTTTATACGCTAATTTTATTTAACATTAACATATGAAACATTATTGTTACATTACTCTTTTCCGCTGTTATTTCCGTTGCCTCTATTCATTGCTAGTGAGAAAAAATTATTTCCATTTAAAAAATGAAGAGTGATAAAATTTCTCGAAAACTAAAAATGTAATATCTTTACGGCAAATTACTTGCACCATGTTTCCATATTGTTGATCAAGAAGTCTTTCGATATCCTGAACTGTTTAGAAGTAATATGGATGGCCCATAGTTGCTATACAGTACATTACATACTAAGAATATCAAAAAGATAGATGATCCATAGCCCAACAGGTGAAGAGCAAATATTTAATGGTAAGCTGCCTCTTCCTTGGAACCTAGCCACATCCATCTCTAAACCACAGACTAAAACCACAGACACCTCTCACATGACCGGAGGTCGCATCGTTTCCTTTCGATTTCTTCGCGAATTGGAAATTATTAACGTATATTAACGTATATGTGGCAAATGTTACTATATTTATAGTTTTAGATGCTAGTTTTATTTCATCAACTTGTGTCTGACTACGTTTATGAAGAATGTTAAATGGTAAAACAAAAAGATCATAAATGTGTGTTTATAGACCTTTTCTTCTTCTTCTTCTTCTTCTTCTCCTTTTTCTTCTTCGTATTTTATTCAGTTAATGCAATTTTGTAGAATGTAATATATTTGGGGTGTAATTTATTATGTGCATTTTCAGTTTCATTGGAAGGAATTACTAACATTTTCACAAATATAACCCTTATAACCCATCTTGCTATTCCAATTGTTTGGCGCAAAGGCACACTTGCTCTCGTAAGATCTACATTGTCTGGGAAAACACTTTCGGGTTATAAGCTCTTGAAAATGTCATGGGTACGATTAAAACTTCTTTTTTGGGAATGGATTGTTTTTAGGTAGGTTTTTAATGAAACTCAAACAGCAACGTTTTAATTTGTATTAAATTCAAACGGAAATTGCTCGTATTATGAACTTTTTTCATGATGTTTACGAACACATATTGCGTATTTTCTACATGGTATGCAATTACACGAAACGTCAAATGTGTAATCAAAGGGCTTAGACGAGGTTTATCGAATATTTTTCAATGTACTAAACAGTTTGCATAACAAAAATATTGCGATACGGTTTATTATTGGCCTATATGAAATAAAGTTTGATTGATGTCATTTTGTTTTATATATAATAATTAAAATTGTCGATATTCTCTCAAGTTGTGATCACAATACTCAATTGAATTCATTTAATCTGTATGCTATCTATAATATGTAAATCACAAAGGTACGTAGCATAAATCCATGGATGGTAATACATATCCAAAGAAAAGAAACGGGAAATATGCAGAAGAAATTACATTGAATACGTATGTTGCTAGATCGGCTTATGTTTTGTGCTGCTCAATCGCTTCGCCCTGCATAACGTTTCTCTTTTGATATACCTACCTACACTTTTTTGCAATTACATCATTTTAATTCTCATTTGATTGATTTGATTTGAGAAAAGCATATAAAAATTTACTCATAATAAAAATGTTGTAGTAACAAGAAAAAACTTTTGTGCTCGTACGAGCACACTTAGCAGATATGATGTCTGGACATTTTTCTCTATCTTGTTTCCCACGATTTTAACTATTTTATTCTTAGCTCCATTAATAATTATACATAAAATGTTAAAATATCTCTGATATATACACATTTAGCTAAAAAAGTTGTATTTTTAATAAAACAGGAACCAATAGGAAATAAAATGTTCGTCTTGTATGATGAAATTGAAAACAAGTAATCCAAATCCCACCTGATAGTTTTCATAGGCATACCGCCATCGGTTACATTATCATGTCCATTGTTCAATGCTGTCTTATCGTTGGATATTACAATAAGACATGGCTGAGGGTCTATCTCCGTCCTTGTCGGGATCGAGAAGGGCCCTTGAATTCACTCGAATAAATTCTTATCACGTGGCTTCTATATTCACAGTGTCGCAGGTATAGAAAGTTTACAACAGGCATGAAGATGCATTCATTTTATTAAGAACATCTCGAAACTCTATGCCAATTGCATTAAATGCACAGGAATTTCGTTTTACAAAGAGTTTCTCCTTGCAGGGCATGAAAAACAGTTCCGTTTCCGCGTTGGAGAGGTTCCGTTTTATGCTGTGTAAAATGCCATTTAAATTTACGGGTCGGAGAAATTTTCCCGTTAAGGTAGATTTCCGGTTTGTAAAGGTTCAGGTTTAGACAGATTATCCTGTATATATTGAATACTTTATCTACTTCCGTTTCTTTCTGAATGGACACAGTGTTATTTTTTTGAAGAACTCCTTTATTTACTGTGTTCACCCAATTTTGTAACTTATCTACATGGAAAAATAATCGGAATCACTTCGGCATATGTTTTTAGTGATGTTTATAACGAAACGTATGTATTTGTACTGCAAATTAAAGAAATAACTGGTCTCTGTGCTATTTGCGTTTCTATCAAAATTATTGTTTCACTCGTTATGTGCAATTCAGTGGAACTTTTACGAAACCCTACCTTCCAAACCTAACATGTTTACCGTTACATACATTTCTCTTCCGCCAATTAAAGAAATACGCCTACGTCCTTTGTTCTTCTCATATAATTTGCATTTTATCCAGCACATGTATTTTGGAGAAACCGATTGTCGTTGTATTGTTCAAAGATTTGCATTATTAGTCGTGACCGATTTAATTAATTTAACAAACATTCTTTTTCTAAATTTACTTTGTGTATTTAGACCTATGTGTACGTTCTGAGAGATTCTCAGAAGCCAGGTTATGAATTAAAATGTGTTTAATTTGGGAAGCGCAGATTTGAAAGAAATGAGACACAATTTTGGCTTGAAAACAGAGATACTAAGCTGAATGTTTGCTTGACGTTTCGCTGGCGCCTTCATTCAGTTTCCTCCCTTTTACCTCTCCACTCACCCGTCCTGTCATCCTCTCGCCAGCTGCACTCGAGCAACAAATCTCACCCGCAAGATTACCGAGCAGAGCTTGGGCAGCAATTAAGTTCCCTTCTCTCGCGAATGCAGCGTTACTATTCTTACATCGTTACTTACCTCCTTTCTCTCTTTACGGCTCGTTTCCTCTGTGTCCTTCATTCGTTCCCCCTTTATTCCCACCAATTTTCCTTCGAGCCTGACTTCTAATAAATACATTGTTTCTGTCGCCTAGCGTTATCTACCTTGTTGCTTTACAGTTAATGCTATTGCCCTACCTTCATCAGCATTGGTCATTGCTTAATTTTCGTTTTACTCTGCATCATATAATTTCCTAAACACTATCTTTTGTGTACTTTTACCCAATTTTTTTCTGTTTCCTCATTATTTTCTCTTCCTTTATTTTAATTTTTATTTCTTTTATCTGAAACTGATTTTTACTCTCCCATCTTGAGATTAGCCAACTTTTCTCCGTGCGCGTTTGTGTTAACGCCTGTAGCGTCATTTCATTAACCTTGCACTAACCTCTCCAATCTTTCACAACGTGCGTTGCCCTACTTAACGCCCCCTCCCGTCCTGCACCTGGGCAGCCACTCATTCACCGCGCCTCTCCTCAACCCGCAGCGCCCTATCCGCGAATCGGTCGCTTCCCGAACTTGGGCGCGCAGGCAATAGGCTCGAGACAGCCGCGTGGGCGAAGACTCAAATGCCGCGGGGAGGGGGGACTCAAACGCCTAATGTTCGTCGATTCGGAGCGCATTTAAATAAGTCGAGTTTTCCGGCGAAGTTGGGCGCCGAGGGTGCGCGCCGCCTCCGCCCGCGCGGGCGCTTCTTCTCGCCCTCCCCGCCCAGCCACGCCCCTCCCGCCCCCCAGCCGGCGCCCACGCGGAGGGCGGCGTCTGAAACAGATTCTCGTCGAGGGTCCTCGGCCGAATAATCGCAAGCCTACAATTACGCCCCCGCTCCCACTCTCCGCTTCCCACTCGCGTTTCCTTTCGATGGCCCATCCGGTCCTCGCTCGCTTTCCTTTCCTCACGTCCTCGCAGAGGAGAGATCTCGACGATGGAGGCAATGAATCGCGCGCGCGTCGTCGGATGAGACGGGTGACGGAGCTGGGGAGAGGGCGGGGGGGCGGAAGTGGAAGTTACTGCGAGAATGGCACAGAACATGGAAACGTAGGCGACAACGTGGGAGGGGCGGGGGGGGGGGGGCGGGGGGGCGATGCCGGCGGGGGGATGCCGGCGGGGACGATGGCGGCGGGGGCGATGGCGGCGGGGGCGATGGCGGCGGGGGCGATGGCGATGGCGACGGGGGCGAGGGAGGCGGCGTCCTCAGTGGCAGGGAGGGGGTGGTGAAGAGGCAGGCCTGGTGACTGTCGTGGATGTGAGGGCGCGTCGCGTAACGTCCACAAAACACGCAATATGTTTGTGAGAATGAATGTGGCCTTCTGGAAGGAAATGGATTTCTAGATTTTAAACGGGAAGGCGAGTCCTGCCTCCGTCTGTGACACGCAATTCGCTCGTTTTCCCGATGTAGTCGCGAAGTGCGTTGCGGAGAAACAGGGTTTCGCTGTACGAGACGGAGAAATGAAAGCGAGAGAGAAATCTGGGGAAGGGGATGGAGTGTCCGCCTTCAGAGTTGGGAAGTGTGGTGTGCTGATCTTTGTGAGAAGGCAGATTGGGCTATGTGGAGATTAGGTTGCGAACTTCAGCACTAAATTTGAAAATGGGAGTAAGGACGTTAAATTTTACACTGCACTAACGTATATTTTGGAATTTCTTTTGGATTTTAGCAATAGGGATTTAACAATGAAGTTTGTTTGTAATTATGTAAACGTCAGATATTTGTTTTACGTGTATTTTTGTGTTGGTAAACATGTGCGACTCTACAAATCCATGATGTTTGAATGCATATTCCGTTAATATTTTCTGTAAAATACTGTTGAAACAAAATATTTTTAAATTCGTATTTCGATATAAAGTATGTTATGACCTAACAAAAACGTTGATAAATAAATATTCCTCGTGCGAGGCAAAACTGATGTGACATGAAATATTTATCGCAATGAAAATATTTTACGTGTGAAAATTTAAATGCGCCATTTGGGAGTGGAGATTTTACATAAGAGATAAGAGAGATGGATACATGTATCAACAATAGATACATTAATAAACATCGCAGAAACCTAAAACTAAAATATATTTCTCGCTTGGAGTCATGTTTTCTTAGAGTGCAGCTGAACATTGATCCTCGTTGAGTTTTAACATCTGAATTCAATTCTGACAGGGAGGTCCTAGGGTTCGAGTCTCGACGGTGGCGATTTTCGATAGCTAGGCTTAATTCAGTTGCTTTCTAGAGGATAATTCTGGAGGCCGACTTTTCTGACGGTTAGTATTATTTGGTTTCTCTGATTAAACCTAAGAGAATGTTGGAGTAGTACCTCACAAAAATGGGCCTCCGACCATTCACAATCTTTCCATCGTCTTCGTTGTCCTCTCATCTACCCTTAAGCTCACACGCTTTTTCTTATGTGTTTCACCCTACCACACTTGTTGGTACTAAATATTACTGAAGGTGACATACGTGGAAACATCAGTCAGTCAATAAATCCGCGTTGAGTTCGTCAAAAAGGCTTTGTCACTGCATTGTTTCAATCTGCCTATCTGGAAAGCAGTCCTCAGTGTTGTCAAAGCAACATGTCATTCCCAGAAGCTTTTGACTAGACCTACGCAACTGAATTCGCCAAATGCTATCGAAATTCATTGCAATGAAACATACAATGCAGTAGATGGATAGTATAGACAATACCAAGACTAGTTCTTGTTATGTTTTTTAAATGTTTACGTTGACAAAAATGTCTCTCGGTATTGATCAGAGATTGGGTAGAGCGATTTACAAGAATCTGAGCAATAAAAGGTTCAATAAAATATCTTTTTATTAAAATGTTTAGGCAACTACGGTGAAAAATCTATTTTTTACTACTATACGGGGCGGAATTGTCAGAGTTCCATGAATAACGTTTCTTGGAATCTGGAAGTCTAAAGAAACCGTTGATGTGGAAGATTTTTTAATTTTTGATTTATTTTATTTTGTGACAGCATATACAATTCATAGGATTAACTTTAGTCTGATCTTTATTTCAAATGAAATCCTTTAATATCATACCATTCTGTACATAATTCCTTTTCCTGTTACATTTTGGTATAATCATTTCTTTAATTACCTGCAATAAGCATACATCCGCACTGGACGAAAATGTTTGTAAGTACAGAAATTAAAACGTTTACGAAACATTTCTTTTCCCTGTATTATTTTGTCTATCACAAATCTGTAATAACATGAAATTCTTTTGTCATATTTCAACGGCAGTTATTTGCATTCTCATATTTCTAGCATTGCGCTTACGGCCAGTTGGTCTGACATTGACTCTATTTATCGTGGCACCATCAGAAAACAGCAAACGGATGAAACTATTTTGTTAACTTTCCTGTCTTAACTCTTTGGCTGCCGTGAAAAGCCTAACATGGTGCTCATTAATTTGATCAGAATGGCTTTGAGCATCAACAGTAGATTCTCAGTGAAGATGATTTTCAATAGCCGTAATGAGCTGCGTTCGCTTCTCAAATCAATGTTGCTTTAAGGGAGCTTAAAAAATAGGGCTGTAACAATAGAATATAATTGTGACGTGCACCTAGGTTGATTCTCATGGCTTAATATAGGCAAACTGAGAGTAAAATTCAGTATCTGATATTTAAAACTATTGATATCACACTCTGACACTCTGTGCTTCTCGCATTTTACTCGTAACTCAACTGAGAATTATGCATTAAAAGTATGCAGTTGACGTGAAGCGTTAGTGAATGTTATAGTCAGTGGTGATGACTAAGTGAAAATGGATGTTTTTGTAGGGATCAATGGCTACTAATTCCGGTGGCTAAGAGGCGGTAATATGCCTCTAAACCATTTCCTGCATTCGGCAGTTATCTCCTACGTATGGATCTCTCTGTGACTGAATGGAAGAATGCGGATGGACGGAAAGGGTTGTGGAGGCGAAGGGCAGATGTCAAGGAATATAGATCACTGAGGCTGAGCATTGAATGACGGATGCTGCAAGGAATCGTACTGACGTTTTACCGGCAGAGGTGGCTGAGAGCATCAGCTGATATCACTGCAGCGCCTCTGACCGGGAGGTCCTAGGTTCGAGTCCCGACAGCGGCAGGATTTTCGACACTAGCGTTTCAGCTAGGTCGAATTTAGCCGCGGTCTGGCGAAGAATGATACGGCTGGCTGCTCTGTTCGGTTGTTTTCCGTGGATTTTCCGACGATATCAGGTGAATGCCGGAGCAGTACCTTAACAAACGGGCCACGAACCGCGCGCTATTTTTCTTTCCGTTCCTTGTCCTATCCTAACCACTTACATGCACTTCCACACATACCGAAAGACTGGACGGGAGCTTAGAGTTTGAGTCGGCTGGGACGGTGTCACCCTGATGGGAGATATCTCGTTAGAGAAAAACTCCGCCAGCCGACGGGGAGGTCGCGGCTGAATCTCACCATCCAGTGGGGAAAATTACAGCTACCTCTCGAGGAAAGAACATGCATTACACTTACGCAACTAATGACGTTACCAGTTGACGCACCCGGAATCACCAATCATTTAATCAGTCATCAACGAAGGAATTTTTTTTCTATTTTCCCAATTTTGCCACTGAATTACAAGACGTATTGCACAATTGCATAAAGTAGCTTTTAATTCACGCGCATCATGAATGTATCAAAGTGTAATTGTAATAAGGGTTACGCAGGATAATACCATATAGTAAATCTAAATACACATAATCCTTCGTCATTAGAGATAGACACGTAGTGTCATTAAAGTGGTTGCATTAATATTATCATACTATTCGAACATTCTAACGTCAGCTTGAACTCTGTTATCCCTTCCCTCATTTAGCTCCACTGCCTTTTACAGCCTAGAATCCCTTAACTCTAGCATGCACGTCATCGCTTCTCTGTGGCTCGTAAGCCCATTGTTGCAGCGAACTGTCTCTAGCTCTTGTGACTCGTAAGTCCATCTGGCTCTGGCACACTATTATGATAGGGAGGTTTGGCGGTGGCCAGGTGACGTTAACGAAGCGACCTATAACGGGGCTTATTGGCTCTGGCACACACAGTCATACCACATTCGCACCGGGAGCGGTAGCTCAGTGCATCAACTGCAGCGCCTCTGACCGGGAGGTCCAAGGTTACACACCCCACGGCGCGCGACACGATTTTCGACGCTAGCTTTTCAGCTAGGTCGAATTCAGTCGCTGCCTGGAGGAGAATTCTAGCGGCCGGCTGCTCTGATCGGTAGTTTTCCGGGGTTTCTCCGATCAACACTAGGCGAATGCCGGAGCAGTACCCTACGAAAACGGGCCACGGACCGCGCGCGTTCTGTCCTTCCTCTTCCCTGTCCTATCCTCTCCCCTTACACTCACACACTAACATGCACTACACTACCACATATTGTATTCCGGAAGACCGGTCGGGAGCTTAGAGCTTGTCCCGGCTGGGGCGATGCCCCGCTGGTGGGAGAGTCCTGGTTAGGGGGAAACCCCACTAGCCGACGGTAGGTCCACGCCGGATCTCGTCAACAAACATGCACTACACTAACGGGACTAATGACCAAAGCAGTTGACGCGCCCGGAAACACGAAAAAAACAAAACAAACCAAACCACATTCGCTCAACATTTGGGCAGGGAGAGAGAACTGGGAAAGAATTGGGTCTTGATGGTGCTTCATGATGGTTTGGGTAAGCACTAGTGGGACGTACCTCTAAAGCAATATTTATGCTGAAGGAATTCAAACTGAAGCCTCCGTAGCTCGCGTCTGTCGCCAATCCCACTACAGGATCTGACTGGAAGTATAGATATTATTGTTCCTTGCTCTTTTAATGTAATTGAGCAAAATGTTAGTTTCTACTCCCATTGTATAATTATGTCATTTGATGGCTGCAACCGGTTGCATAATGTAATGAAATCTATATACTCATTACGATACAAATTTCATTTGGATATGGGTTCTTCACCAATCACAGAGAGGTTTATAAACCAAGTGTTGACACTGAATTAATTAATCATTGAGAACCGTTCTAGTAAATGTTTCGTTCGATTGTATAGCGTACATTAAAATTTCATTTAATTTTCTATTATGCTTGTCAGTTTTAATTTCTTTTATTATTAGTAATTTTTATGTGGAATGTTATTTGAAATAAATTGAAACGTAATTTCACTTTGATCCTATTTGACTAGCGCAGTGGTGAAACAAAGCTACCTGCGGTGGGTAGGGCAGAAACCTGTCCGCTAGATGGCTTTGGCTGAATCGTGCATGTCAACTGCCACGAAACGAGTCAATGTAAAAGTTTAACTTATAAAAGTCGTAGAAAAAGTACCGTATAAAACTCGATATAATGGGTATTAATGAACTCGTGTGAAATTTCCGATACTCACTTCTTCCATGCTCGTATCGTAATATCGCACTCCTGTTTTAATACTCATAATTACGTCATTGTTTTATAATGAACTATTGTTTCAGTGTTTCTTCTTTTCTTATTTCATTGCACTAAGAGCTATTATTCTTAGATATTATGATTATATCTTCTATTATTATTTCAATTTTCAAGAAGAAGTTAATTTATTATCCATACATTAATATATTACCCGAGAAATGTAGATTCCTAGTTATTTTTCCCGTTGCCACAGACATTTGAGATCGAGGCGGTACAATAAAGTATTGCCGTAGTATGGGATTCCCCGATTCAGTAGCGCCTACATTCGACAACTGCCACTAATTTTCCTACCTGTAGTGTTCCCCACATTACGTAAATATCCGCAATGTGGGGCACAGCGCAAAGGGCTTCGCGTACGAGGACGGCGGCGGAGGCGGCGGCGCGGGCAGGCCTGCGACGCGGCGGCCTCGCGTCGGGCGCCAGGTCGAAGCGTCTCCATAATGCAGGCGCATTAGCTCCGCTAAATAATCGACGGCACCACGCGCGAATTAATCGTGGCAGCCACGCCCCCGCGCCCTCCGTGCCCTCTCACTTCCGGTGGCCAGCCCTTGTCTCCGGCGCCCGACGCTCCCTTGCCCGGCGGTTGACCTCTGCCCGTTCTCCCTTTGCCACGCCGTGGTTCCTCTTTCCTTTGGCGTCTCCTGTGTCCTCGTCTCCTTGCTCCTCCTCCTGTTCTCTCTTTTTCTCCTATGTCGGCGTTCTATGATCCTTCGATCTGCGCTTGACTTGTCTATTCTTCCGTGCCGTGGATTCTCTTTCCCTTCATCCTGCGTTCGATCTTGTTCCTTGGCGTCCTTAACTCTTTTCCATTTAATCTCTTTTTCTCTCCACATCCTAACTGCCGTAACTCTTGATTCGCGGTAGACCTACAACTACTCTCTTTCTACACATCGATCCTTGTCCTCTTGCGTACGATCATCGTACTATTGTCGTGATTTTATTGTTTCCATATTTTCTCTGTACATTTTTTTTTTTCCTCCAGGTCCTCTTTTACTTTTAATCCTCTTATACTTTCTCTTCCTTTCTCTCTCTCTCCCTCTCTCTCCCTTTCTCTCTCCCTCTCTAACAACATTATTAGTTTTGTTCGCAGTTGGACTCGCTTTCAGAATCCCCCCCTGATTTTTAGTCTTTCTTGTCCTCCTGCATCTCCGTATCAATCTCAACTCTGTATTGTCCTGTATTATTCTCATTCTGTTCTATCCTTTTTCATAGACATTTTCTCTTGCATACTGCGTTCTGTTACATACATTGTTCCTATCTATTAGCAACCTAATGTGTCTATAAGTATATCACCTATACGTTTTTACATTACCACCTCTAAATATCCTTTCGTGTTTTTCGTAACTGTATATTCCGTACTCTGCAAACACTACCTTATCATTGGTTGGATCTTATATGCTCCTACTTCCTTGTGTTTTTACTCACCAGGTCAGATTATTATCTTGCTTTTAAACATTCTATTCGATGTCTCAATTTATTATCACATTCGTCTGTATCATTGTACTTATGCATCTCTAAATATCATCTATCTGACCTCGTTTCGTAAATCCCGCGTGCGTTTCTGTCTTCCAGTTCACTGACTACCTCTGTTGCTCTCTTGAGTGAGCGAGTAAGAGAGTAATGATTTCGCGCGCGTCAACTGCTATGGTCATTAAAACTGTAAGTGCTATGTACATGTTATATCCTGGGAGATGGCGGTGTTCCTTCCCCCGCTGAATCATGAGATCCGGTGTCAACACACACGTCCACGCGCGGTCTCCTGTCAGGTGATCTGGTTCTAGGCAACTGGCCTCGTAATACGTTTTATTATGTTCACGTGAGGCAGTATTGCATGTAAGTGTGTAAGGAGAGAAGAGGGGACAGAATGAGGAAGGAAAGACGGTAGCGGTCCGTGACCCATTTGTTAGAGAACTGCTCCGGTGGTAATCTAGTATTTACGGGAGAAAACAATAAAAACTACCAATGCCACCAAAACTATCAAAGCAACCACACACAGTCACCCACAAAAGTTCTTAACACGCTGGCTGCATTCGATCCAGGAGTATATCTATACTTATTTTTTTAACGTGGCATCTCAAGGTCACGCGCGAAAGAGGGAGAGGGAAGACAGACTCCAATGGGGAACTGCAACGTTACTACAGCTCCAACTTTTACGGCTCCCTATTGGAGTTCGCCTTCCCTCTCACTCTTTTGCACGTGACCTTGAGATGCCACGTTAAAGATATCGAAGTCTAATGCCGAAAATCCACCACCACCACAACTACCACCCCCCCACCACCACGACGACCACCGCAACCACCACCACCACCACCACCACCACCACCACCACCACAACCATCATCACCACCACCACCACCACCACCACCACCACCACCACCACCACCACCACCAGTGTCGGAACTTAAACCGTAGGACTCGCGATGACATTGTCGCAGGGGCAACGATGTGTCAGCTGAGGTCTCGCAGCTGGTGCAGCCGTCTTCCCGCGTCCTCGTCCTCGTCCTCAGCCCTCGCCCTCCTGGCCGCCCTTCCCCTCGCGCGGCCCCCGCTACTTGACCTCCCCCGATTATCCGATGCCCTGTCATCCGCCCATGCGTGGCGCCCCTCACGCTCTCGCCCGCGCCGAACCTTCGCTCTTCGCCTCCCACCGTTCAGCATCGATCACTGTTAAGCGGATTAACTGAAGCTTAATCTTATTGCGTCTCTCGCGGTAAGTTAACTACGCACCGTTGATTCAATGGCTTGGATTTCATTTCTTGTGTTATTTCAGAGTATACTATTTTCTTTGTGTTGTCGTGAACATTTACAGAACCTGTTCTATATGATGCAGTCTGTGGCGTAATGTTTGTGACCACAAGGTACGCAATGTAGACTGGCCCAGGTAAAAGATGGCCTATTTTGGGGGGATGTTATTTTATTATGTATGGTACTTTCACTACTTGTGTCTGTTATACTCTTTTATAAAGGAGACGCGGATAAAAGTTTTGCGGGCGGTTCCACACCTATTTCGTTTCGCTACTGGATGCAATTTAATTTTCAAGATGTAACGTAATCACATGTCAAAGCATATTTAATTATAATCCTTAAGCAAATAATGTCTAGATTTCATAGAAGAGAACATGATTATTTTTGCATTGGTTTTCCTGGTGGAACCCGAATGTAAGTTGAAGTGCCATTATTTTCTTCACCACCGTGCACAACGACCTCTCAGAAGTAGAAATATTAATGAATTCAATTAAGAAAACTGACCGGAAGAAGAAGACAGATACTGTATTATTTGTTCTTTTATATTTTTTATTTATCAAAATATAATAGTCACAGAAAAGAAATAAAGGGTTGTTAATCTCACAACATTCCTACATTGTTAGTTTGAACGAAATCTTATTGATTCTTATCGAATAAAAATGTTCAAATGAATTTGAAATAAAAACATGTATTAGCAAAAATAACAAAAAATGATATTTAATAACTTATAAAATTTTCTTATTCAGTCAATAACAAATACAAAACGGAACAAAATCAAAATTTACTAGATTGAGCAAAATCATTAATTTGTTTGAACCACAAGTTCATGTAGGTTGTCAAAATTTCACATATAGCGTTGAATGTCTATTAATATACTGAATCTTTCACGTTATCTCTTTCAGTCCCATTTACAACTTTAAGTACCGCCATATACTTTCTTACTGTGAATAGCTGTTCGTGAGCTCTCGTGTACTCTCGACTTTCAGATCAATTCTGTTTGTTTATTCCTTGCACTAAACTATTTCCATCGCCGTGCAATGTTTTCAATTATTTCTACCTAGCAGTCTTAAATCACAAATGTCAACCTGTCTTGCCCAATGACTCGTTACAATTCTGAACGCAAACGAGAACACCTGCCCAAGCTACACTCCTAGCCACACGCACGTATATGCTCTCGCATAAAAATGTACAACGGTACCCATTTTGCATCGAACCATGGATATCATACGCAAAAAATTTATCTGAGACTAAAGTCTACGTCATGCTGAACCCGATATAGCACTTATTATGGCAAAGGAATTCATCCAACAAGGCAATCTTTCCGTGACAGAAAGAAAGTTAATTTTGGATCTTTGTATCGAATGTCAAAAGCAAGGAGCAGGTAGTTGAATGACCATCAAGAAAAAAGGAAAAGAAATTAAATGGCGGTCTGTCATTTCCAGGATACTTCATTCTGAGAGAAAATACAATGTCGCCTTTCAACAGACCCGTCATAAACACGCAGATCTTCTGCAGCGTTGCTCGAAATATCCCGAGAGAGAAATGAATAGACGCGACTGCTCAATATCTGGAGGCATATTGATCAGCAGATAATGATAGCTTGTTGTGGGAGTTGCTTTATGGTTTTCTCTCGCCTTTTGACATTTTATGCGATACAGCATTGCAAAGGGGAATTTCCGACTACATTACGACTCAGTATTATAGGGGGCAGCTCTGTGAGGGAGGCATGTGAGAGGTTGAGCCAGGGAGATGGGAGATTTTCCTATCTTTTAACCTTTAAAACGAGAGTAAAACAGGTTCGGAAAGTAAAGACATCGCTCGGTTCTTTGCTACCTGTTCCTGTGGTGGAAATAAAATTATTGAATGTAAAAGTATCAAAACACGGTCTTTATTTTTACTATCCTTTTCAGGTGTTCTCAAATTCCCTTATGATTGGAAGATACTGAATTCATGTATCCTCTGAAATACTGGGTACTGAAAATATTCTGTGTCAATGAAAATCTGTATTTAGGTATATTTCCTACCATATTTCGATGCCCATTCAATCATTAGCCATCTTCAATATTATAAATTTATATATCTTTTCTCATGAGATTCCGAGTGACTTTACCCTGCATTCAGACTATTTGATGAGGATGTTGACATTTTATTCATAAAATGAATATGACATTCATATTTTTTTAATCATGCCAAAAGTTAATTAGCTATCCGATCTGTGATGTAATATGAGAAACGCATATTGTTCTGCAATTATTTAAAAAATGTTACAAATTATAATTAATTGAATTTCTAGTTACTTCTGCCTATATGTTGGTCTACATTTTTGAAATTTAAACTTAAGCGTGAAAAAGTATGACCGCATTCAAAACATTGGTTCCAAAAATGACTACAATTTATAGCCAAGATTGTTTTATAATTTTCTTCATGAAGGGGCAATGATCGAGTTCTGACAGCCTCACTTCCGATATTTGGTTTATATTATAAGCACCGTTATGAAGGCGTCCCAGAATACTAGTTTTAGTCAGGAAGATGTACAGGCATTAAGTACAAGGGATGTCAGTTTGAAACCGTTCGTTCGAGCTGAAGCGTTCCTGAATGCAATGACTGGATTAGAAAAATATTGTCTCTTCGTTATCCACTATCGCCACTCCGTCACGTTGAAATATATATTGATTTGTCTACCATGAAGAATCAAAACTCATTTAAAAAGTATTTTCAATTTGGTTCCACATACTTTTCATTGGGCTTATACGACGAGTGAGCGAATGTTGCCGTGCGCTATTACACTGCCTGAATTTATTCAATTTCTTACGAATGAAACCGTGAATCACGCAGAAATTTTGAATTTACTTCACTCGTGTGAAATTGGAGTGCAGGGTATGGGGAATATCCACTTCAAAAAATGTAAGAAAAACTCTCAAAAGGAGAGTTTCATACGGTAAGGATGCCGTGCGAAATGCAAATCACGTACGACGTCCAAGATCAAGATGCATTCCCGAGAACACTGCAAAAGACTTCGGCAATTGCAAATATCTTCGATAGTGTAACGTTTAGCGTATCTAATTAATACAACCAAGTAGCGTATCTAATTAATACAACCAAATCCGATCGAAGTCTTCGTATGCCTTCCTTCGGAGGGGAAGTAAATCCGGCTGACCCATGTCGTAGATTTACTGCAAGTAATAGATCCTCAAACCTGAAAGAAGCCTCTGAGCTAAATTCAAAACAGCCAGCTTCGTCACCCGAGTGATACCTTTTTTCGCTACTAGATGGTGAGTGGAGCGTAGCAAGTTCTGTGTGGTGTGGCGGAAGGACAGGGTTAACGGTCTGGACCTTGTCACGTAAAATAATTGAATTGAATTTGATTGTGCGTGACTTTACCAAAGGACAACGTTGGTTGACTGTGGGTGCGAGTAATCAGGAGCTTGGGTTTACCACTCGAAAGCGTACGAAACATTCTAAAAACGGGCTGCAATTTCCAAAATGTGCCACTACAGCACGACAACGCAATACAGCTACTCCAACAAACATACTGAAGCTCTAATCGAAAATAAATTGGTTCCGCTGTGATGGACTGAGGTCGAGCACCCACTGTACAGTCCAGAACTCTCATCATGCCTTTACCTTGTTCGGAATTCGTGGTTCTAATTGAACGGCATACTTGTATCATTTAAAATTCGCACGTTGAAGCATTTTTACGCACTTGCTTAACTACATATTCATCATCTTTTAACGAATGTATAAAAACTCCCAATATGGCGTAATAACATTTAGAAAAAGATACGGAAACGAATCAGAAAAAGCGGAATTTGTTTGTGTATTAAATAATGGTTCAATAAATTCGAAAAATAAAGTTCTGTTTATATTTTATTCACCTTTGCATTAAATGACGTGTTTTGAAACCAATGTGTTTTTCAAGAACCGGAATTGTTTTGAATAAACTGCATACAAAATTGATATTTATGTTTTCAGAATACTTTTTTGTATTCTTTCAAAAAAGTTGAAACTGAATTTTAAATGAATGTGTCAAGTTTAACCTCTGTACTTTTTTACAATTTTATATTTCTTATATTATACGATAATCTCTAAACTTTTTCCCAGTCATTTTGCTTATTTAAAACAATACAACACGCACCTCAGAGATGTGCATATCAAGTGTTGATCTTTAGTATTTGGTACTGTTTTATTGCAAAGCAGTTGGGGTATTCATTACAGTGAATAAATGAAAAAACAATATTGTAAGTTCATAGCATTTACTGAATTATTCACTTCCTAATATTATTCGTTCTATGATACGTGGTTGCTTTCTGGATATTTTAGTATAACTTTAGTATAACTTCAATGCATCAATTCATAAACCTTAATTTTCAATTCATCTCAGGCAGTTATGGTGCCATGGAAACCACTCTGAAAAATTGGAAAGAATTTTGTGATTAACTCGTTAAATTAGAAACGGAAATCGTTATTAAAGGGGATATTTCATGTAAATATTTAGTTGTCTTTAACATGCATTAAGCAAAACCTATCGAAAGGATGTAATTGCTCAGAGCGCTCGTAATATTGAGGCATGGCAGTTTGCCACGCTCCTGCTGACCCATCCTAACCAGCTGTCGATCCTGCGTACGTGTCTGCGCCACTCATCTGCTTTCGTGTCACCCGTGTACTCAACGCTTCGCATGCTGTCCATTAGCAATGGTTTGCGTTGACGTTGGCAGCGTTCGAAATTGACGTCAGAGACCTAGAATTCCCGAAAATGTCGAAGCTGGACCAATCGTTGCGTAGACGTGTAGAAATAAATTACGTACATACTTTTAGAAAAAAGAGATTTTTTAAAATGCAGTTGGTTAGAACTATGAAAAACATCTAATCAATTCTTTTATCTTATGGTTATCTACAGTAGAATAATACTATACCGGGTGGGCTAAAAGTCACTACCCATTATTACCTCTACTCTATTTGGTTTTTGATCTCCCATGAATTTTAATTTCCCGCCTGTAACATTCATACATTTTGATAGTTTGTTACTCACAGACACACTATAATCTATTGCTAAACAATCGTACGCTGTCAGGTATTTAATTAGACGTTTGCATACATACGTTCTGTGTCCATGTTGTTTACATGTTTTCTAAAGAAGAAAGAACATTTTGTATTCAAAGATGGTACAAAGGTGGTTATGTGTTAATAACTGATGAGTAAAATGAACACTTCACAGTAAACTTTGTCCCTTGTTTATACACCGTGACGTCACAAACTTTACGAACACTTCTAGAGTTCAAATTGATTACTTAAAAACCCAATGCTTCGAGCTGAAACGTATTTGAAGTTTAGATAGTTTTCAGAATTCTGTGATTGTGTAGTGATAATTTTTCATTAAATGAATACTGTTAATTACCAAAAACATTTCCTAGGGCCACAGCCCCCACGCGATCTTTCCCTCACCTGCCTTTTCAAATCGTGACTCCTTTACTAACACACTGCTACACGTACTACCAAACATGTCGAGAGCGTAGAGCTCTTCCCGCTGGTGGTTGGTTCCTCGTTGAGGAAATATCCGCAAGCTGATGTGTACCTCGGCACCGTACCTCACCATCGAGCGCGGTAAGATTGCCACCACCTCACGTGATAAAACGTGCACTACACTTATGGGACTAATGATGATAGTACTTGACGCACCAGGAAATACGATACCGGGCGACCGTATACATCCGATCCGGAAAAACCCGCCCTCCCTGCCTGCCCATCCCGCCCGCCCCGTCTGCTCCGTCCGCCCAACCTCCTGCCCGTTCATTCTTCACACACACACACACACACACACACACACGCACACGCACATGCACACGCACACGCACACGCACACGCACGCACACACACACCACACACATACACATACACATACACATACACATACACATACACATACACATACACATACACATACACATACACATACACACACTCACACCAACCTATACACTAGAGATGGGCTTAACAGCTTTTCTTCAATAACTGTTATCACAATAACGGTTGACTCGTGAAAGCTGTTATTGATAACAGTTGAAAAATAACATATCCATGCCCAGCAACCTAACATAACCAACTGCTAAGAGTTAAATCAGTTGTGGCAACTGCTAGGAGTTGAACCACGCAAAACGAATAACGTTGGTAGCACCGTAAAGCTTGTGCAGCTACCTTACGGCGCTTGCTTGCACTACTTTCCCAAACATGTTTGGACAGAAGCAGCTGATATGAAGAGAGACTGGATGAACTGCCAAGGAATAATTCATATAATGTGTAGCAAACGTATATAGAATATTACTAAAATAAAAGTGATTCGAATTTAGATTGCAAATATTCTTTCAAATATGCAACTCGTGCATAGTGAAGTGACGACTGCCAAACAAAATGAAGAGAAACAGTATTTTTGTTTACGTATAGCTAAAGTGTTAATGACTGTCGAATATCAAGTATTATAATGCGAGTTATTTGACCGTAACTCATTTTATTTTATCGGACCTAGGGAAATATTAGTTGATCTCACATGAGCAGTAATGGGACACAAATAAGTTAACAAACATATGAAACGGACTTAATTTAAAGGACAAACTTCTTATCGTAGTGTACACAATAAAATATAAAAATATTGTGGCACATGGCGTGTAATAATGATGAATTATGTATTAATGAATTTATAATTTGAACACTGGCAAATCATGATTGATGCCCATCAAGTCTAATCAAGTCAAATCTAATCATGCAGTGAAGCTGTTATCGTACAAGATGGTTGCCACAAAAGCTTGTCGTAGTTCAGATTAGGCCCAGTAGATTGCAGTTCTACGCATTTCAACCGATAACAGCCAATAACAGGATGGAAGTAATAACTGTTATTTTGCGTAACAGTTACGAAACGTTAACGGTTAAAAATAACAGTTTAGCTGTTAAGGGCCCATCCCTACTATACACACCAACTAACACACACTAATATATACACCAACTCATTTAAAACCAACAACACAAACACATATTTACACCAACTTATACACTCACCAATACAAACAAACTCGCACACACACACACACACACACACACACACACACACTCTAATACACACACCTTATACATACACCTTCCTGTCTACTGGCCTGCCCTCCCACCCAGCTACCCGAGTAGGAGTAGTGGACCCCATATAGTCTACAACACCACATAAACTTGCTTCATAAGAGGGAAAAGTCCCCGGGGTAACCACCTATGGCGTTTTGCCTTCTATCCGCATCCTCCACCGACGCGCAAGCACGCCGACGGGCTGATATCCGGATTCAGCCGGAACCCCGTTTGACCTAACGGCAAACTCTCCATACAATGCCCGGGTAAGGACCACCGCACTAACTGAGAGCTAGCTTTGCAGGCTAGTGCCGGAGTCAAAACACTGCGCTAATCACATGCGCCGGGAACAAGTTTCCTCCTCTTTGCCCAGAGTATCAGGCCATTGCCACGACGAAACCGAGAGCCCAACTTTACTGAACTTACCTGAACTGAGGTCCAGGAGGCTCAGAGCCCTCATCCCGCCTGCACCGCCAATCTATTGACGTGGGTATCGCCGGACCCTGGGAAACCTGACGGGTGGTATCTATTTTCCTACCGGACTTACTGAGATCTTGGGTACTCCGAAAAGCATCCTTCGCCCAATCCTGGCCAAAGGTCGGCGCGCCATAGGCCCAGCTGGTGGGTAGCCGGGCGAACTCGACTACCGGGAGCTTAGCATCGCCTTCTCACGGCCTGCACCTTCATGTTAACGACGTGAGCGGCGCCGCGAGACTCAGGTTGCGGGTGGTCGTCTACGACACTCCACCAGAAACCACGATAACCTACGCCATCGTGATTTCCCTCCCCCCTTCGGGGAGCTACCCGAGTGACCGCCGAACCGTCCTCCCACTTGCCTGCGGTTTGCCCGCGCAGTGGGCACCTTCAGGCTAACGACGTGAGTGGCGCCGCGAGACTAAGGGTCCGGGTGGTCGTCTACGACACTACCAGAAACCACGATAACCTACGCCTTCGTGATTCCCCCCCCTTCGGGGAGCTACCCGAGTGACCGCCGAACCGTCCTCCCACTTGCCTGCGGTTTGCCCGCGCAGTGGGCACCTTCAGGCTAACGACGTGAGTGGCGCCGCGAGACTAAGGGTCCGGGTGGTCGTCTACGACACTCTACCAGAAACCACGATAACCTACGCCTTCGTGATTCCCCCCCTTCGGGGAGCTCACGAGTGACCGCCGAACCGTCCTCCCACTTGCCTGCGGTTTGCCCGCGCAGTGGGCACCTTCAGGCTAACGACGTGAGTGGCGCCGCGAGACTAAGGGTCCGGGTGGTCGTCTACGACACTCTACCAGAAACCACGATAACCTACGCCTTCGTGATTTCCCCCCCCCCTTCGGGGAGCTACCCGAGTGACCGCCGAACCGTCCTCTCACCTGCCCACCGCGCGAGCGGTTTGCCCGCGCACTGGGCGTTGCTCCCTTTTCGCCACCCCCACCTCCCCGAATTTCCGCACGTGTGCCCCGCTCGCCACTCTCGCTCTCCCTCGACGGGCAGCGGGAAGACACGTGCGATGGGCAGAACGTGACGAGGAGTCGGCGGAATTTCCTTTGTGGTTGGGCAGGACGTGTGAATTTAATGAGGGAGTATCGAAAGTAATTACATTTTTCGTTTCTGTGTGTTGTGGAAGTCTTTATTTGATTGTGCCCGCAATTTCGTAGGTGTTCTCGCACCTGCAGAAGGATATCACTGGACATAGATGATAATTTTTAGAAATATTCTGCACTGTATTTTTTGCTTTTGGATATAATGTGATAGTATGTAGAAAAAAATTGAAGAAAATGTTTAGATACAAAACTTAAGAAATAAAAGTAATCACTGCACCATTTATTTTAAAAAATGTCTTTTGTTTTGTTTCAGGTAAGAAACAGAGGAACTTCTCAGTGTCTTCTTCTTGTAAGTACAATCTAATACGTGGCCGGATGGAAATATTTGAAAATGTAAATTAAAGGTAATACAAACTTTTGGATTAGAAATTCCTACAGTTTTACTTGCAAGTCTCTCAGCTTCGTGTAATGAATTTGTCTTCGGAGCGTATTTAAGTATTATTAACACACACACAAACATTTACAACATATTGAGGACATAATCAAATGCAACGTTATTATGCGAGATACCTCAGAATAAATATTACTGACTTCTGGGGCAAGAAGAGGGGTCGATGCATTTGTAGTGGGAAATCTGATGTAACGAAGTTTCACATGTTACATTTGCCTGTGACCGCTGAGTAACGCCTTGTGCACAGATGTCTGACGTTCTGCTGAGCGTCTTCTTGTGTCAGACTTTCTAACACAGAAAAGGATATTTGATTCTTTTATCTTCTTTCACTACTATGTAGTATATAATATTCTGCAGTGTTAATATTCTGTTAATGATTGAGTTTTTTCTGGGTCAATCGTTTAAGGCGTATGGCAGGATGGTCCCTTGTTTTGCACTTTCAGTCATAAATGTACAGCTTGTCCCTCCTCTTAGTCCGTCTCCTTTCTTACTCCTTCGGATTTCTTCATTTTTATTTATGTTTATATTTATGTTACTCATTTTTCTCTTCGCTTCAACATCTTAATATTGATAATGTTATACCCAAAGTCGCCATTCTACTTGAGGTTTTCTGGATTCACTCAATCGCTTCAGGCGTATGCCGGGATGATCCCTAGTTTTGCACTCCCAGACGTAAATCTACTGCTTGCCCCCTCCCTCCCGCTCTCTCTTGCGTGTTACTACTCTGTATTAATGTAGATTGAAGTGATTAGGCGGAAGAGCAGGTCCTGAGATAAATGTCCGTGCGTACGGGTTTGTCCGATATACGGGGGCCAACGTCACATGCATGACTTCATTTGTGAAACATTCATTGGTACAATGTGATCATTTTCGACCCTTCTTCATGTCATAGAAGTTTGTAACAATTATTCTGAGACAGTCTGTATATAATTAACAGAAAAAAATTAACCGATTTTGGTAACTGCGAATGCTATTACATCGAAAAGAATTTATATTAAAATTGACCGAGGAGTTGAGATCATGCAATTAATCCGTGCCGCTGTTTAAAATGTGTTTCGATTGTTCTGTTACTCACGGTCATTTGACGATTATTTCCAGTATGTTTTGTGGCGAACGAGCTAAGCAAAGTTGTGAGTAGAACGTCTACCAATTCTATTAGGACGCATGCGAGTATGTGATCTATGAAACTCTCCTTAGGAAGGGCAACCCCCATCTCGATCAGGATTTCGTCCGGTTTCCCTGATCCATTGAGCAAATGCTGAGATGGCCCCTTGTTTTGCTTCTGGACACAAATGTAACTTCATTTTCTGTAACGTCTTCTAGAATTCAGTGGGAAATACAATTATTCAAATTATCGTTTCCATGTTGTCGTGGCAGGAAGTAATAAGAGCCAAAATTCATTGCTTATCCTTGAAAATAGATTTTATTACATGGGAGGGTTTTTTTCTTTTTTTCTTTCAAAATTTAAGTAGTATATGACTTAGTGTAGGGATCACAGAATTTTGAAAATGTGCACACAATTTACTTTTCCCCATAGCACGTCATACGCTGTTTTTAACTGTTTTTTGGACGTAAAATAAATAAATAAATAAATAAATAAACTGAAAAACGTTTTAACAAACGTGTTATTAAATAAGAAGAACGTCTCCTTAGAAATGAGAGTGTGCAAGGGAAGATTCAATGTTGGTAAGGGCCGTTCACTTGGCTCTGTAGACCAGTGATCGGAACGCGCAGTGCCTCGCGTGAATGGGCTTCGTGAATCCGCCCGCACGTGCGCGCCGCGCGTGTTCGGCAGCTGTGTGCTGTCGCGGGGGCGTCGCTGTCGGCCGCTGTGTACATGGCTCGCGCGTGTCTCGGCGCTGCATACGATCCTCCACGACCTCCGCCTGCCATTGGCGCATGCCTCGCCGCTGCCCGCTCCGTGTGCGTCCGCCCGTTCCACGCCCGAGTCGCGATCGGGTTCTATCAGCTTGTGGATCCTCGTTCGCCGCTTTGATCTCGACGCGAGCGATGCGGTTTGGGGGAGCGGGCGGAGGACAAGTAAAACGCACGCCTCGGTATCATACTGCACCTACTGTTTCTAAATAATCTCCCCTCGCTTTTTTACGGTGGACATTATTTCCCCTAAGGCGTCACTTCTATATGCCCTGAGTAAAATTAGATTAACCTGAAATTATCTTGCTACTTGAAATGAAATGGAGGAAATTTCAGTTAATCAAAGAATACTTTATCATCTAATTTTTGGGTGTAAAAATCCTTGATATTTTTCCATTGGATTTCATTAGATTCTCTTCAAAAAAGACACATGAGTGCTTTGATCATAGAGAAGCGGGCACTGAATATTTTCCCTCGTACAAACGTTGTTTGAGACACCCTTCGCAAAAATAGTATGCGGAGGCTCAGATAATTTATGACGCATTCCTTTTTCTTCTTCCGACCTACTGTGAATGCTAGATATTAATATTGCTGTAAGGCTAATCACGTTTCGTAAAAAATCTGTCAAAAAATGAAGATTGTTAAGGGACTACGCCATACTTCACATTTAAGGTAAATTTTTAAGATCGTAGGGTTTTTAACTGCAATAAACTTCACATTGAGTTTGTTAAAAATAGTTATTTATGCACCAAAGGCATTATAAGGGTTCCAACAGTCACCGGAGACAAAAAGGCCGATGACTTTTTGTTGCCCCAGATCATTAGAACCAGTTAATACACGTGGTACGTGCATGATTGTATTTTTTATGTAATTTTAATGATTCAGAATGACTTATTTACTAATTTACTAGTTGTTAAATTGACTCGATTTGTCTTTTCATATTTCCCTCCCGTAATTCCCTTTCATAATTCCCTCCTTAAGAGAACATGTAGCACCACACAACTGTTTTTATATTTCCCTCGTAATCGTTCATCTCGATCCAGATAAGTTGTGCGATGTATATCAAAGTCCAAATCGAAGGCAATAACAAGCACTGACGTATCAGAAAAACAGATTCATGTTTTATAAACTTATTTAAATGGTGATACCGGTGTTATTTTCTTGTTAATCTTCATTATTATCATGACCATGTGTTATTTTTCCACGTGGTTCCCTGCACGCGTATTCATTATTTTTCCCTGGTATTTTCACTTAGCCTACCAAACATTTTCACCCTAGTAGGCTTGTGTTCCTTCATGTTCCACGTTGCCATTTGAACGCAGGAGTGAGCTTCACAACGAGCCACAGTCGGCAGCGCCCCCGTCTCTCTCCTGGGATGCGGCGGACCGCGTCAAACAGCGCCGCCTCAGCCTTCACCTGCCGTCCTTTCGCTTCTGCCGTCGCCCCTCCCGTGGAACGCCTCATCTCCACCACACTGGCTTCTTCCGTCTGACGGCAAAATTCAATTTACACACTGGTATTCATCGCTCCTCTCCTCATTACACAGCATTCTTCGCTTCGTCTCTTCAAACTCATATCCTCCCATTAATTTTTCCTTTCTTTTCGCTGTTTTATTTCTGCACAGTTCTTTCCCTCATGTTTCCCTTTCTTTTTCACTCTTTCCTTACCTTCCAAATTCCTTAACTCTCTCTTCTTTTCCGCCTCTTTTCTTCTCTCTTTCGCCCCTTTTTCACTTTGTCACTCTTTCTGTTTCCGTCACTTTCCGTCACTCTTTCTGATTCCGTCTCCTTTCTGTTTCCGTCTCCCCCTCCCCTTTCCTCCGTTCCTTTTCTCTGACCTCTTTTCTTCACTCTCTTCTCCACCCTCTTTTGTCCCTCCCTTTTCTCTCATCTTTTTTTGGCTGCTCTCTTTTCTGCTCTCACTCTTTTCTCCGCACTCTGTGTATTCTCTACTCTCTATTCGCCCCTTTTTCACTTTGTCACTCTTTATGTTTCCGTCACTTTCTTTTTCCTTCGACCTCTCTCTTTTCTATTCACGCTATCTTTTCTCCATGCACTTTCTTTTCTCTGCCCTCTCCCTTTTGCCCCCTTCCCCTTCCCCTCTCCCCCCCTCTGTCCTCTCTTCCCCTCCTTTTCCTTCCCTCCTCCTCTCGCTCTTCTGTCAAATCCCTTTCATTCTCGTACCTTTTCATTTACGGTACTCTTACATTTTAAATGTGAAGGTACCGGTACCTTTCCATTTCCGTTGTGCCCCGCGATGTGCTACATTCGGCCAGGCATTGTCTTCCCTTCGCCGCTTTCCGCCGCTTTGCTGCGCCGGCGCGGCGTCCCGACGCGGCGGTCGCTCCCACCGCCCCACAGAGATGTACTCTGCAGAGTGCATACAGCGGGACAAAACGCACGTGCGTGCTGCCGGTTAGGTGTATGCGTGCGTACACGCAGTCGCGCTCTCCTTCGCAAACATTCTCGCAGGCGCGCACGCAAACACGGGTTCACAGTAAATGTGTGCGCTGCGCACGGAAAGCGTGTTCACATTCGTGCGACGGAACAGGCAAGAATGCCCCTTGGATGGGTATTGTCCTCGTCTGCATGTGTGCGTAGTGCGACGGTATGTGTCGAGCCAGAGGGTGGGCGAGATATACATTTGGGGCACGAACGTCTTCCGAAGTTGAGCGAACCCAGAGAACGACATACGGGAAAGCTATTGCGATGGGGAGAACTAGATACATTTTTTCACACTTTTCTATAACTTTTATTTAGAGAATTTCAATAGTATAGCGTTAGTGATAGTTTTACTTTTACGTAAGTTTTCGATGTTTCACATTCGATTGAAGAATTAATTATTTCGCAATATTAAAAAACAGCCAAAAATAAAACAAATAAAAAAATACTGACACCCTTATTCAGATTTCCTTCGTGACTTTGTAGAAAGTATTTCTGTGCAGGGTTTAAAGATTTCAGGAGCGAGTGACTGTCTTTGAAAGTAAAAATACTCATGATGCAAGTTTCTTCTTTGTTTCGTTCAGTGGCACTTTTGAAGAGCGGGCAGAAAAACAATTTAGTAAACAATAGAAATTTATGTTATTTCTTGGGGATGTAAATTATTACGACAGACATTCTTAAGAAATCGGGATTCTGAGAGAGTAAACAACTTTAGAATGAATACCCATTACTTATCTCTGATTCTTCTCTTACACTATCAAATTAAAATGTTTTATATTATAATATTACATGTGTGTATAAGAAATGTGTAAATATTTTCACTCGTACTTCACTTCTTGGATATCTGTGTTTTGCATGCATTGAAATATTTTGTTTTTTAGACTGAATAATTTATTTTATTTACATTTTATAACAGAAAATATGAATTTAATAATTGTTACGGTCGTATTAATAAGAGGATAATAAATCCAAGATTACTTTCAGAGTATTACAGCGAACGCGAAATAAGTTATTTATTCGGCTCATTAAAATGAGTCTTTTTCGCCATTTTAATCAGTTTTGTGAAACATATCATTCAGCTTTTTAACTTTGGCCCCTCAGTGTGTTTCTGGCTCGTTGATTTCATTCCCTTTTAATTATAATTTGAATTTTCTGCTCTGTAGAGCCAGGAGTTTAATAATGGAGGTTTAGGTATACCGTATTCTCAGTTAACTGAATTTTGCATAATTAAATACACATCTCGTAGGGATGTACCACATGTTCATTATTCATCAAAGTCTTTAATGTGTGCTTTTTTTGACCACGGTGTACAGTTGAAATAATTGTGTGCGTATTTGGCTGTATTTAATGAAACAAAAAATATACGTTGTTCATTATACAGGCGAGAGAAATAAAAATTGACAATGTATACGGAATTAAATAGAATCAATTTATCACGTAAACGGTATTGGCGCATTTTCAATGAAAAATGATTTTGAACGAAACTAGGTCTATATATCATATTTATACGGGAGGGCTAATATAATATTTGATTAACACTATTTACTTTTCGTTACTGGTTTTAGCGATCACTACCCTTGGCGGTGATTCAGAGTGATCCGTTTGGGATCTGTGGTTATTGATTCAACACCTCAAAGTTTTCAAAAAGGGGAGTCATCCTTCTGGGAGTGCTAAGTGGACAACAACCTAAATCCTATTTGATGGAAAATAATACAAATGTGCAATCGTTGATTGGACATTTGCGCGTTGCAGGACTTCGTATGCTCGCAACGCGCCCTTTCTCACCTTTTCCGTCGAGACTGGGCAGACAACTGTCACTTCATCTCTGAACATAAAACTTCTGAATTAAGATGTTTTTGGATTGTAGTTAACCTACTAGTGCCTTGCTTTGGAAGTAGCATGGTACAGTATATTTTACTGTCAATAATGACAGTTGACGGACGTTGATTTTTTCTTTTTATTCTTTTCTTGATGCCAGGTTTTTATGCTCCACAATTGTTTGATTTCGAATATTCACCAAGAAAGATGGTTGCTATGCACTAATATTGTATATGTAACACACCTCGGAGTCTGTGGTTCAGGATTTTCAAACATTAATATGAAATAAAATCGTTATTAAACATCATCCAAAAGTCGTCTCCAATTTCGGAGTTCAAAACAAATATGCACAGGAGCAAAATTAAATACCCCACTTTCACACTTGCACTACCAGGTAAAGAAAATAAAATAGTAAAATAGTGATTTCACTAATGTGCCACTTCTCAGAAATTCAGAACAAACACGCTGTAGACGGTGTGCAGAATTGAAGTTTTGTTTAACAAAAAGCAACCATAGTCCAAAAACACAATTTTTTCAGGAGAGCAAAAAAACGTTCTTTGACGAAATTGGTAGACATTCAGAGCATGAAAATTGTTGTCCACTTTCGTAAATACTGAAGAACGCTTGAGTATAATTCAGGCTCGATCTGTATTGTGGAAATTATTGGATAAAATGGGGTGTGCATGGACTGTTTTTTCAATTAAGTAATTTGTATATCAAATTTATTTATTTGGGACAGTAATATTGCAATATTTGAAAGAATGACGCACGAAATTAAAGCACTTAATCAATTTGAAATATTATTGACCAACATATTATTCTTCGCCACTGCTCTTATCATCATTCTCAATGTTTTTCTCTTTTACATTAGCATCTGCCACAGACGACAAATTTAGATACAAATCTCTGTTAGCTGGTGACTGTAAATGCTTAGACAACTTCTGAAGATTCCTTTGTGATTAAAATGTCCTTCTCCTTTTACATTATTTGCTCTTACTACACACTTTTTTCTCTCTTTCTTTGTTTTACGTTTCTTTCACTCTGTTCTTTCTTCATCTGACATAAAATCTATTATCGTAGGTGTTATTCTCTCCTTTGCTTGCTCAATTTTACAACACATAGAACGTGTACGCCACAAGAACAGGTTATACACGATCATCAAACTTTCAGCACAAAAATACTGGTTATGGAGAATAAGCACATTTACAAAACAAACATTATCACCCGTTGCAGATTGAGATAGGCTATTCTTGAGAAATAGTCATGGAGAAAATTAACATTTAAAGAACTTTTACTTTTGTCAAAATTAATTAATCTTTTCAAGCTAATAACTACGGACAAGGTCTGACTGGCTATAAAGTGTGTGGCTATGGAGCTCTAGCAGTAGTCCTAGTATCTCAAAACCTCACTTTTTGGACTAAGGATGTTTTTATAAACAATCCTTCAATTTATTTTAATCCATTTTTCTTTGTCAACACTTGAACTCATTTAATTTTAATGTTCGAAACCGATGCATTTAGTAGGTACATTAATGTTATGTTATTTCTGAAAGATCTTTATTTGTTTCAATTCATCCATTGGAAATTTCCCATCTCCTCCAAACTTTAAAACTATTGTTAAATATCGTTAATAACGAGTCACCAAGTTGTGCTTGCTGGCTAGTTCTATTCGAGTAGTCTTAGATGCAAAGCGAGGTAACAGCAGCTCCTCACAATGCGGTCTGTTGCCAAAATGCAAAGTCAACACTTAAAAACGTGTGGAAACGCGTGAAATTGCCATGGATAATTTTGAGTTAGGGATAAAAATTGAAGCATACGGATATTTTGGTTGGAAAGTGGCGAGTTGTTACTGAATATCTCCTCCAGACATGAACTGTTTCATCAATGTTTATAAAATTTAGATTATGAGGAATCACATTCTGAAGAAGGTCTAGAAACCTTACAAAACAGACATAACCTTCTAAAAACATCAGAGAATGTGTAATATTATAGCTTTATATAATACTAGTAGAAGTACCCTACATTGCCGGGCATTTAACACAATTGTGTATTAGACAGAAAAAGGAATTAACCTATGGTGTATCCGCGCACTAGTCTGTCCTACTCTGCTCCTTCCTAACATTGTCGCCGTGTTGAGCCTCGCCTGACCCCGTCCCCGCCCCGGCCCCTGCCCTCCCTCCTACCCTACCCGCTCGTTTCGATCGCTGTTGCTGCTACCACCATCGTTGCTACGGGCAAGTTGTAACCAGATGCATTGTTTCTTACTCCCAGGTAACATACAGTAACAATTTGGCCTGCAATTACTCATTACTCCATAAAAATACATTAAACGTTTCTTAAAGCTCATTATATTTCCTACTTAATGCTTTTGTTTCATTCCAATAGTCCTATTATGCTTTGAGTAACTGCAGGTCAAAATAATTACTTGCATGGAGATAATGGATCAAATGCATGGATCAAATATCATGCACAGAATTGCATTGGCCACTAGAAGAACAGATCAGTTGTTCTTCTTCCTTAAGAAATCATCCCCAACCCAATTACACACATCCATCCATCTCTGCCAAACAATGATACGACCTATATTATGTTATGCATCTCCAGTATGGGCGGCAGCATCCAAAACCAATATTAACAAAATGGAATCGTTCCAAAATAAATTCCTAAGAATAATCCAAAAGCACCCAGTTTTATTCCAAACTCTAAAGTCCATCAAGAACTCGGTATCACTCCCATTACTGTACATTTGTCCCTTCTATTGGCGAAATTCTATAACAAAATTTCTCAAGTACTTTCAGCTACCCATTTAAAACTAGAGAAACATAATCCTTATCGTAAACGTTTGAATAGAGATTACCCAGAGAATTTCTTGAACCTCCTTAAGCAGATTGGAAAGGATAAATTAGCCTAACCGTATAATGTAAAGAACTTCTGAAATGAGATAACCAAGATAAGAAAAATCATGTTACCATCAACTACTGTATCAGTCGTTCACGTTTGCCGACTGCCACATGCCAAGCAAAAATAAATTAGAAAAAATACTGGAAGTTAGCCGGCGACATGCGTCAGTGGATCTGTTCGCAGCAACGATGATAGTAGCAAGCATGGCAGGGTCGGGCTTTCAGAGACGGGGCCAGACATGAAAGGACAGGCGATGGAAAATAGGAAGTGGGTTTGAGCAGGGCTATAGATATAATGACTCATTCTGATATGATATAATAACTCTTTCTGACTTATAGATGAATGTGCTAATACTAGACGATGCAAGGTACTTCATCTCGCAGTGGAATACAAGCAGATTTGAATGAAAAACAACAAATATTATTTTTAATATACAATAAAATCATTTGAAAAAAGTAACCTAAGCTATACTCAACAAAATTAACTACCTTTCAGTGAAAAACCGGTAGAAAGACAAAATTGATTTAGTTTTTGTATCGTGTAAATAATCATATGCGATTAAAGAATGGAAGTTTAAAAGAAAAGCAACACTAATTTCATTTATATGTCAACCATTAAACAAGTTTAAGGTTAAAAAAATGTATTTATTCAGATGTTTAACACTATTTATTGAAAGGTGCGGAGGAAAGATTGTAGTTGCAGACCACTGTTTGTTAAAAAGGAAATTTCCATTTTAAATCAATCGTATAATGACAATTGAAATATTTCTATTCTATAAAAAATTTCATTTTTGAAGACTAAGAAAAGGAACATTTTCTGTACGTTACTTAGTCGTTCTCTTCATCCCGTTTCGCTTGATAATTTGCATGGCCGGTGCGTACGGACTAACGAAAAAAAAGGACCGTCACGAACAAATGAACCGTTGAGATTTGCAGTAAAATAGTGTAAGTATAACTGTCCAGACCTTGAGATGGCAAGACGGATGCTCACTCGAACAAAGTCCGAGGGAGCTGTAGTTTCAGTCTCAGTGCCAGAACCATAATACTCTTTACAGGGAACAGTTGCAGGTGTCGTACGCCCTCCAAATATTTTAGCTGCCACACCCCTAGAAAAGTTTGTCACACCTTTTTGAATGAGGTCAACTATTCAATTTGGATTATTGTAGAAGAAACAAAATAAGCACACTAAAAATATGAATTTGTACTAAAGTATTGAAGTGTGTGTGTGTGTGTATATATATATATATATATATATATATATATATATATATATATATATATATAGAGAGAGAGAGAGAGAGAGAGAGAGTATATTAGTCCATGTTACTTCGTAGTGACAATAATAATAATAATAATAATAATAATAATAATAAACATTAATTGATACATATTCTAACAAAAATAGTACAAATAATTCATTTTAATAAACAACGTAATAAACTTTTATGAAAATCGCAACTTATTCTATTGTGAACGTTTTTTCAAGTGCATCAACAGCTAAAATATTACCCCCCCACAACATTCTGAACACTGACAATTCCTCGGGAAAAAATCAACACTAATTGAAGACACTTGTTGTACCCCAAAGCCAAGGGTACATGGAGTGTCCTAGCCGTACATTAAAGCAAACAAAGTAGAACTCTAGTTTAGCGTTGTGGCTGCAGCGGACCACTGTGCGTCGCGTCGCGCGGCGTCGCAGGCTGCGGTCGGCGCAGCGCGGCGGCGGCGACGGCGTCAAGAGAGGATATCCGAGCAGGTGACGTTGCGAAACGGGAGCCAGCACTGCTACAGACGGGCGAGGCGACGGGCGGCGGGGCGCCGCAGGAGCAATAACGCTCTCTCAGCCGCGAAGCCGAGAGCAGCACCGCCGCGCGGGGCAAAGACCAGGACACCTCAGAGGAGACGTGCTAAATGACGTAGGTATTCCATCCATTAAGCAGATTGTCTGGTGAAGAGGTGAGAAGACTTGACAATAATGTGGCATTTTTGTATTATTTTTATTTATTTAATAGGTAATTATTACAGCCAAATTAGAAAACTTGATGCAATGTGGCTAGGCCGAAGGCCTTTAAGTCATTACAATACCTACATTCTACCGCGTTCTAACCATTCGCCTTCTGGTATTCACCCCAAATGGTCTCTCCATCGCATCAAAGCCGCGGAAACGAGACCATAAGGTACGGCTGAGGAAAAAAACCCTGAAGGGGGAAAAACCTGCCGTCAGAAGCCGAGTACATGCTACTCTATCCGGTTTTTAAACTATTTATTTATTTGGCGCGGGCGTCAGGCATTCTCCTTCCAGTGTTTGGCCTCCACCGCACCTGAAAACAAACAGCACCACAGAAAATCGTCCGCACCAACGCCTCTGCCCTAACATTTCCGATTCCCACTTCCCTTCGCCCCCTAATGTGCTTTATTTTAACCGTTTCCTTTTATTTTATTTTATTTTATTTTAATTTAATTTAATTTAAATTAATTTTTGTATTATTCTGAACACGTTTGAAGTCCCTGACATTTTTCAGTTCCAAGTCTCTCTCTGAGGTTCTTTGCGAACATAGTGTCGAGTAAACGGTGGGAAATATTTATGGGAATATGAATATTTGGTGCTGAAGGCAGTTTTTACAATAAAATGACTAAATTACAAAGTTTCATTCGGTAAATTAATGTTAACAAATCTCTCTACATACTACTCGTAGAATGATAATATGACTGATAATATGTACATAAAAACATTAATCGTTTATAATTTTTCTTTTGAATTTTAAAGTTTGCAGAACACATACTAACTTGGTTTTCAACAAACATAAAATGGGAGTTATTTGTAAAGATGGTTTACATACAGGTAAGTTATACATAAGTTCCAATAAAATTCACGGAAAGTATTAAAAAAAACATCTATGATGATGAGCTTATCGTGAAAGCGTTAAAGTAAGGATTAACTCTATTCTTATAAGGAATAATTAATCTAATGTTGGGCCAACGAAATGTTTCTAATAGGACCTGTTGGAATAATGTTCAGTGCTAAAGTTGAAGCAAATGAAGAACACGAAACTTGTAGAGAGTACGGGCAATCATAGACGTGAGGATTCCGGAATGGAAAATCGTAAGTGGCGTGTTCTAATTCCGTGGAGGGATGTTAGGACTCTTCCCTCTTGACCTGACCGCTTAATTTGAACTTCGCGAGGAGTGAAAATGACTTTCAAAACTTTACCGACGAGCTAAGATTCAGCTTTACACACATGCCCTTTTCAACAATGTAATAATATTTTTGTTTCTTACCTCGTGGTCTCACCGCCATAAAATTTAGTTACCTGAAGCTATTCCATTGCCAGCCATTGGCCGTCTTTTGGACTCATTCTAGATACTGCCCACCTATTTGCTTTTCTATTACTTACCTTAAATTCTTGTTTGACGCAAATTTCTTCCTTCTCTCTTCCCGTTTCATGTATCTGTTTTCAACATAGACTTTACTTCATTTCGCCGCTCTTTCTCTTGCTGTTCTTTTATTCAACCATCTTTGTTTCTTCCTCAGTCTCCCGCCTTCCACTTCTCTTTCGGATCTCTAATACGCCTATTTCTCCCCCTCAAACTCCCACCATCAGTACTGTTATTGTTCTCTTATTCGCTCAACTTTCTCTCTCCCCCCCTTCACTTCTCTTGCTTTTCCCTTTTTTCCTCCCTTCTTAGCACTCACGCACTGTGCGACTGAAATCAGCGCGGGCGAGAGCTGTGGTTGCGACGGCAGCGGGCGGAGGGCGGGAGAGGAGGGCGGACGCCGAGGCCGCCTCCTTCACAGTCATCCTTTAATTAGTCCGCGCTATCTCGCAGTGCTTCTTCTGCTTCCGCTGCGCCGCCGCCGCCGCCTGTGTGTCACCTCCCTGGAAGCTTCTTGCTCCGCCGCAACCGCCGCCGCCGCCTTCCGCGCGGCCGCCCCGACTTCCGCCCCGCGCTGTCTCCGGCCGTCGCCCGCGCCGCGCGGAGCTGCCTCCGCCACCCGCGAACTCGCGCGAGGCGCCCTCTGGAAGGCCCCGCCCCCACTTCCCCTTCTGCTAGTTTTACGTGCGTCTCCCAGCATCGTTCTTCCTCTCCCCCTTTTTTTCCTCCTCTACCCCTCCTTTCTTCTTCTTCTTTCTCTCCCTCTTGTTTCTCCTGTTAGTCGCACCTCCTCTCTCTCTTGTTTTTCTACCTTCTACACTCGATCTCCCCTTTTTTTTCCACTCCGACTCTTTATCTCTTTTTATCCCTCTCATTCATTCACTGACTCGTTCTCATTCACAAAGATACTTATTTGCAGTATCACAGTTTGTCAATGAGGAAAAGTAGTTCTTTTGCTTTTTCTTTCTTCTTAGATACATTCTGCGAAATTCCCAAATGCTTAAATACATTTCGTTTAGTAAAATTTATCATTATTACATTTCGTTACGAACTGCCATTCTCACAATTTAGAATGCGTGAGAACTACAGAATATGTTTATTAAACTTACAAAGCATTAATTTGAAAAGAAAGAAAAAAGCATGAACTAATCTTAAAGTAACGAGAGTTTCTGAATATTGTTTTTAAATTTTCTTGATTTTTGACGTGGAAACGTCTATTCGCCCGTTACTGTGGTGGCCAGTTGAACTTCCTTGCGTGCCAAAATTGCAAGATTTGTGCAGCTTATACACATGGTGACAAAAGTCATGGGAAATACTGCGAGGAAAGCGTCTGTCTGAAGAAGAGAAAGGACGAATTAGTGCAGAGAAGGAGATGGACCTCTCTCATAGTAAAATTAGTGGGAGATTAGGGCGTTGACAATTTTGTGAAAATGGGAGCAAAATCTGGGAGAAACGGAAAACTGGTCGGACACGCAAGCCGTCAGAGACTACTAAACGATTAATTCTGCGGAAAGCAAAAGTAAGCTACATGTATGCTTCTCAGATAGTAAAAGAATTGCAGTTATCTGCCAGTGCCAGGTGTTAGACAAATTCTAGCAGAAGACCACAAACTTGCTTTCAAGAAACGAACCAGGAAGTCATCTCTAATCAACATAAAAAGAATTGCCTAGTATTGGCAGAAAGAAACATATGCCATAGACATGAGAGTGTAACAGTGATTTCTAGTGGTGAAAAGAAATTTAATTTGGAGGGCCCCGCCGGTTGTGGATTTTACTAGCATGATCTTCGTAAAAAGAGCATGAAATGAGAGTATAAATTTTCGGTGTGCGAACGTCCTGCGTTAAAGGCACTTCAATATTGCTTGGCTGAATACCAGAATGAATTCGGAGTTGTACACAACTATGCTTCAGTCAGAGATGGTCTATATGTTCGAAGGGTATGGTTATGATCTAGTATTGCAATAAGATAATACGCCCATTCACATATCCATAACATCACGAAAGTGATTTCAGCAGAAGGGAATACCTGTTCTGAGATGTACTGATCTTAACCAAAATGTGGGAAATCTTTGGGAACTTCTCACAAAATGTGTATATCGCAATGAATGGTAATTAGAGACTGTGACGCAGTTAAATAATACGATTAGTATCGAGTGGGCTGAGAGCACATTTGGAGAAATACAGAATCTCATCCAATACCTTTCATTCTTAGATATATTTGAAGTGATCAAGAACGAAGGAGGTTCGAAACATTAGCATTGCATAGTGAAAAACTTTAGTGAACCTTTTGGTATGATTACTGTAAAACACGAATGTGCCTTTATATCACTGTCCGTGCCGCACACCGGAATATCAACAGTATTTCAATAGTATTTCATTTTCAAGTTCTTCTTTAGAAAATAATCACTTATGTTCACCGACATAATTTGTTACATACGAATCGTATGTTTGATGTATGTGAACAATAAAAGTTTGTTTTCTTCTTGCAAAGCATGAATGCCTTTATTCTAATTTTCCTCACTGTATTTCCATATTGCTATCTCACGACATTTGTCACATAAATATACTACATAACACCGTTTTAAAAAATCTCGTCACTTTCACACACAACACACGTAAAAATCCAGACGCCAAAGAATTATTACTAGTCGCATTGGAGTACTAGTCGTCTGGACTGATAATCTACGCCTCGATGCAAGTTATATCGACGTACTGAACCAGACAGTTGACGAACTTGCATGTGTACCGTTGTCGGACACCGCAGCTATTAGCACATGACCGCTGGGATACCCAGGCCTTCTACCCAAAGATAAAAAGGCGATAGCAAAAATTTGGAAGAAGGGATACAACAGCGCCAGTGAGAAGACTGAAATACGACAGCCAGCGTCCCACACTGTCGTAACAACACATCTTGCACAAAGCGCATGGCCGTGAGTTCAATGGCTTCGATAGCGAAGCGAGACCAAGGGATGCTTCTCGCAGCGTCACATTCACTGATTCACTAAAAGAGCCGGAAAACTTGGGATCGGTACTTACTCGCATCTTATGAGCGTATGCCACTGTCTAGTCCTTATATAAAACCCTATTTATTTTGTATAATGTCATATTTATTTTACAAATGGTGTGAATTTGGTTATTGTAAATACAATTAAAACTTATTTCAATGTAGTTAATATCAATTATGAGCGTTCATATATATAAATTGAGATGTACCTCTTTTTAGGTGTCATCTCTTTGTTTCGTAACAGGAACTTTCGATTCATTAGTGTTTGTATCCCGAATCTAAGCACAACGGCCTAGGCCTTGTTACTACAAAATCTTTCTCATATTTCGGATTGGGAGTGAAAAAATAAATTGTGAATTTTTATTATTTTTATTATTGTTTTTATGATATTATTTTCCCAAAGTTTGTTTTGTTATATCTTGAATTAAAACTACTGTTATAAACATGTTGAGCACACAATCTCCAAGCGGCATGCTTATATCTTGTGTAGTCTCTTACGTGTCTCAATATTTATAAGAGATCATCTGATTTCCATCTACCCCTTTTGCCTCGATGGTACGTAAGTTTTCTGGCCGCAGTTATTGACCAGCAAACTTATTTCCGAATAGTATCTGTGTGGTCATTCTTTGGGTATTTTCATTTTCTCTTCTTCCTTCCACTGCAAAATCAAATTTCTTCCTGTACATTCCATGAGCTCGACAACTCGACTTTGTATTGACTCTCCCGCCTGCTTGCACTATTACTTCTGTCACAGTCATATATACAGAGTACCATTTTCTTGATTCTCTCCTTGTATTATTGAATTTTGATACCTTTACCTGTTCTTCAGATTTGATTGTATTATTCTATCTAATATTTCCGTGCTCCCCCAAAATTATTGTACTTCTTATACTCTACCGTTTTCATTTTCCATTGCTTGCTGTTTAATTTAAATGTTTTCACTTTTCTTCTTCCTTTCCCCCGCTATCATTTGAACAGTGTGAGGTCTTCCATCTACCACAGCCACCAAGATTGGTTTCACCATCCCCGCTGCCACATTCACAATATTGCCACATCCCCCTCCATCCACATCCTGGCTCTCATTCGGCATCGACCGTCTGCACCTGTCCCGCTTCCTCCCCCACCCTCCGCCCTTCAGCGCAGCCGCGTTAATGGGCCCGACGTCTGATTGGGACGTTTCTTTGAGGCTGCGCCGTCGCGGGCGGCGGGGATGAGGGCGGCGCGGGCGGCCACGTGGGCGGCGACGGGGCGGCCGCGGGTGTTACAACGCTCGGCACGGGCTCGCGGCGTCCGGATGAAACTTTTGATATTCCGCTCCCCCGCGGGAAATTGGATGGCGGCCGCCGGACTGTCCCCGCTCCCCTCCGCCACGCCCCCGCGCGGGCGGGGCTGGCGTCGGACGCTCCTTGTCCTCGACGCTCGCTGCCTTCCCCTTCTCCCCCGCCTCTTTCTTCGTCGCCGCCTCCCTGCCTCCGCCGCCGCCACCACCACCTGCAGCGCCTTCTCCACCGCCTTCTCCACCCCGCCTCCTCTGCCGCCTCCTCCGCCGCCTCCTACGCCGCCTCCTACGCCGCCTCCTACGCCGCCTCCTACGCCGCCTCCCCGCCTCCTCGCCGCCTCCTCGCCGCCTCCTCGCCGCCTCCTACGCCGCCTCCTACGCCGCCTCCTACGCCGCCTCCTACGCCGCCTCCTCGCCGCCTCCGCCGCCTCCTACGCCCCCTCCCGCCCCCCCCCCCCCCGCCACCTCCGCCTCGGCTTTCGAGGAGGGCGGGAAGGGCCGAGGGCGATTGGGTCGCCAGGTAAGCGGATCCACCGAGATTGCCGGGCGCGGGGGGGGGGCGTGGGCGGGGCGGACGTGGGATTGGGACATGAAAGGAGCGCCCGGCGATGAAGTCGCCGCCGCGGAGCCTTTGCATGAGAACGGCGCCGTCGGGGCGGGGAGGGGCGGCCCATCACCATTTGTCATTCGGATCCGCCGCTTATTCGACGGCCCCGCGGAGGGCGCGCCGCCCGTCTCTTCCTCGGACGGCGCGTCTGACCCGGCGCCACCGCCGCCGCCGCCGCCGGCCCGGCTGTGGGAGGGGCAGGGGCTGCTCGGGCCCTTTACGACTCGTCGCTTTCTCTCTGGATGCGTCTTTACCCACTTCCGCGTTTATTACCATCGGCTTCTTCCAATTAACCCCTTCGCTTTGGTACATCTCGTTCTGGTGTTTCATCTGATACATCTGTATTCTATACATGTATTTTGTGCATATTTTGTTGTCTTTAATCCGTAGGTCAGGCTTTTAATGTTAGTTTTCTGCTAACATTTCGTGCACCGAGAAACATTTTCTTTGCTGTGTGTTTTTTCTTTGGTGTCATCTCTTTGGATATTTGTACCTTTATGATTATTCTGGACGTTGCGTTTTTACCTTCACAATATAACATTACAGCTGTAACATTCTTTTCCTTCCCTACTTGTGAATGTCGTTTCTTAATAGTACCAATTTCAAGATCTTTTTCAATATGCTCACACATGTATATTCGCACATCGTTTGCATTCCTCTAAATTTTTAATTTTTTTCGTTCTTTAGTTTCACATTCTTTATTTTGCCTATAGAATATTCATCATTTTCTTTGTCGCATCATAATTACCTCTGCCTCTACACCTATCGTATCGAGGACCGTCTGGAAGTAATCTTCTCCACTAGTTTGCTCATTATCACTACAATTTACCTCGTACTTCAGGCCCCGAAACTATAACCATTACAATCGGAACTGCTTCCCCTGTTGCCAACACGTCGTGCATCATCTCCCCGCCTCGACCGCCTCCTCAAGTCCACTGTCGGCCGAGAGCCAGCGCTTGAGCGGAGTAGTCGGCGCGTTGGGCGACAGGCGTTAACGCGCCTTTTACAAATTCGCGCACTTCGTCACGTGCGCGTCCAACGCGACACCTCGCCTCCCGCCCCCGGCCCCGCGCCCGCGACCTCCCGCCCAAATTGGCCCCGGCCCCCGCCCGCGCCGCCGCGCCACCAACGCCCTTCATAAGCCCGCGGCGCAGCGCGGTGCCGCCGAGATGAATTATGGATGGCCGTAAAATTCCCCCCCCCCCCCCCCCGCCCCTCCGCCTCCGACCGTCGCCCCGCCCACGCCCACGCCGCTCTCACGGTGGGCGAAAAGAGGCCTCGCGGACATTGGTACTAAATCTCCTTTGAGCTTTCGATTCTGGCCTGCTTTGGTGAGACCCAAATTAATACAAGGTTCGGAATAAAATTTGCAACATTAGAAGTTCTCAGTCCATTTTAAGCTTCTTTTAACAAACATTTCCTTTTCGTAATGCTACGTTTTTTATGGTAATCGACATTGTTTAGCATTGTAATGCCAATTTATTTCATTGTATTCCTTTCAGAAATATTCAGTGTAGTAGGAAAACTACAAGTTGATAAGTGTAATAGAATTGTGGCACACTACATCATTTTTTACCACAGAATTCAACAGTTTAGTTATTTCGTAGTAAAAAAATAGTTATGGAAATGTTTAGTTGTGATGTTATATGTATTGTGTGTATTCGGACCACCTTTATATAGTATATAATTGATCTTATATTTCAACACGTAATCATCCATCGGAAGAAATTTCATTAATATTTGATTTTCACCGAATATATTTTCCTTTGAAGAAAGAAAATTGTGAATTTACGTAGAATACTCTTTTAGCATATTTGGAAGGGATTGTTTCTATGAAGTCAGATTTTTCTCGGCAGTCTGGGCAGGGAGGAATGAAATAAAGTGATTTAATATTTACTACAGATGGTCGTGCTATTGTAGAAATTTATAAATAATTCAATATCTTCATTAGGAAAGAGAGAGCTAACCGGCTTTAACCACATTCTCAACATTCCATCAAAAGAACCAACAACGATGTTCAAAACCTACAATAATATTCAATTTCATGGTTTATTTTACCCACACATACATATATGTATACATATATTAAATATACAAATATATATTTCAATAAAACTTTCACAACTAAGTGTTCTCAAAAATAAAAAAAAGTTAATATTTTTATTCAATATATTTTTTATTTTATTACGAATTTAAGTTAAGAGAATGACATAATGAATGTGTACAATATTATGCCCAGTTACAAGTACATCCGTTTGTTTTATATGATCACTAGGAATTCCACTTTTCCTGAATGTGTGTGTCTAAACATTTCCCTATAAAGCATTTCCATGTTAAATTATTATGCCCATGCATTAAGGAATTCCCACCCACCGTGACCTCCTTCCTGAAACGCCTTCATCCCGTGGCCTCCATGCGCGCGCTGCCTGGGCCGGGCGGCCATACGAGGCATGCTGCCCCGTGCCACCCCTGCCCCGCGCCAGCCCGCTTCAAACCATTCCGCCCCACGCCACCCCACCCCGCGCCATCCTGCCCCGCGCCATCCCGCCCCGCGCCATCCCACCCCGCGCCATGCCGCCCTGCGCCATCCGATCCCGCGCCATCCTGCACCGTGCACGTCACCCCGCCCCGCGCCATCCCGCCGTGTGCCATTCCGCCCCGCGCCATCCTGCACCGCGCCACCAAAACCCGGGACACCCCGCCCCGCGACATCAGATCCCGCGTCATCCTGCACCGTGAGCGCCACCCCGCCCCACGCCATCACGCCATCCCGCCGTGTGCCATACCGCCCCACGCCACCAAATCCGCGTCACCCCGCCCCGCACAAACCGGCCCCCCATCCACGCTGCCACACGCGGTGTTCCCCAAGGCGCCTCCTTTGGGCCGGGTTTATTTTCGGGGTTTCTCCCATCGCGCGAACGCGCCTGCCGCCGTCCCCCGCGCCGCACCCCTCCGCCGCCCCGTGCCTCGTGCGCTCCCCCTGCCAGCGCCGCGACGCGACGTCGATAACCGAGAAATTCGTTTCGAAGCTTCCGCGAAATTTCTGGCGCCGCGGGCCGCCACCTCCCAAGCCCGGCGAAGACCGCGCGTCTGTGAATGTTGCTGCGGCGCCAGTGTGTGGGGGCGAGCCTCGTTTGGCAGACGTGGATGTTTTAGCGGAGTAGGCGAGGGAAAAGTTGGAATTTGCTACGTTCAACTCTGCGTCGTGCGTGTTCTCTTGTGTTTGATAAATAGGCAAATTGCAGCGAGGTTTTTCTTTTTTATACGTAATTTAACGCGCCCTTTGGGCGACAGTTTGCATGCTTTTATTCTTTGTGTTTTAGGCTGCGCTTTAAATTACATACTGAGAGAAATGAAATAATATTGTTTCTGGTAGGCCAGTGTTTCGTTATATTTACATTTCTATACCCTACAAATTTTCTTTCTGTGTTGTTTCCGTCAATTGCATCATATTAAATTAAATTATTTCAACAGCATTTTCACTTAGTAACACATTTGATATGTTGTTTTGACTGTTGGAATGTTTGTGTCTAGAAAAGTTTTTTTGTTTTTGTGCTACAATTGATGTAGAAAGAGTAAATACTTGTTTCATAATTTGACAAAGTTGAAGCAAAGGAATCACTTGCAGGGATGCTTTATCCTTCAGGTTGAAACATAGCGTCACGTTTTCCATAATATATTTCCTTCGTCGTTATTTACAACTCATCCACAATTATTTATTAACTAGAGCCATAACGATAATATCAAATTTACATTTTCAAATGAACGATACGGAGGGGAGTTTAACGCTTTCCTCAAAGCAGGAGATAACAAAAATAACGGGTAACATTTCAACACAGATGAAACAACACTGTTGAATTTAATAATAATCTAAGCAGAAAACACAATATTGCACTGTTTTGAAGACATTCCATCCTTTTTATCATTTCACAAAATAATTGGAATCGGAAAACATAAAGCAAGTTCCGTGAGATGGAAATACCATACCGCAAAAAACGGATGCCTCCGCATGGCGCATATCCTTAGAAGGAATTTCCTAATTTCGTTGGTGTCTTAGCTACCCGACCGTTGGCTTCCACGTGTATTCCCCTAACTTAAAGGCGCCCGCTCCACTATCTTGGCATCCTCTTTGCGGGGAGCTCGTGCGGGAGAATTACGAGTTTCCTCCACTAGCTTCTCTAGTTCGCGCTGTACGTCCCACGCGTCCGCGAGCACAATTATTCCGGGGCGCTACTTCCCGTTCGTGCGCTCTTACTGCATCGTAAACGCAGCTGCACGTCCTCGAACGCCATTATCCGCGCACACGGCCGGTGAAGCGGAACACCTCATCCCGTGGCGACGTGATGGCGGACGGGTTGGCGTTTTTTTTTAATGAGCATTGCGTGGCACGGGGTTATGCTTCAACCCGCGACGAGATCGGTTACCGACTTGCAGTGCAGCGGCCAGTGGGTTCAGTTTTCGCCTTCACTTCGTGTGGTTCGAATTCTGATATTGTCCTGACAATTTTGTTTGCCTAACGACCCTTGCTCTTGAGTTAACACTCCACAACATCGCCCAACACTATTATACGCATGTCCGATCTGGACCAATGTCGCCAAAACCAATCTCAACAAAATGCAAATATTTCAAAACAAATATTTAAGATTAATAACAAGAGCTCCATGGTTTATTAGCAATAAACGACTACATCACGATCTAAACATAAATGAAATAGCTCACCAAATAGCATACCTATCAAACAACTTTTACACTAATTTACCCTTCATAAAGGCATCAACTCACTACAGACTCGGAAAAGATCCCAGATACAAAACCAGAATAAAAAACGGATTCCCGCTCCATTCTTTCCTGCAGATATTTTCAAATATTGACTAATTCCGTTGAGGTGCTATTAGTTTCCTCTCCCCATTAAAGTTTGTTAAGTAAAATTTTAAACTAGATTAAGATGATTAGGTTAAGTCGCCATACAATTGCAAAGTTTCACTTGTAAACTGAACATTGTAATTTTAACTAAACAATAAATAAAAAAAAATCCGCAACTGTCGCCCTAAGGTCGGTTATGTTCGGTTACTTTGTAATGGGGTCTGCCATTAATTCATCTCTATATTCGTCTCCTATATTATTTCAGTATTATACGTATCTTTTTCGGCCCACACAGGCTACCAAACTTTTTTAAATGTGGTGTCTAAAGAAAGAGAATTTCATGGAGACGTAACGAATTGCATATTCACTTTAAAATGTGAAGGATTTGTTAAAAAACGCATCTAATTATTTATTTCAAATGCAACCCACACCACTCGATAGCATTGTCAAAATCTATACAATTAAATAACTTCTAAACGAAGAGTTCTAGGGTCTTAAAACTTAAATTTTTTTGGTCAAATGCCTCAAAGAAACGTTTCTCACACCTGCATCTATAGGATACGATATTTTTGGACATTCTATTATATTTTTGCTGATCCGGCGCTAATCCATATTATCCAATATCAATTATATTACTCATATATTCTTTTTATTCTTATTCAAAATATTTTTGTCCATTTTTATCGCTCACCCCTCAAATTTCAAACACTCTTAATTTAAGTCAATATACATTCATGGACAGGGCAGTTTAAGAGGGGAAAATATATGTTTTGAAAACATGAATTAAAAATGAAATTTGATGAAAGTATAGCTCTACATTTCTTTCACAAAAAAAATTTTTTTTTGTGATGTGATTGATTTTAAAGACCTAACATAAGTCATTGAAGAGAAATAATATTGTTACCCCGTGATTCGATCTCATTTCTTTGAAGGTGGTGGACTTTGATAAAGGGAAATTCGCTGCAAGTCCTTACGCTATGACGAAAAGTCACGAAACGTCAGAATAACATCCTTGGATTTGGAATATAGTTGCAAATTGTGGTTGCAGAATTGATTGACAATATGAAGGTAAACGTTTTGAAAAAAATTCTGCAATTGAGGCGAAGGAATGTCTAATGTTTGCAGTACTACCATTTATTTTTGTCTGAATAGGTTACACATATATTGATAAACAAGGAACTGACAAGTGTGAATTAATTTGTAATGAGTCCTACATTTCGCCTCAACTGCAACTCTTGATTTACTGTAAAATATTACAGTTTTTTCTATGTATGTACGGGAACATTGTACCCAGTATTATTGTTATCGTATTTTTATAAAGGCACTATGTTGTTTTGCATTACAGCAACGAAGTTAAGGCCTGCTGTCCCGAGAGCTTTACTAAAATAAACAAACAATCCTATGACATTAAATTACTCTCTCATAAATACGAGGTATTATAGTCAGAGCATTCGAATTGAGACCAACACCCCTAATGCAGAACGCATCAAATACCCAGGTAGTATGTGTTCTTGTTAGAAACGCATATCGATGTTAATTTTTAGTCAAGTGGAATGACTTTTCTGTTGCCTTTGGAAATTATATTTGAAAATTACATTTTGCTAGTATAAATATTTAATTTATGTATTTTCAGTAAATGTTTGTATTAATGACATTTAATAACAATGTGGCTGAAAATTATGTAATAAATGAAGTAGATAATTACAGAATAGTGACGCAAGCAAAGAGAACATAGGGTCTATGTTTCCCTACTTGCCTTTTATAAGTTGTAGAAAAATCTAAATATGAAAATTAAAGTAAATAATTTAGTAGATGATGTAATTTGTAGATGATTGATTAGTAGTAATGATGCAGGTGTATGTGTTGTTAAAAAAATTGAAATTAATTTTTTTACTAGTTAGAAAACATAAAGTGAGTTTCTTTAGCATTTGGTGACGCAGCAATATTTTCCCGCGTATTGAGTGAACCCGCAATTTTATGTGTAAATATTTCTACAGATCGGTCGAGCACGCGTTCTCAAACACTGAAAACACTATTTACTTTAGTGTGTTTGGCTTCGAGAAGTCGGATGGAAAATCGAGCGCAATGGTCTGCATCTCATTACTAGCAAAAATTATTTACTGTTTGTTTATTAATAATTTCAAATGTCTCTCTTCTACTGTAGCTTTGTTTTGTTTCATCACTCATGTGTAATTGCATGTTTTTTCAAATTCAACATATGAATGGTAGAATAAATATAACTTTATCTGTAAATGATGTCAAATTAATAATACAGATAGTGATTACATTTAATTATACCTTTTACTTTTGAATTTAATATTGAAGCTACACTTCTCATTCGTAATAATTCTTCATTAGCAGTAGTTCATGTTTACATTTTTAAAATCAAAATATTTACAAAATATTAATAACAGGAATTTACTTTTTAATTGAATCTTCAAGGGACATGTATTTCAGGCTAACAAGTTGATATTCTGAGTGTGGAGACCTCGTTTTTTTCGTTATTTGAGAAAATTACTACAAAATTCCACGTCAAGTAGAGATTAAGGGAATATTTTTTACGACGCAAATTTGTAATGACACTAACAAGCAAGTGGCATCGTGCGTCCTACATGGCGCGCAGTGGCAGGCACGTGTTCTGGCCAGCGATGTGCGCAGAGGAGGGTGGTGACGGTGGGGGTGGGGTGGGGGTGCGTCGGTCGATGTGGCCGCCGATAATGCACCTGCAAGAACAGCTCGTTAATCCCACGGGACACGCTCGCGCCTGTCGCGCCCTCCGCCCGCGGCAACCGTCGGCCACCCTTCGTCCTACCCGTCCGCTCGCCGTCCCGCCTCGCCCTGTCCGCCTCCGCCCGCCCGCCCTCCGCCCCCTCCGCCCCGCCCTGCCCCGTCTCGCCCCGTCCCGCCTCGCCCCGCCCTGCTCTGTCCCGCCCCGCCCCGCCCCGTCCCACCCCATCCCGCCTCGCCCTGCCTCTGCCTGTCCTCTCCCCGCCCTGCTCTGTCCTGCCCGTCCTGTCCTGTCCATGTCCGTCCTGTCCTGTCCGTCCTGTCTCGTCCTGTCCTGTCCTGTCCTGTCCTGTCCTGTCTCTGTCCTGTCCTGTCCTCGTCCTGTCCTGTCCTGTCCTGTCCTGTCCTGTCCTGTCCTGTCCTGTCTCGTCCTGTCTCTGTCCTGTCCTGTCCTGTCCTGTCCCTGTCCTGTCCTGTCCTGTCCTGTCCTGCTCCTGTCTCCTGTCCTGTCCCGTCCTCCGTCCTGTCCTGTCCCTGTCCTGTCCCGTCCCGTCCGGTCCCGTTCCGCATCGCCCCTCCCCGCCCCGCCCCGCCCTGCCCCGCCCCGTCCCACCCCGCCCCGCCCCGCCCCGCCCCCCGCCCCGCCCCGCCTCGCAGCGCATCCGCTCCGCTCCGCACCCGTCCCGCACCCGTCCTGCAGCCGCTTCGCACCCGCCCCGTCCCGCTCCCTCCCGCACCCCCCCGCCCCGTTACCCTCCCGTCCACGCCCCGCCCTCTCCCCACGCGGTGCAGCCCAACTGTCCGCGTCTGAGTCCGCGCCCGAGGCCGATCGAAAGCAATGTCCTCACCACACACTGGTTGCAACAGCTCCGCGGCAACGCCGTTACCCCTGCGGCGTCGATGAACGACAGGTTCTAGGGATGGGGGTGAATTTTCTTCACCAGCTTCACAGTTTGGTCGAAATCAACCACACGCTGGAGGAGATTTCTAACGGTCGGTAATTCTGATTGGTAGTTTTTCTTCGTTTTTCCGATCAGTGCCAGGTAAATATCGGAGTAGTACCCTAAAAAGTGGGATACCACCCCCAGTACGTTCATTACTCATCCTTTTCATTTCTCTCGTTATACACATCCACACGTACAGTTTAATGCACTACACTATCACATATCGGGCAACATTCGATATTCTAAAACTTATTTTGGCTGAGACGGTGCCCTGATGGGGGAGGAGGAAAACCTCGCAGGCCGACCTACTGATCGATGGCAGATCTCAAAGGAAAAGCGGGGGAAAAAAGGGGGAAAACGCTGCCACATCCGGAGATACAACTTGCACTTCACATGCGGGACTAATGACTTAGGTAACTGAAGTACCTGGAATCCATTCTCGCTCTCACGTGCTCCTCACAACATCCGCGTAGTTGCGGCATCACCATTGCCAATGTTGCCACCGCCGTCCCCGCCCCTTCGCTTCTGTCCTCGCCGCTTACTTCCTTCGTGCGCTCCTCGACAGGGACGGGCTAGCTTACTGGCCTCTGAACACCCAGTGCGCGGGGTCGATCCGGGCCGAGGTGCGCGAATTTTCGAAGGGCGGAAAATCCACAGTAGCCACGTCAGTCTTCTAGCAAGTGAAGAAACTCTGGCGGATGCCCGGCAAAATTAAATCCCTCCGACAATAACGCCTTAATGAGTTCTCACTTTCTCCGAACCAGATAGCTCGGTTATAGTTAACTGACTCCCACATCTGGCGGAAAAAGCGAGAGTCAAATCCCAAACGCACCAGGGGATCGCCCGCGAGGCGCGTCTGCTCGAAAGGTCCCCAGAACATGTCTAAGTCTCAGTCTCCCCGCTAACAATCCCGCCAAATAATAATAATAATAATAATAATAATAATAATAATAATAATAATAATAATAATAATTTCCTTTGTCCCTGCCGTTTCATCTTTTAATTTAATTTAATTTAATTTTTTTTTCGCTTTTTCCGCGGTAACCGATCACTTGGCACTTCGTCCTTCGCTTGTTCCACCACTTTCCTTTTTTCAGATCTCTGTGGTGTACTAGCTCTTAGCTTTTCTAACCCTCAACTCCTCATCGTTCTTGCCGTCATTTTCCATTCACTCTCTAGTCTATAACTTTATTTCAAATTGACTTGATTCAAAATGACCCGGACTTTCTGAACACCGGAGCAACACCCGGTGGTCCTTCCTGTAAGGGTCCCTCCGGTCCTTCTGGTGATCCCTCGCAGTTCCGACTTGGCCCCGTGCGACTTCTGTTTCCACGACTGAAGAAAGAGCTGAAAGGAAAGCATTGGGAGACCGTGGAAAACATCCAAAATCGTGTTACAACGTTCCTGAGAGACATTCCCCTAGAGGATTTACAGGGTGCCTTGCGGGCGTGGGAGACTATCTCCGCAAGTGTGTTGATGCAGGGGGAGAGTATTTTGGAGAATTTAAACATTTGTACAGGTCCGATTAAGACATTTTATTTTCAACCGGAAATGCGCATTACTCTAATAACGAACCCTGTATACTGTCTTCCACGGTATTCATGATTTTGATTTAGGTAGTAGACAACGTGTTAACTGAGAAAATAGGCTCTCGCTACACATGGGTAGACTTGTCCTCACAGAGGCAAGACGCTAAACGCCCTCATGAAACGAAGGCATTCGGTACTTCGTGAATCTGGGACGTAATCGTCATTACATGGCGGTTGTTTTGATGGAACTGTTTATTTGTTCGACATTTACACTTATTATTACAAAATTATATGAAGCTCATCAACTATAATTATTCTTATAAGATTGGATTCGTATTAGATGCTCTTTATATTAGATGTTATTAGGTGACATTTGAAAAATGGTTCAAGTAAAAAAAATGGGCATGGAAAAACATTTTACTAACGTTATATAAACGTTTTCTACAATCTCAGAAAAAAATTCTTACATTAGGAATCATGCCTTTTCATTATTGATATTGACGGTTTCCTGAAAACAAAGCCTTAACTTCGTGAATGATTGAACTGCACATGCCCATGGTTTCCGGAAGTAAAGTGTTGCTGTTCCACACAAATTGACGTCCACAGATCACCGAAAAGAGCAGCACTCTCATTATTAATCGCTGGAAATGATGCCTTTCGCAGAGCTTCTAATGACATTGAAATAAACTACATGTGATTTATTATACCATATTTCTATTACTTAAATCGCAAGGAAATTAACCTTTTTAATGCCATATTGAACGAACGTGCAATGCTAAGAGGACCCTGCGTGGACTCCGAAGGAAAATGTAACTTTTGTCCTTTCCCTTCTTACAAAAACTTGTGATTAAGGAATAAGTAGAGAACGATTTTATATTTTTTTTTAAAAAAGATCTCTTTCAGTTTTTGAATTATTTTTAATAAATTTCTTGGAAATGAATGATTCATTATTATAAAGTCCCCTGTCCTCATATGAAATTAATTTTATTTACGATTACGTCCAACGTTTTACAACTTATTTTTCTACAATGTAATAGTTTTTCAATTATAATCACCACAAAACTAAATTTAAAGTTAAAACAAATGTTATTATCATATTAAACTCGAGAGCAAGGTTCACTCTACTCAATCAAGGACAAAAAAAATGTTCCTGCAAAATGTGCCGAAGCAATGCATTTCGAATTTCTGAAATGAATATCTTTGAATATGATATGACGATTAACTTTGAAGTGCGCTTCTGTAAAACCAGATACGAGGAATCCTGGTGGACCCAAATTAACAAATATATTTTTTTTATTGAAACTCGAGTAATTTAGAAAACTATATCTTAAATTTCAAGTTACAGACATTTTTAAAAAGTTGAAAAATGACCGACTATTGCCGGTACTTTGAAAATATAATAATTTTAGAGCACTATAATCCATGAATAATGGCATGGAACATGGTGAGGCTTCTTATGACCCAAGAACTCAGAGTATTCTGGAAAATTTCAACTCTACGAAACATCAATGTTGGTTTCTCATCTGTATTCTCGGTTACCCGTTGCTAGAATATTCAACTGGGCATCTGTCGCTTTCCCATTCAATTACTTCCCCAATTTCTACCTTCCATTAGCGATACTAATTAAAATACAATACATTCTCCGAATTGAGTTGCCAACATTGACAGTTTTTAGAACACTATGTGTAGTGTTCGGACGCTGTTTCCATCTTTTTCATTATTTCTTCCTTGCTTTATATATTCTTTTTCTATATTTGTTATTTACAATCATTGGAAATTTTTAAAATTTTTATTTTTTTATTCTTCCTCTCTTTTCTTTGCAAATTCACATTATTCCTCCCAGTTTTCTCTTCGCTTTTGTTCTCGTTCATATCTTTCTCCATATTGTGTTCCCGTCCATATCCATTTCTCTTCAGAAAGCTTGTGATCTCGATACTCTCATCTTCACATTGGTCACAGGTCACATAGATTACAGGTGATTGCATTCCTCTCCATCATTTGTTCTTTCACTGATTCATTCACTCACCATCTCCTCACTCCATCATATACTAGCAAAATCTCTTGCCTATTACTTCCCTCTGGAACTCAGTTACTCGCTTCCCACTCACTCTTCCACTTACCATTCCCCCCTCCCACTACCAAATACGTCGCTCGACCACCGACGTACGCCTCCACCAACTTACCGACACAACTACCAACATATTTACATGACCATATACTTGATCACCCGGCCTCCCACTTACCCAACCACTCACCCGACAGCCCACTTACTCACCCTATCACTCACTTATTCACCTAACCATGTACGTACCGAACCATCCACTTAATCATCCGACCACCCACTTTTCCACCCGTCACCCACTTACTCACACAACAACCACTCATTTATTCACCCGACCGTCCACGCACTCGCTCACTTCCTTCCCCGACCGCCCTTTTTTCACTGGAGCACCAACTTTTTCACACAACCACCAACTTATTTATTCAACATCAAGTTTTAACCCGGCCACCAATTTACTGCCAAATTATCCAGTCACTTATTCACCGAATTCCCCCCCCTACTAGCATACCAACCTACAAAATCATCTGTCCGCTAACTCAGTGATTCACCCCATGACTCGTCTAGCCTCCTCTACCGTCCCTCTCTCCCACGCGCCCTCCAGCCCATCCGCGGGAAAAAGCGCAGCCGCTGTCGGCGCGGCGCCCATTTGCATAGGCCCATCGACAGGCGGAGTCGGCGGCGGCGGCCGGCCTCCTCCCACGATCGATTCCCGCGAGCCCTGGCGGCGGCCACCGCCACCACCGGCACGCGCTCAAAAAACTCCGCCCGCCCGCCCGCCCAGCCGTCCGTTCGCGCGCGCACACTGGCTGGAGACGGGTCAAACGACTCGCTGAGAGAAAACGACGTGAGAATCTGTTTCTTCAAAATGAAAAATGTTTGACAGATTTAAGAAGTGAAAAGTAATCAGTAGTAATGGAATTAATAATAAATGACTAAGTATAGCGCAACGTAGGGATCATTCTGTAGGGGCTCCTCAGCGGTGTGTGAATAAAATCCCGGCTCTGTATTTTCTACAACTCGCCAGTCTACCCGAATGCTTCAGTCTTAAGCGTGTGTGCGGTTGTATGAAGGCAAGGGATCTGAATATATGAATAGTATTGACACAACTATCAGCTCTGATTATCATGTCATTTTTAATACTGTCTGAAAAGCCAATAACGGTCGTAGCAAAATTACAAGAAAACCTTCGTAGAACCATATTGAACAACTTACGAGGTGGAGTAGTTAATTTTAATAGATGAAATGATGTAATGTTGATTGCAGATATTATTAGATTTGGGCGAATAAAAAGAATATAACGATTCATTTGCAAAAGATAAATTCAATCATTTAGTAAATACATTTTAAAATTTCTGCCAGAGTTTCCATTCCCTTTTGAATTATTTTTAATTCGGTGAGTAATTCAGAGATCTGCAACAAGTAACATTCCAAGAAGTTGTTCTCTCTCACGCTCCCTCTTTCCTCTTCCTCTCCCCCTCTCATTCCCCCCCGTCTCTCTTCCTCCCCTCCTCTCTTCTCTCTCTCTCTCTCTCTCTCTCTCATGAAACATTTTTATTTTGAAATCTTGTTGAAACTGCTTGCTCGGAAATCCTAGAATGTATTTTGACAATCTTTCGGAGTTCTTTAGGCCCACTGTGCCCCGTCCCCTAAAAAATGTAGTGAATTTTCATCAGGCGCAGGCGAGGAACCTTTGGGCGAATGGGTTTGCATCGGGCGTGCATTAGGCAGGCGCGCGGTTCGCCTCGCGGAGGTGCGAGCGGGCGCTCGGGAGTTTCCAAAGGAGACGCGGGGAGGGACGTCTCGTGCCGGTGGCCTTTTGCATTTTTCATCCGTATGCTCTTTCGCCTGCTGCATTGTGTTTTTGTTCGAGCACTTTTAGACTGGGTGGAGGGAATTTACAAAAAACCGAACGGCATGTCGTTGGTTATGCGTACGACGCTAATAGTTTCCAGGTTCCATCGTCAAAGCAAACGAGGAGTATTTGTGATGGGAATATACGTAGTTGCGCTTCGAAGTTTCATTGGGATCCCACGGGAGTGGCAGCTCTGTGCATCAACTGATGTCACTGGAGCGCCTTAGACTGAGAGGTCCCAGGTTCGAGTCCTGGGACGGCGGCAGGATTTTCGACACTAGCTTTTCAGCTAGGTCGAATTCAGTCGCTGTCTGGAGGAGAATTCTAGCGGCCGGCTGCTGTGATCGCTAGTTTTCCGTGGTTTCTCCGATTAACACCAGGCGAAGGCCGGAACAGAACTCTAACAAACCGGTCACGGATCGCGCGCAATCTTTCCTCACTCTTCCTTGTCCTATCCTCCCCCTTACACACACACACACACACACACACACACACACACACACACTTACACTAACATGCACTACACTATTCCGGGAGACCGGTCGGGAGCTTTGAGCTTGTTCCGGCTGGGGCTGTGTCCCGCTGGTGGGACATTCCTAGTTGTGGAAACCCCGCTGGCCGACGGTAGGTCGGCTCTGGATCTCGCCATTCAGTGGGAGAAGATCACCGTCATCTCCCGAGAAAAAATGCACTACACTTACGGGAATAATGACCTAAGCTGGTGGCACGCCCGGAATCAACCAACCAAGCAATCATAGGGTCCCTGTTTCATCCCGTACCATATACCAAATAATGCGCGTTCGCTTTGACTTGCTCAATGGTCATTTGAATGCATGGTTGAACAATAGTGTCTGCGCGAGTCAGGTTTTTACTGCGTGGAAGGGCTCGCATTACTCATTGACTAACTAATTGATTGGACATTTGAGCGCTTGAAACCACCTCATTTACAATGTCAACAAGCCACACTGATCTGCCTGGATTGGGCTTTGAAAGAACTCGTTGACCTGAGCAATGAGATGGAACTTTCGTTTCTATGAAGAAAAATTACGTTTTGATCCTGAGGCAAATTGAATAATAAAAGAGTGACATGTTTGCCGCGATTTCAACAGCTTGCTTCCGAACGACTAGATGATTGGTTGAAGATGGTTAATTAAATTTTCATTGTACTTCATTTAATTTACGGCATAATATGCTCTTATTTACAAAATAGTGAAAACGTTAATGTCTGCTTAGTGTTGAATGAATTCTTCTTATTGAATTATTAAATGAATAAATGCAGATTGACAATTATTCGTTTATGTTTAGTTTTCTAATAGAACCTCAGTTTTTTAATTGGAGTACAACTGTAACAATTTCTTCTTCTTTCGTAGTAGTGATGCTACACATTTATTAAAGTTTTTATATATATAATTGATATAAAAATATATTTTGTGATGACTTTCAATGTTGGTATTTTCTTGGCCAGGAAATGTTAGAACGAAATATTCATTTTTGTGGAGATATTAGAGTTAAATTTCGCGTATCATTTAAAATTTTCGTCAAAATATTTCAGTCATGTTTTTACGTCCAAAGAGTAGGTAGCGTATTTTGTATACTAAATCGATGATCGAATTTGGCAAGTTCATATAGTTTATGAACTACATTATACAATTTAAAAAGCATTTCAATCTGTCGTGCTGAATGAATTAAGATATTGCTTAAACTTTTATTTATATATCAGTATTCAATTGCTTATTAATGTTTATAGAAATATTCATCTAATGATATGTTTTATTCGTTTAATCTTTAAGATTTAATGTTGTTCTACGAGTTTCACAAGTATTCTAAGTAAGGTATCACAGTATTTTATAAACATGAATAAACCATCATAACTTCTGAAACAATCTTCCCTGTTCTCAAACTATTATTTGTCACGTTAACTCATCCCGTCCGCCCTTCCTATACGCACATACACAAACCGTCAGCTCTGAATTGGAACTGAATACTTCCAACCTAACAAAAATTCTTTAACTCTCATTGTTTACCATTCCTGACAATTTCTCCTCTATTGCATTACAAGTGACCTTGAACGTAAAACTACAAGTGACCAGATACATGTAATCAGAGACAGACTGTGCTAAGACAATAGCTTCGATTGCGATCTAGACTGCTGGAATAACGCACAGAATCATTCGCAATTTCTGTGCCACATGGTGATGGCTGAGAGGCAGCGGCGTCGGCGATCCGTGCGTGCCGTTAAATATGCAGCCCCGCATGAATTATTTGTCAACTTGTTGCCCGCGACGTTAAATACCACCGACTGGAATTTATTGCGAAACCGGGCTTCATCGCCCGGATCGACCCCGCCACGCTTCGTCCCGCTTCGCTCCTCCCCCCCCCTCAACTCCTCGCCCTCAACTCCCGCCCTCAACTCCCGCCCCTCAACTCTCCGCCCTCAACTCCCGCCCTCAACTCCCGCCCCTCAACTCCCCGCCCTCAACTCCCGCCCTCAACTCCCCCCCCTCAACTCCCGCCCTCAACTCCCGCCCTCAACTCCCGCCCCTCAACTCCCGCCCTCAACTCCCGCCCTCAACTCCCGCCCCTCAACTCCCGCCCCTCAACTCCCCGCCCCTCAACTCTCAGCCCCTCAACTCCCCGCCTTTCAACTTCCCGCCTTTCAACTCCCCGCCCCTCAACTTCCCGCCCTCTCAACTCCCCGTTCCTCAACTCCCCGCTCCCTCAACTCCCCGCCCCCTTATGTCACATTCTCTCCCCACCCTCCCCAACACCGGTAACCTCCTAGCGCTCGCTTCCCCACTATGCGCCCCCCTCCGCCCACCACCCTTCCGCGATCCCCTCTCCGCGCCCCCCTCCCCCCCACTCTTTGCCACACTCCATCACGCTCTGATCTGTTCTACTTCGCTCTATCCCACCCCGACCACTTTCACCTCGCCCTACCGAGCTCCGTTATCCCCGCCCGTCCCACTTAGCTCTCCCGCCACAACTCCCTCTCCTCTCCTCGCCTCGTCCCGCCCCGCCAACCTCCCGCATCCCCCTTCTCTCCTCCATGCCTAGCAACTTTTAATTGGGCGAGGAAAGCGATTCAATTAGCTTCGCTTTAATTTATTTACCCGCTTCCCGCAATGCTGCCTGCGTTCTTCATTCACTTCTGGTTTGCGAATGTGAGTTGCGGTATGGCGGTGAAGATTTTTTCGTAACTCTAATTGAATAAATAGGCAACTGGGGATCAATAGTCGTGAAAATTAGAAATAGTGTATTTTGTTGTGTATTTGGATTTCAAGATTGTTACGAGTTCAGTAGTTCTGGAATGGATGTTTTCAAACTGTGATCAACAGTTTTGAATATGTTATGTAACATACATTGTGACACCCATCAGAATGCTTTCTTTGAATCTATAAAAATCATTTCATCAGAATCAAGAGTTATTTTCAAAGGGGGAAAATAATAAACTGTAAACTGCTTTCAAGTTTGTCTGAAATTTTCACTCAAATTTGTGTCTATGTATGTAGCTCAAAAATATTTCGGATATCGAAGAGGACGAATGCAAAGGTTAAAATTGTTTTATATCGGTGGAATGCAAACATCAATTATTAATTCGTGTCATACATTATTCAAAACTTTTGTTTTCAGCGTAAAGCTATTACGATGTTTCACAATCCGTATTTGGAGAATTACGTTAAACAAATATGTTATGCCAAAACAAACGGCTTATGTCACACGTGTTTGGTCGTTGAATAATGTTGCCTACATGCACCTAAATGGCAAGGGAAATATTTTGTTCTTTTAAATATTTTTGTATTATGTATTTTCATTAATGTATGCAATGTAAGACATGTTTTGATATTAATGTTTTTAAAAAATATGACACATACTTTATATCAGTTTTTCTAATTTATGACGTTTATACAGTAAAAGATTCTTAGTGGCCTGATGTAACGTTTCCTAGAACAGAGAAATATGCATTATCTCGTGAACTTTTTAGTTTTAAATTACATTAATAGCAACCACAAAAATCTTACCTTGTGTTACTTTAAAGCTACCTATTTTAATTTTTACCACTTATATTAAAAAAAAGAGAGGATGCCATGTTTTATTTGGATGCATTTTCGCATTCGCATTTAATAATTGAGGTTGTAATGAATTTATTTTGATTCTCTATCGAATAAACTTGCTTTATGAGATGGATTGTGTCATGCAATCGTAAGGTAGAAAGGGCATTTCTAGTATCTAATTTGGAGCTTAAAAGTGTTCAACATGCTTTTAGAAGTTAATCAAATGTAAAAAATATTTTTCTTTTCCATATATTTTACGAAAATAATACCCTGAACATTTAATTTTTAAATTTATTTCAGTTTCACTTCAATGTATTTGATAAATTCGAATCAGGAATGATCTTTTGCTTTGTTCTTTTCCATTACACAAATCTTCAGAGACTTCTGGATTTCATAAATGAAAACTTTCACAATGAATTTCACTGCTGTCTATCTTATGACTCAAATATGCCACGTCTGAAAAATTAATTTCAGGGAGCTTGACGCATCACTTGATTAATCTTCTATAATAGAAAGAAGTTGTGGCTCATAGAAATTAATTTTCTGAAATATTTATGTGCTGGGCTGGGACACGTAATGGAATTGGAATGATGTGAAGTTTGGCGTGGTGGACATAGAGGTCGTGGGCGTGCGGAAAATTGAATAAAAGGCCAACAAAGTGTTGAAATGTGTCGCAAGAAATGACTGTGTGCACGAGCACACAAATTGTGTGCGCGCATTAAAAACGGCAACGCGTGCATTCTTTCCTGCTTGTCAGCATAAAAACAACCTTGTGTTCCATGCATCTTCCGTAGTGGTACCCCTGAGACTTCTGTGATATTGGTAGTTTGGTCTGGGTTTGTACTTCATCACATGCATTTGCTGCTTTATGTGTCATTAGGTTTGTTCGTGTCCCAAATGGTTGGTCTGATTTGAAATAACTTGTGACGTTTCGTAACTCATAACTTTTATATTTGATTTTGTAAGTATTTTTTGCTTTTTTTCTCGAAATTTTGTTCTTATCTAATGTTACCATGGGATATTCGCTTTTGATGAAAAGTTAATTATAGAAAGTAACAATTAATTTGCAACATATTTACATAACTTTAGGAGAGTGGTGAGAATTCGAAATGTTCTGATGATGAGTAGTGTTGGATGTGATATGAGTTGCAGTATGCTTGAACGAACGCGCGTACAATTAGTAGTGGTTCAGATGAAGGTGAAATTGCCGTGATTCAATGCAACTTAAAACGTAATGAGTGATCTGGAAACGCACGATGTGGTTGCGCAATGAGTCCCCAGGGGACCGCGAAAGCATCCCAAACATTCAGCGAGCACAACGCAAATGGGCAGTTAGAGATATCTGGCCATTGAGTCAAAGGCTTTGTTAATGTGCAAACGTGGGTTAGCAAACAGCAATGAGCCAATAATGAATTTTTTTATGCGAGAGAAGTACTCTGCGCATATTTTCACCGTTCAACATAGCATTTTACATCCCCTGGTCACAGGCGTGATATATGGACATATTACATTGACTTGTATTAGGAGTGCCTGATCGGATCTCTTCTGATTGGATTAGAAGGAGCGCTCTATATAACTGTGCTCAAAACACTTTCTTTTTGCCTCTGCTTACCATGATTCGAATTCCGGTCAATCTATGTGGAATTTGTGAGGGACAAAGCAGGATCACAACAGTTTTCATCGAGTATTTACCTGCCTCTCAATTAACAATTGTTTTACCACCATTAATATCATAACATCACCAACCCATCCAAAGTATTAGACATCTTCAGACCCGCTTATAAGGCTAGGAATTCAATTTTTGGGCTTCATTATTTTGAAAACTCCGTATGATATTTCAGAACAATTTCATTTACCGAGAATACTCATATGTTCAATTACTAGAAACTAGATACTAGATACTAGAAATGCATACTAGAAACTAGCATGCATTTCGTTTTTCCTATAAAGTACAATGGTTCTTATTACAGTTTCTGGTCAGCAAAATAGAGAATATCTCGAATTCGAGATATGCTGGTCCAATGTAACTTACAGTGAAACTAAGTGTAACAAAACATGCCAATTTAGAAAATAGCGTCTTTTTGAACGAAATGGGAATTTGAATATGAAAGGAGAAAACATTTGCCGGTATATTTTAATGGAGGTTTCCGCCTAGCCAAAGAGCACCCTCAGAGTGAAAAGTCACATTTCGGGAAGGCTCCCACAGCCTTAAAATAGTGATGGGAAGTGTGAACATTTCAGCTGCAATAAAAACCCCTTTCCGAGACTTTTTCTGGGAAATGAATTAAATTTGAGAAGAAAATAAGATTAAATACGAGTAGAAGATGTATCCAGAACTGAATCTCTTTCCCCGAAAACAACATCTAAGAAAGCTTCAAATCGTGAGGATGTCGCGAGTTATCGTCCATTCGATTCTCATATACTACACATCACTACACAACACACACGGTGGACTAGCCATCCGGGAATTGTAGGTTAAACATTAATTTGCCACAAAGAAATTCAAAGGTATTGGAACTACCTTACAGACACATCTGATTAAATATGTCACTTCACAAATATATATATTTATTCATTATTTTGATAATACCCATTGTATAATAATGTACTGCAGGAACCACCTTATTAAGAGTTACAGGAGGTTAAGACTATTCTTTATTAGTATTTTGGCAATATACATATTTATTAATATTCTTATTTTCTCAAAGCCTCATCCTTCCAGATGCGTGAGAAACTTTACGATCTGAAATAATGTTGACGAAGTAAAACTTGATTAAACAAAACAATTTGGTATTTTTCTTCTGTAAAATTTATGAGATATTTATTCTCAAGCTCCTGCAGCCAAACTAACCGAAGCCTCTGCGCTGCAACCCTAAACCCCGCGACTTAAGCTTGGTCTGGCGGAAGGCGAGCTTTAGGGCGGGGTGACGCTTGGGGGCCGTCGATCGATCCCCGCGCTGGATCCGCGAGCCATGAATCAACTACTACGCGTGAAATACTACGTCACGCTCGGCGTGCCCGCGCGAGATTTAGCGCGACGCATAAATAAAAAACGCGCCGATAAGTCGCCGTGAAACATATGTGATAAACCTGCAACAAAATGTGACGCCCCGGTGTACCATCACTATACAGGGAATATGTCAAAAATTATCTCTCTCTCTAATATTTCGGCTTTCGATACTGACCGGACTGGTAGTGAAACATTTCAGAATTTCTGGACCAACCTTCATATAAGTCTGTCTCGGTGTTGCAATTGTGTGGAGGAAGATGTACTTATGGAAATTATGACTTCAGGTTCAAGAACTGATAAGGACTAAAGCATGTACCGCGTAAGTATTTTCACCGTGTACCATACTTGTAAGGTAGTTTCGGTAGTTATGTGATATCGCCAAGTATCACAGGACCATTGTCCCATCTGTTATCATTAATCTCTCATGATCATTTCTGTACTCACACCATCATCCTTGTAATGGACGGTATTGGCTAACTGCCAATTGTAACGAAGCGGGTTGTGGTTGTCATTTGTTTCGATCTAGCAACTGGAAACCATCCAATCTTAAACCATCCCGGAATAATAAGCAGAATGTTTCTTGAGGTTATAAAAACTATCGAGGGTTTTTTGGCACTACAGATTGTGCCAACAGTATGCAACAGTATGCAACAGTATGCAACAGTATGCATGATTTGTTTAAAATATTAGCAGTGATAACTTCTTAGTGTTTGGAGAAGTTAATATTTCTTGTAAACCTGTAGGACGGAAGTCTTGTCATGAAATTGCTATTTTTGTTGTTGAGCAAGAATATCATTTTTCAAGAAAAAAAACGGTCGCCGGGAAGACGATGTTCTGTGACCGCCGATTGAGACATTACACAATGTCTGTTCAGGAAAGCGAAGGAGCGAATAAGGGTGTGCACCTCCTCTCTCCCTTATGCCTGAGGACCGATTGTAGCATTTGTCACCTTCATAATATACATTTGGTATGGATTATATATTTCTTCGAAGTGCACTTTGTAAGCTTCTTTGAAAATTTACTGCTTTTTCGAACTTCATTTCTTCCCTTATATCATCTTGTGAAATGTGCTGCCAATCATAAATGCGATTTTAGTGTTCACCTTCTAGTAGCTTCCAGAGCTGAGGGTTGCCGCGCCCTGCTACAGAAGTGCAGTGCAGGTCACGTGCTCATTTATTTAAAGTCTCCGTCAGAGGGACGTCATTGGAAATAAATGAAGCGTAAAATGACGCATTCTGACTGTTCTCTACCAAGCTGGGTCGATGAAAACGGGCGTTGGTCACGGAAAACGGCGGTTTGCTCGTAGCTCCGCTGGATCATGAACTCATTCGAACCGAACACAAGTACACTTCAACTCTTAACTTTTTAAATAAATTGGGTAACTTTGTGGAACAACATTGGGCAAAGCGGCTACGGCGGTAACCACTTTGTGTGAAATGAAATGTTGTAGGTTCATATCTCGCGTATGGTATGGGTTCTCTCACGACTGGGTTGTGAAATCAATGGCAATCAAACTCTTATCCCAAAATGTCATTGATATACTTTTGGGTTAAGTCATAATTGCTTAGTAGCTCAATTATTAGAAATGAACTAAAAGGCTGAAAACAAGTTTACTGTTTGAAATGTGTACGACTTTTATAAGTCGGGAATTTATGGTCTAAGAGATATTTCAGTATTTTAAAAGAGATAATGTGAAATTGCGTCTCTTCTATGCTTGTAAATTGTTATCTGCTATTGATATCCTCCACCTAACATTTATGAAACAGATTAATCCTCTAAATTTAACAGAGAAATTCGTGTATAGTAGTCAAAGGAAAAACGATATGATCTGATGAACTAAAAAATCGAACAAAAGTACGTTGGTCAGAAAGACTTTACGACCTATAAATCTATTAATGCAAGCATTATAATCGATTTAAAATATGCATGAAAATCTTTATTACCTAATTCGATGTTTTGCTATTCTGTAGTTTAGTCTATTCTTGATCATAGAAATTATTTGTTTCAATTATCTGGGAGAATATCCATGAATATTCGAAGTAATTGCTTAAAATATGAAACTCGTGTGTCAATAAAATTGCGACTTCACTTTCATACATATCCAAACTATTCTAAAGATTTATTAATTCATTAGGTTAGTGCAAACATTATTTCAATGAATTAGTTACAGAATTATAGATGCGACTGTCTCACTCGTTAGGTTACCGTAAAGGACCACTACACAGTATGTATGCTATGAAATTCAGAAATATAATCACAGAATAGGAATACATTTGCAACTGTGTAACACAACCCCGAGCGGGAACTGCAACCAAACGTTTCGAGTTTTGACTGAAGCGAGGAAAGTGGACATAACGGTACAGTTCAGAATTAGTTGTATTGGAACAATTGAACCACTCTAAACTTTTCTTTGCAACGTAATAAAAAATATAGGTGCCAACATTCGTTTTTGTTCGTATACAGTTGTGGTGCACAGGCACGTTGAGAAAATGTTCCCTTAATAACATGCATAATTTAAACTATAAATTACGTGAAAGCTACTCGTTTTCCAAATATCTGTTTCACATTCGCAAACCTCTGTTTGCAAACGAACTTCTGGAGTTCGTTAAAATTCATCGAGGAATATCAATTCAGGTGAAAATCGGCTGAATGGTAAAGGCGCTAACTATTCAACGTTGTAGGATAAATAATTTACTAATATAGGAACAAGATTTTTCCACTTTTTTCTTACCGGGGCTCGGCAATAAGAGTTTTTGTGGCGATAATTTGCCGTTTTCGGTCCCACGATTACGATACTTTCTCTTGTTACGAAGTAAACGCGGGAAAGTCAAAACAGTCCAGCGGATACGGATTGTTTAAAACAAGACTCGAAAGGACTTGGCCCGGTTGGGACTATTCCCACCGGGGAAGGTACCTGGAGGGGGGAAAAGACAGCTAGCAGACGTGTAGGTTGGTGCCGAATTCCACATTCCATGGATGATCACTGCCATCTCCTGGCATTAACACTTTCTAGACTTGTAACTTGAGTAATTGGCGTATCCGGTGCTAGGAAATACATTTTTGAATGCAACTGTAAAAATAGTAGCGCTAGAACAACACGTACTTTCTCCCGCGTATTTTCACGTAGAATTACGCGAAAAGTACTCAAGTTTTCGAACATTTTTACATGACATTATTTTAAAATTTATTTTTTAGGAACAGATTTCATTAAGGAAAAAACTCTATCTTTAATAATTTAGTTGTAGGAAGACTTCAAAAAAATTTTGTACTTTTGAATTTTTTGAAAAAAGAGGGTTTTTAACGACTGTGAGACCTACACCATTCTCGTAAACGTCCTTCACACTGTCAATTTACAGAATTTAATAAAAACGATGGAGTAATTTTTTTTGAAAATGTGGAAAATGTGCCAGGGACTTCATGTTAAGTTCTCCCAAAATTGCAATACCATTTGTAAATCCAAGAGGTCGCAACAATTGCCAAATCGGTTGGAGAATATAATTTTTGGAGAAAATCGGCAGAAAGATTTAGCCGTTAGCGTTGTTCACAGACGGACGGATAGATAGACGCAAAGACATTTTACCGTCATTCGACTTTTCGACCTCAAGGACCTAAAAAACATGGATTCTGGCTTCATCACACGTTAGAGTTTTATTTTACAAATTTAGCAACTGCATTTATTAACTCTTTCGTGATCAGCCCTGTAATAAGAGTTTTTCTGTCGAAAATTCCCCGTTTTCCGCGCAGCATTACATAACTTTCTCTCTACTCCGTAGGGAGAAAGTAATATATTCCAATTAAAAATGGTAACTGACAACTGCAATGTTTTCATTAGGTCTGCAAAGCATATAGATTTGGTACCTCATCCTTAGAGCATCCGGATTCCCGCCCCTTGGCAAATGCCGCCCCGCCCCTCACTGTAGCGCCCGTCGCGACGCGGCCGGGTCGCCCAGTCGCCCACGCACGCCCGTCCGATAACGAGGCAAACGTAATTAAAACCGGCAGTATAATTCGATCATGGGACGCAGCGCAACCGTAATGTATTTCGGTAAACAACCGCGTCGCGCCGCAACGGACGGGGCCGCTGCGGTTGCGGCGAAAGACATGCCGGGGGTGGGGCGGGGGGCTGCCAGTTGGCCGGACGGGAAAGAAGGGTGGTGACAGAGTTGGAAGGACTCCCCGCTGAGGAGAGCGTTGAAGCGTCATGCAGCTGCACAGGACGTTTGCCTACCATGGGAGATATAGTACAAGCAGTAGGGAAAAGACGTGGATACTCAGACCTGAATTGTGAAATGGATGTAGTAGAGTAAGTTTTGTTAATTATTGTGGGAAGTTTAGACGGGAGAATAACATTTTTTGCTAAATAGTTTAGGGGAAAAATCGACTTTTCTCTTTTCTTAAGTCTAATACTTTATTACTTTTTACATAGTTGCCGTTATTTACACTAATTGTTGCTATTGTAGAGTAGGGTGAATGACTCAATGTACAATACTTAACGCAGTCAAGTACACTTCCGTTGTCATATCTTATTACTGTTTTGAGCTGATTTATCATCAGGATGTTATTTTGAAGTTAAAAGACGCTATATATCACGTTCTTACTGATAACGAATTATCGCGCAGGCATCCTAGAAGGGTTTAATATCAAAGTTGCATCTGCATGAAAATTATTGTTTTTGCTGCAACTCGAGAAATGGAAGAATGCCAGGAATTTTGTTTTCTGCGTTTGTCGTGCTTATTTTTTCAAATTAGGGGCAATGTAGTACGAACAAGTATTGTTACAGCAACAACAACAACGACAACAACAATAATAATAATAATAATAATAATAATAATAATAATAATATCAATAATACTCTTGAAAATACTTAGAACTGCTGTGCATGGCGTGCATGGATTGTGAGTAATCTGTTACTTCTGGTACACGAATAATGCCGAGGAAAATGTTCCACATCCTTTGCAATTTCCACCGTATAAGTGTACTAAGTTGTTAACGAAATGCTCAATGCATTTCTGCGCAAGTACACATATTTTGTACAGACGTATCCGACTAAAGGTAGAACACATTTCTATTAGAATTACCATTTTTCTTAAAGTAAAAGTTCTTTTGCATTTTGTCATCATTTAAACTATTTTGAGCTGATTTTAAAATATTGTTTCTCTTCTAGGTATTTTTATATCTTCATATATCTTCTTTATATCTTCTAAAGGTAAGATTCGTTGATTTTTTTGCACATTGGAAAGATTATTTCACGCATAAATTTGGACGCTTTCTCATTTTTTCCTCAACATAAGCCGTATTCTACTTAGTGCAGTAATGATAACGGCATTTATCTAGGCATTATCTGCAATACATATATCAGCAAGTTTTAATACTAAAATCAAATATACAACTTAAAATCACATGATCGAAGTTCTTATTCAATAAGGGTTTCAATCTTGCATGTGACATATCAGTCGTGTCTTTTGGTGGGTAAACGTTTTATTCACTAATGAAGTAAAGTAGTCTACTGTGGAAAAATAAATTAAATTTTATTTTCCAAGTGGGCCATGACTGATGTGCTTCTTTATCTTTCCAATTCTTAGAAATTAATTTATATATTACGGAAAAATAATTAGACGTAGGCCGTAGGCACTTTATTATAGCAGTGGAGAGAGCTAGGCATCGAAGAATTTTCTGATACTTATAAGTTGTATATCATTATTGTTTTAACAATATTATATTATTGATGTGTTATTTCCAAGAACGAAATTACTTAAAACCGATTACGCTGATTATTCTGGTGAGTTGATGTTGAAATCAGATCCCCGATGCTGTAGAGTGGGGGTCTATAGAAGAGCTAAAACTCCAGAATGTAATAGAAGTTTCAAAAATGTATCGTTTAACTGACTGAAAAATACAATACCTGACTCCGGCCATTCCCCCGTCTTTCCCATTCATGTCCGGTGTCGGGTCCCCCAAAACTCGTGTTCTTCATTAAACTGAAACTCGATTGAAGCCGTGAATTTTTAAGGAAAAAAGAACCCCTTCTTTCGGAAGGTAAATAAAGTTGGCAGTCCCATGTTGTAGATTTACTGCATGTAAAAGAATGAGCTAAATTCCAATCGTCTGTTTCGTCGCCCAAGTGATACCTTCTTTCTCCGCTAGATGGTGAAAGGGGCGTAGTGAAGTTGCGTGTCGGAAGGGCAGAATTGATGGCCTGAGTCCGGTACCGGTACCAGACAATTTTGGGCCTGGGGCAATGCTTAATCGTAGCTCCCCCCAGAACAAATAAGAAAATATTATAGTTTTGAGTTATTTTATTTCATCACAGAAACTATATGAGTTATTCATTTCAACAAATAGCATGAATTACAACTTTTAAGCTAGAAAAAGTTTTGGGTAATATATTTTTAATTAGTTTTAAGAAAATGTATTTAGCGACCAAATAATACAAATTCCACGGTGAGCTTAAAGCGCTAAAAGGTTGTTGTGTTTAGTTAGTGTTTAATAAAATCATTCATTTTTGTACTTTGAATAATAAACATGAATTTCAATAGAACCTATTGAAATATTAGCGTCATTTGATTCATTTCATATAGAAAAAAAATTAAAATTTTGTGAAATATCAGGCTACTCTATCGCGCTTATAAAATTACGATAACAACTGTGTCGAGTTCTAATTTCTTTTTAAATTTTTTACTACTTTTTTACTATCAGTCTCATCATCAGGTCTCTTGACTTGCGCGGCCCCGTGCGATCTCCCAGACTACCCATACGTAGCACCGGCACTGCCTGAGTCTCGTCACGTAGAATAAAGTGTCATTGAATGGAATTGAGTTTCACTGGTCTCAGGAGCATAGTTATATGCCATTTTAATAGTGATCCAGTAAACTTACGTGTTTTCATCATTAGTCGGTGGGATGCAGAACTGGGGAATTATTCCGTATACACCAGAAGCACATACACAGGTTTTTTATGTTGATGATTTGTTATGAATTATCAAAAACCATTATACATATTATAAAGAGTTGATTATACGCCGTATTGATGTGTTCTATAAAATCAATGATCTTACTTAAAACCGACTCCTCCGCGTACACTGACGGAGCCAAAAATTGCAAACCCCTCGACCCAGTAGACGAGCAAACTCACTCGGACCCAGTTGCGAACGGTACACAACACATTGCACACTTCCGCTTCGCCCCGGCGTCTACCGGCCACTCCCACTTTCTGAAGGCGCAGCTGTTGGCGCGTTCTCCGGGCGCGCTCGGAGCGCTGCTGCCCTTCGCAGCGTGTCGCCGTGCGGGGGCAGGCGGGCGCGCGCGCGGACGGCAACGCAAATGTTTGCGGCGCCGGATCGAACAGTCGCCGGCGCAACCCTTCGCAGTCGTGCGTTAATCCCACGCGCGGCGCTCGACACGCTTTCTGGGAGGAGCTCGCTGGAGGTCCGCTCTTCATCAGGGGAGCGGAAAAAGTGCGACGGGGCTTTCTGGTTTTTGTCTTTCTCAACGAATCGTAGTTTGTGATTGATTGATTTTTTCGTGTTTCCGGGCGCGGTCATTAGTCCCGTTAGTGTACTGCATTTTTTTTCTCGGTAGATGGCGGTGACCTTCCCCCGCTGGATGGCGAGATCCCGCGCCGACCTACCGTCGGCTAGAGGGGTTTCCCCCTAACCAGGACTCTCCCACCAGCGGGGCATCACCCCAGTCGGGACAAGCTCCAAACTCCCGACCGGTATCCCGGAATATGTGATAGTGTGGTGCATGTTAGTGTAAGTGTGTGTGTATGGGGAGAGGTTAGGACAAGGAAGAGGAAGGACAGATCGCACGTGGTCCGTTGCCCGTTTGGTAGGGTACTGCTCCGGCATTCGCCTGGTGTTGATCGGAGAAACCACGGAAAACTACCGATCAGAGCAGCCGGCCATTAGAATTCTCCTCCAAACAGCGACTGAATTCGACCTAGCTGAAAAGCTAGTGTCGAAAATACTGCCGCCGTCAGAACTCGAACCTAGGACCTCCCGGTCAGAGGCGCTGCAGTGACATCAGTTGATGCACTGAGCTACCGCTACCGGTACGAATCGTAGTTGTTTACAAGAATTGGTTGTAATCGTTCCTTAATTCGGTTATATTCGATTGTTGTTATTTTGGTCGCGAATTGGCCATCTTAGGACCACGCGAACGCGCCTCTTGTAGCCACCGAGGCAAGTGCTCGTGCCGTTTTCGGGGGGGGGGCGGATTAGCACTTCTATGCCGAATCCAGTTTTACACCCCAGGGTTGTTAGCTCTGGGGGATGAGGTATGTGATGATGAAGGGTGAATGGACAATCACAAACATACAGACATACACAACCATGCCCGAGGCGGGATTCGAACCCACGATCCTTCGCTCCAAGACCGCTACGGCATTACTACCTTAGCGATCTCAGTTTCCCGGACCGGCTTATTCGGTTATTGGTATTATTATAAAGTAGTTTTGACTGTTCAAAGAACTATCTGCTGCACCCAAGAGCAGTCTTGGCTGGAAGAGTCACATTTTTGAATAGTCAAGAAATTGAATACAATGCTTAGTAGCTGTGGGGTTGCGACTGTAGTTGACAATTGCGAAAAAGGAAACAAATTCCCTTGTATGAGTTAAACTTTCAACTGTGACCAGATGGTGAAATGCATATGTCTTCTTCTTCTTCTTCTTCTTCTTCTTCTTCTTCTTCTTCTTCTTCTTCTTCTTCTTCTTCTTCTTCTTCTTGTTCTTCTTCTTCTTCTTCTTCTTCTTCTTCTTCTTCGTGTAATTTTATATTTTCGATTGTAGGCTTTGGGACTTTAAGCAGTTATGAGTTATCGAATGATAATATTGAGGAATATGTTACTAGAGTGGTTTGCAGTAATTGCTATCTACACCCCAACCTAACCATGTAGGTTTAGAACTTATAATTTTCATTTTGCTTGGCTGCGGAGGACTGAGACTTCATATAACCGGAGTATTTTATCCAGAGCAGCACGCTGGCTGCCGTGGTCGTCTTCTCTAAATTGGCAGCTTCTAAATATTTTTTAAAGAATAATCTTTATCTCTTCATTAGATAAGATTTAAAACATATTTTTACGATTTTATTCTTATGTTTATAGCATGTTGTTCAATATCAAAAACGTGTAATAAACGTTGTAAACATAGGTTAAAAACTGCATTTAAATCATTTCTGCCGCCTTTTAGGTGAAAAAGAGACACGAATGGGAACTTTAAATATACATACACTTGTTAGTTTATATGTGTTACTGCTCAATTTACATTGAGAAAAATTACGTTTTCTATGAAACGACATCAAGACATATCACAAATTAAGTTTTGCGAATTTTTTCAGCGGAGTTATGTCTACCATTTGATGATGCAAAACCTCATCACGTTTCATCATCTCATCACGTGTATCGCGTTTCTAAAAGGAGAACGAAAAAGAATATACCAAAGAACAAATCCCATAGCCATTCTGTTACTCGTCGACAAAATCACATACATTCTGCATTGCCAATATTGGTATTGATCACTTCCCATTCCAATGTGAAATCTTCTGCATCATCACCTCTGTTTATATGCCAATATTCACCTCCATTATTACGACCAGTTTTACAGTCACATTAATCATCTTCTGAGCGCGCAGTAAATCGCTTTTATTGCTACAATAATCCATCTCTAAGAATTCATCCACTATCTTTCCTCTTGTTTGGGAACAATTTGTCGCCACGCCACAACTCATCATTTAAGCAACTTCCACTTCAATGAAATGGTCACTATTCCTGCACCGTTTCACATTACTCATCATCTCTATCCACTAATGAACGATACCTCTTTGTTTATGCTACCGTTTTTGCTATCTCCCCCGATACTTGTAGAACATTCCAACACCACAGCTGGAGTCACTATCTCTGGATACATCTGGTTCATCATGAATCTGTGACAGCAAAGGATTTATTTCTCAAACGTGTATCCAAATGCCATGACATTAACGTGCTAGTTGCAACATTGTAGCTGTCATCGTCTTCTTCTCAGCGCATGTATCTTAATGCTCTTAAAACCACAAGACAATCCGATAACCTTTAACCTTAACGCTCTATCTCATCACTCTACGCACATCAGACATTGTTCTCTTATCCACACTTCCCATTTTCCTTCAGTCCTTCTTTCTTCGTCATTTCTCTTTCGAAACTTGCTGTTTCTCCTCAACTAGACTACTAATTGCCCGCATCTCCACTTCTATTTTCGTAAGTTCCACTGTCACCACCACCACCACCACCACCACCATTTCGTGGCTGTGGATGGACCGGACATTTTAAGCAGCGGGTCACGGGAAAAGACCTCGTTAGCTAACATGCATAACTCATCATGTTCTTCAGACACAATAATATAACAAAGAACGTATCTATTACGTTGATTATGACGACTAAATTGCTTTATTATTCTCTTTGAAACGGCACCCTGTTTTTTATGATGATAGCAAAGAGAATAAAAGAACGTAACTGTCTTCCCTACTGCTAAACACAAAATATGACAAACTACCCGCTCTTTTCCTCTTAATTTCAAGTCTCAGTTATTGAACTTTTTGCCAAGCTTCATTTATGAGCACTCAAAATGAATTACAAATAAAAACATTTCTTCTTTGGGTTTCATATTTTTGGGCATAGAACAATAAAACCTGTGAATATGAATCTATCTGTAAATTGACGTTTTGATATGTTAACACATTTGGACGGGACCAGTGAAATCTGTAAACTTCATTATGAACAAGTTAATCTGTATATTGCACATCCTTCTACCGTAGAAGTTCGACATTCCTGATAATCCCTCACAAGTTAGACAGGTTTCGATTATTGCATTGACAATCTTCGCTTTCACGATTTGAATTCTAGTGATTAAAATAGGTATCTAAACGATCGCTATTTTTCAACATTTCTGCACATTTGTCTCCTAACTGGCTTTGGGTGTACTTTTGAGTTAGATTAAGGAAATTTCCATACTTAGCTGTGATATTCTGGAAGTCGCTGCCACACTGCAGTCGCCTATCTCCATATCCCTGAAATTTTCAGTGTACTCAGTATGAGGGTAAATGCAAGGTATCTTTCTGTGATAGACGTATCAGACGTAAACGACATTAAATTGACAAACTTTTTTATTGAAATGAAAAAATAAATGTTTGGTCTTTCTCAAGGTAGAAAATAATTATTTGACTGTATAATTCAACTGAAAGACATCTGCAACCCACTCACATTACAATTTCGGATATATTCTAAAAACACCAACCAAAGACAAGTTCACAGAACCAGAACAAAAAAAAATAACAGTTTTATTCGCATTAACTGGATGATAGAGTAGTTTTATGTTCCAATTTTAGATATAAACAGTTAGTACTCGTATGAATATGTTTAACTCTCAGACAATCGGTTAAAACACGTGCCAGCAACTAACACACTTCATCATAGAGCTCATTTTACGAAAAGGTAAGAATGTGTACGCATAACAATGTTTTGTCCAAAAGATTTGTGTAAGACGCGCAATTTCTTATATCGATTTTTCATTGCCTTCATTTTCCTTGTGAGTGCCATGTCCAACGAGGGGCATCGAGGCATTGTTCTCGTCCGATTGGCGGAACGCGACTCCCAATTGAGGCTGGGTCAGGCGGAAACCCCCATTGTCTCTTACGGGACTATCACGGCCTATCGCTCCGTACTTCTACGACCCTCTACCACCACCACCACCACCACCACCACCACCCCACTCCCCAATGCCGCCGCCACGCCCGCGTCACGCCGTGTCACCGCATCGCGGGCCCCCCCCCCCCCCCGCCCCTTGCCCCACCATCAACATGGCCACCGCCCCCCAGACTGACACCGTCACCGTCATGGCCACCGCCGGCACTGCCCCTGCCCCGCCCACGCCTCTCACTCCCGCCACTGTTGTCGCCGGTACCGCCCCCTGCTTCGCCACTGCCGGCACCGACTCGCCCCCGCTAGCCCCCCGCTTCGCCACGGCCCGCACCGCCACGGCCACCGCCGACACCCCCCCCCCCGCCCCCGCCCGGCCCCCCCCCCCCGCCGCCTCGGCGCCCCGGCGCCCGCGACGCCATTTATCACGCGGCGCCGCGGCGCCAGGTGATGGATCGACGCCCCCCCTCCCTGCTCGCCGCGCGCCACCTTCCTCCCGACGCAACGCGGCGTCCCGCAAGGCTCCGCCTCCGGCCCGCAAATGCTGAATACGGCCGGCCGCCCAGCCTCCGCCCACCGGCGCCGCACGCTGGCCCGAATTGGACCGAAATTGCACTTACACCGGAAAGAGGCGTCCTGTTCGAAGTGAATAACGTCTTGAGGAAATGACGGCTAATAAATGCCTTACGTTACGTTATCACTTTTTTTTCGATATAGAAATCCGGTATGTATTAAACCATAGGATTCATTTTTACATACCTCGGAAAACAATAAAAAGCTACTAGACACTAGCAGAATAATCAAGAGAAGTCAAGCATACGTCCGGGAATGAATGTAGGTCGTTGTTGGTTGATTGGGCAGTAGTTGCCAGTCCGGATGTTAGCATTACGTGGATTAATTCTAAACTCTGTTTCCATATTGATTTTTGAAATTGTTTTAAAAACCCCTGCTTCGGTGAAATTCTAGAGTTCTATGAAAGATAATTTAAGAACCGGTTGCAAAGCTGAAACTTTTAAAACACGCGAGAAAGTAGCCAAAGTTTCATCTGCAGTCTTTCAATTTATTGAGAAAAAAATGTGAGGATGTATCACAAGACATTACAGAAGGTTGCACAGAGACACGAAGAAAGCATTTGTAATTCATTTAATCGCATGTGTAAAATGATAATTCAACCGGAAAAGCGCCTATTATTGACTATTTGACGCTAAGGAAATACACGTTAAAAGAGGATGGAAGCGATGAGGAACACTTATGTTTTCTAACTTGTTACGTGTCCGGAATATTTAATTAAAGTAACTTGACGTAATCCGTTCCAGCATATGCCTAAAATAAATAGTTTAATGCTTGAATATCAAAATCCTTGATTTGTTCAAAACCTACAAAGGCCGGAAAAAACTCACATAACTCACGGCGAAATAATGAACGGTTTTTCTCACTCACTCGGTTAAAAATTAAATAAAAAAGAGGAAAATCGCATCTTAATTTGAAAGTGTTCTATTGCTAGCGTTCACTAAATTAAAACATACTTTGTTGGGGGAAATGCTCGTTTGGAAATCCCAAACACCGCGCTCTGTGCTCTTGTAGTGTTGTTTCGTTCCACTGTGCGCCGCCGCCGGCGCAGCCCTGGAGTTTTTCATTAACCGCGCGCGGAAAATAACCGACTGAATGATAACGCGCAACGCATCGCCCGTAATTAATGACGTCGTGATTAATGGGCGCGCGCGTCGACTCGAGGCGCCCCCGTTGCCGCCCTCGACGCCGCCCCCGCCTCCGCCACCCCCCCGCCCCCCCTTCCGCCGCCTCCCCTCGCCGCCGCCGCCTCCACTGCCGCCACCCCCGCCGGCTAGCATCCGCCTCCGCTACCTCCTCCACCCTCGCCTCCCTGTCCGCTGTCGCTTCCCCCCCCCCCCGCCGCGCCCCCCTCCGCCCCCCCGCCGCCTCCGCCCCTCTCGCCTCCCCTAATGCTGCCTCTTTCACCGCTTCCGCCGCTGCCTCCGCCGCCTCCCCTTCCCCGTGTAACGTTTCAACTTCGTTGGCGGATTTGCCAAAGTTAACATGATATGTAAACAAATATTGGAAACATTGTTAAAGGTTACGATAGTAACAGAAAGTATTGATATGATATAAAAAAGGTTGAGAGATTGAAAGACGAAAACGATGTTGATCAAAAGTTGAAATTGAATGAATTGTATGTAACCTCTGAAAGGTGAAATAAATTGTTATTTTAAAAGAAAGAATCTATCTCATATGATATCTGAAAGTGAAGAATGTCAAAGAACATAATAAAGATACAACATAAAAAAAGGATGTTGTATGGATATACAAAGTTGTAACGGCCAGTTAATAAGGCAAGATAACGTGGACGTTACACCCGCCTTCCCCTTGGCCGCTGCCGCCACCTCCGCGACCCCCCCTTGCGTTACCCCTCTTCCACCACCACCACCTCCTCCTCCGCTGCCGCCGCCTACGCCTCTGGCTAGCCGCTCCCCCCGCCACCCTTATGCTGCCTCTTCCACCGCCGTCGCCGCCTCCCCTTCCCCCGGAGCCTCCGCCGCCTTCTCTGCCGCCCTCGCCGCCCCCTTCAACGTCGCACTGCTTCTTGCGGCGCCAGGATGCTCCGAGGCGGTGCGGGGGAGGGTGGCGCGGCGCCGCCCGCTCGGTGCCTTGCTCTGCTGGGACTCGCAGCGCGGCCCACGCTGTTTTGTGCGAGAGTGTTTGCCCCGGTTCGCAATCAAAAGTTTCTCACGTGTTTTATTAGCGATTTTAGATTTGAAAGGACAGAAAGTGTGTCCCAAGCTGTGATTACCTGTGATTACGGGAGCTTTAATCGAAAAATATAAACAATTTTTATTATACTTAGGTCTCTCTAAACCTTTTTCAGTTTAAAACTAGTTGTGCATGGGCAGTTTTTTTTTAATACTTTAAATTTTGGGAATTTTTGATGTTAACTTGTTTTCACCAACGGTACATTTCAACCCACTGCCCAGCATATTTATTGGTTAAAAAGGTGCGGTCTACGCTATTGATCGTGACATTATACTTTCATCAAACCCCCCGCAATGTTTGCATCGCTCATTCGCACATTCGCGTTTTCACAATACACGTCACAAAGCTGACGAATTTCAACCGCGAGAAAATTAGCATGGAGTTTCCCTCGCGCAGTTTTATGTACAGGGTGTTTGGACATGATAAGCGAGTGGCTGACAGAAAAATCGTGATCTGAAATAGTAAATCAATCGCAGAGTTCAATTAGCATTGCTGATGTAAACGTAGAACAGGATGCGGATGATAAACGTGTAGTGGTATTCGTGGTAGGTAAAATATGGGAGTTTCCGTATAATTTTTTTTTTAAATCAGCCATAAGGAAGTTAGAAACACGCGAGCACTAGTCTCCAGCGGATATTTCAGAACTCAATTTATGACCTTTGAGAGGTAGTCATCGTTGAGGAGTAAAACATTACGATACTTCGAACAGAATTATGCAGATTCAATTATGAAGAGTGCACGACCTCTGGAGAAGGATTTAGAGAAACTACTAATGAACAATCTACGAAGCAAACAATTGAAAAAGTTTGATTTTTTAAGTACAAATAAAGATATTGAATTTTTTATTCGTGCTGTTAATAAATTTAGCTGTATCTCTATATTAATAAAATCAATCATTGTGTAGAAATTCCATTAAATTTTGACATTTTCGGATATAGTAAACCTCTGACATAGTGAATTATCAGAAGTGAATCCCCCTGTTAGTACCCAGAAGTTCACTATAACCGGAGTTGACTGTAGTTGTGAAGAAGAGCTCGCGACAGTAACACTGTGTAGTACGCTCCATTTACCGCAGTTGAGGTCGCTCCGTATGGACGAGACTACTTTTAACAGCGAACTGTTCGTTTAGCACCTGTGTCTGTGTGAAATTAGTTTTATAAGCGATTCACTCAACGTTAAGTGGTGAACAATAATTGATTTTCTTCCTACATAATTTTGGGAAACAACAACCGCTACCCGCAGAAATGATCGGCAGGCCATTTGCACAAGGCAAGGCGTCGACGACGTCCCCATGGAGGACGCTTCAACTCCACTTCGACGACGAAAACTAAAAGCAAAGCCAAGTCAGTGAAGAAGGGTCGGTTCTTCATCAAAAGATTTAATTATGTGCTAGATTTATAAATGCATCGAGAACTGCCTATAGATTTGATGAACTATCTACCCGTGAAGTGTCCATCGCTCGCGTTATCTCCGAATGAATAAATGTTTCCATCCATCTAGTCCTACCATATTGACCATCAAGCAGAATTCGTACGTAAAATTAAGGAAGTGGTAACTGAAGAATTTTACTTAGAATTAGTAGACAATTTAACTAATAGGAAGTTAAATAAAAGTTAATTTGGAAACCATTAAATAATTTAGAAATAAAGCTGCATAAGAAGCTTATTAACTCAATTCCATTCGTACTTAGGCCCCAACAAAAACATTACCAGCGATAAAGATCTTGTAGATGTCCATTTAGGACAAAATTAAATCCGAACTTATGGATTCGTCAGTAGAGCGCGTCATACGGTCTCACCACAAGAACAGAAAACGAATTCCTGTAATAGCAGTGGAAGTAATGAAAAGGAAAGTATTTCTTTTGGAATTGGCTATGACTTTTCAAATCCAGTGCACCTCAATTTAATATGATGTAAGCCTGTTTCCAGTGCTATTGTCAGTGCACCTAAGTTGTACAAGTGCAAGTAAGCTTTGAGATCATTCTGAAAAATGATAGCACTTAAGTGACTGTACTAGATGTTAGAATCACCAAAAAAGTGATTTTTTCAGTGTTTATGTGCACAAGTGTGTAAGTCTTCAAATTATTGAGTTATTTACTATTTACTAAGAAAATAAAGTATCAGACGAATCTAAAAATTATTAATTTGTGTTTATAATGGAGGAAGCAATTGAAGTTTTCATTTGTTATGAAAACATTTGACCACGATTATATCATTTGAATGTATTTAATTTTTATTTATTCTGTAATCTTACACTTTTCTGTAGAAACAAAGAACAATATAAAGCATTCTGGTACCTATGGTTTGCTTAAACGTTAGACACGAGCCTGTCTACCCGTGTATATTTCGTGCTCGATTAACTGCTTCTTCAAGCGAAATGAGCTGCAAGCCCCGGAAGCTTTTTTCAACGCGGTAGGGGTTGCTGCCCACGCTTTCTGAGAACTGCTGACACTTCAGTTTTCTCGCTCTTGCGGTAAATCGAGAGGAAAATTACGTTTCCTTTCTTTGCATACCCCCGCAGACGGCTTTCTGATAATAGCGGATATTGATATTACATTGCTTCTGGGAGAAATTGCACTGAAGCTTCATTTTATACGTTTTCGTGACTTCTCCAGAAATAATGTTGGTGTGAAAGACGCATAACTAATAAAGATGCCTATCAGAGAACATATCAGCTCTCGGAACCGCCAGCGTTATGGTCACGTGATCATCAAGAGGAACTGTGGCCGAAGGATCACAACCCGATGGATGTCGGTTCGTTGTGTCCCCAGCCGGGGTAGAGTTTTTAGATTAAGTGCTATGATAGTTTGCTTCTGTGTTTCCATGGTCTCTTTCAAGAGAAATGCTGGAGCAGAACCTACAACTCAACTCGTGTCGCAGGGGGAGAGGGAGTGTCGCAGGGGGAGAGGGAGAGTCGGAGGCGGAGAGGGAGTGTCGGAGGGGGAGAGGGAGTGTCGGAGGGGGGGAGGGAGTGTCGGAGGGAGAGGAGTGTCTGAGGGGAGAGGAGTGTCTGAGGGGAGAGTGAGTGTCGGAGGGAGAGGGAATGTCGGAGGGAGAGGGAATGTCGGAGGGGAGAGGAGTGTCGGAGGGGAGAGGAGTGTCGGGGGGGAGAGGGAGTGTCGGAGGGGGAGAGGGAGTGTCGGAGGGGGAGAGGGAGTGTCGGAGGGGGAGAGGGAGTGTCGGAGGGGGAGAGGGAGTGTCGGAGGGGGAGAGGGAGTGTCGGAGGGGGAGAGGGAGAGTTGGAGGGGAAGAGGGAGTGTCCTGCTACCATGTAAATTATGTTTTGAAACTTCTAGTGACGAGATCTAATTGGTAGTTTTCCTTGGTTTCTTCGATCAGTACCAGGCGAATTTTGGAGATGTATCATAAGAAAAGAGTCGTGGATCGCCCGTTATTTTTCCTTTCTCATTCTTGACCCTTCTTCTTCCCTTGCATTACCACTTCCGCCTACACGTAAGACTACACTCACATCCACAAGATTTGTCGGGAGGAAATTCGGTAGCATTCGGCATTCTTTTTTCGAGAAAACATATGAGTGCAAGATTGTTGTTTGAGCAGATATGACGAGTTTTATTGTTTGAAATGTTTTTAAATACAATGGTTTCTGATAAACGCAAAGTTTAGAAATTTTCTGACACATGAGCCCCTTCGAAAAGGAAGTTAAGGGCTTATAATTATGTTATGAATTACGTTTTTAAGGTAAAGTGGGCAGGACGATTTCTTTGCAGCATTTCCCTACAGCATACATGTACAAATTTGGGAACTTATAAAAATTCACTTACTTTTTGAGAAAGATGATGAATAGCGGGTTCACAATAAATAGTAAAAAGCGATTGTAGTGTTCATTGATTGTAGTATAGTAGGCGATAGTATAAATTGAAACGATATAATGATACACAACTACAAAAAAAGGGGAACGTATGTGATGTTTCATCACCAGTTCTCGCTCTTTTACTGGTTTCTTTTACAATTTAGTTATATTTACCACAATTTCTGTGTGTCAATAGTATTGTACAAGGAACACAACAATAGTATTTTTCATCTGTCAGAACGTCTAGTTTAATTTAAAATGGGTTAATTTTTTTATTGTTGCCAATGTATGATAATAGCGTAATTGAGTTACAAGAGAATACTTCGTTTCACCGGCAGCTAATTCAAAACTCATTCTATGGGTTTAATGATTTACCAAGAAGTACCACTATACTTGTGAACTGTGAATGCACCTTGGCAATAGACAATTGAAATGAGATTGGGCTCGTCTTGTGATGATCCTTCGTCTAAACCAACAGAATGAATGTGCCAGATTGTCCCTGTTCCTCATTCCGGTTACGATCGCTCGGCTTCCCCAGAAGTGGTGCTTGTATACCCAGCGTTAATTTGATTGTAGGATGAGATTGGAACAGTTCGCTCTCAGCTTTCCTTCAATTGAGGCAACGGACTCTTCTCCTGGATTCTCACATGTTCTGTAATGTCCCTATTCTATATTTCAACCCCGAAGCACTTTACTTCAACTCTAAACATCTCACTTACCAGGTCTGCGTACTCCGAATTGCGTATTAATCCTTCAAACAAAACTTCACATTAAAATTTTACCCATTTAAAATGTATTAGTCAACAACTTTTGAAAATGAATGAAAAAGTATGAATAAAACTTTCAATTTATTTTTATTATTTTCCATAATCTAATTTAAGTTCTCTTGAAACCCTTATAATATTTACTTTATGTCGGTTACAATATTATGTCAGTAGATACGTTCATTCCTTTTGAATAAAGCTTGTCAATAAAAATATATAGTGATCCTGTGCCAATTTCATTTAATTAAAAGTTATTGACTTTGTGGGTTTTGAGAGTTTCACTTCTTTAATATTAGTGAAACATAATAATACAAAAACATAAAGTATGTACGTTTGTTACGTAAAAATTGTTTTCGAGGTTTGCTATTCGCTTGCGATTTGCTTGGTATTCGTTTGCGATTGACAAGATAATGAAGCACCTCCTTGAAGTCATCCCATTTTTATTTAGTTTCAGTCCAAAATAATCACATATTATTGCAGATTATGTAAAATGCAAAGGTTGAAGATCTGTGAAATACACATCTTCCCATAAAATGGATGTATAAAAATGCAATGATTTGTAGTGAAGTATGTTGTGATGTACCAATATATGAGACCTTGTATTGCGTCACATTTATTATAAACAGGGTGAATTGTAAGGATAGACATTTGTAAATATGGCGGTGTAGCAACGGTAGATGAGTTGTCGTCATGGTCAACAAACTTGATTGCTTTGAATCACGGGGCGCGGCTAGTTGATAAAGTAAACTGTTTGGGGATTGGCCGAGAAAGCAATGCCAGTCTGGGGCGCAGCTAGTTGAATTTGTAAGTAATTGAGGGATTGGCTAGGCATGGAATTATTTATAACAAGAAACAGTAGAAAGATGGACCGAGTTTTGAAGGGCTCAAAGAGGGGAATATGGATTCATTCCGACTTATACCGTGGTGCTGTGCGGATCGTGTGTAGACAATTGATGTTGGGAGTTTGGGAATTGTGAACATTTACTTTGGAGCGTATAGTTGTCGGACTTAGAATATTGATGTAATGTGCGGAAATTGGAACTTGGAAATATTTCGAGTGCAGCAGCTAGAATTGTGAATTTGTCGGCAACAGGACTGGGAGTATTTGATGCAGGTAATGTTTGCTGAACTTTAATATTTTAAGTACACGCGTAGAAAGAACTGGGAATTTCTAAGAGGAAAATTAATTAAGTCTTATCAACTTATGAGGCGGTGAGGATCAGTGTTGAATACACTTGTGCCAGAACGGAAGAAAAGAATATGGTATTTGGACCTGGAGCCATCGACACCGGGAAAGATTGAAAATGGTTCTACGCGGCGACATCGGTCAAGAGCATGCGAAGACGGGTACTGCAATATAAGGTTTGAGAATGCTCATGACCGAAAGTTTCGTATTGTTACCAATGAAAATTGAATAAACTTACAAGTTTCTGTGAATAGAAAAGATGATTTTCATTTAGACAATTCCAGCAAAAGAGTAGCTAGAAATGAATATTTGCTTTTCAGATTCCTCGGCCATTCTGTACAGATGGCAGATCGAATAATCGGCTAGTAGCAGTCAATAGCGATTATTTCTTATAAGACCCTTCGACCCAGTTAGCCGGCTATTTAATGGAAATAGCAGTTAAAGATTAATTTTAATGATTCAATTAACGTAATCTTTTCCTGGCGCCCATATTTTATAAATTTGGAACGGGTTACGTTGAATTAATATTAGAAGGGCAGAGGAAATATCAAATTTAAAAATAAAATCAGACTGTTTCAATATGAATAAATTTAATTAACAATTCTCCATCAACATGTCACTTTTGGAAAGAAAATCGTTTTACGAATGTTTAACTCAAAATACTTTCTAGTAAATAACTTATTTTAAAAATACTTTCGTGATCATGACCTGGAATGAAAATTCAGAAGTGTGTTTCTAAAATTCCAGAAAAGTTAGCAAACATCTCGAACGTTACTTGCGTCCTTGAGAAGGTAAAAAAATCTTATTACATTTTACAAACTATTTCTGAAGCCCTAGTACTTGTACTATATGGCCAATTTGGAGATGGTATAAAATTCTAGAACTTTCTTCATTGATATTTTTTGATTCTCCGACACGCCGATCGTGAAAAAAGGCATGTGCGGTCACAAGTTTTAATAAAAGAATTCTGGAATTTGTATCATATTAACTGAGAAGTCAGTAAAATAGAGAATGTAAATCAACTCTGTGCAAGTCAAGATTCTCCTAACATAAGTAGTGGAAATAAGTTCATTACTTTGCAGTAATTGACGCTAACTAGTAGCAGCAGCAAAAATGCGGTTGAACAAAACACAGAAAATAATTTTCCAATTCCAAAAATTAAGAAAACGCTGCTCAAGAACAACAAATAAAAGAATATAGAATTACTGCAATAAATGATGTATTTTAACAGAAACAGAATTCACGTACTTCTTTAACGTAATGGTATACAAACTATACAACCAGTAGAGCACTTTACCTAAGAGGAATATCAAAATGTTGCTGTTCCCTACATGTGAATAGCAAATGTTTCATGGCGGGCGGCGTTTGCCTTAATAGCTCGCAGACCCTTCACGTCAGCCTAAGCGTGACGTGCCATAAGCAGTGACCCACTGAGAAACAGCATTCTGTCAGCACAAGCTGTGTACAAATAGGCGTAACAACTGAGTGAAATATTTGTATTTTTCATTAAAAATTGGAACAGTTCCATTGATTTTGGATTTCCTTCCAGTTCCATGGTAATTAATAAAACCATAGGTACATTTCCCTAGATTACATAGTTTTCTTTGAATTTCTGCACGCATTGGAAATTAGCAATATAGATATTCTATTTTCAAAATTTATTTCCTCTACAACAAAATATTCTTGATTTGTGAGAGAAATAAATAAATTTTCTCTCTTTAATGTGTCTATATTATATTAAACATATAATGATGTAATGATCAGAAATTTCTGAACAAATGATGGCTTTACAACTTGCAAAAAATGAAACCTCAAATACTAATAGAAAAATACTGCTCACAGAGGATCTATTACTGCACAAAATATATAACTATCCATCAGAGGTCGCTTTTTGCAATTTCTTCATTATTGGTATGTTGTTAATCGGATGATCCGGTTTACCTTTATATAATTGCTAGACAATTAGAAAATGAAAATGGAAAGATATTTGCAAACAGCGACTGTTTTAGTAGTAATGACTTGTAATAAAGAACTAGAGTTCATGACATTACTTCGTTTAGTATCGTCTTATGTGGAGTTTATAAATAATTATTAAATGGCAAATCGTAATTATCAGCATACCTACATTAATAAGAATTGACTGTACTTCATTTTATATTTTTTTAGAAGTATTTTATTACTTTTCCACTGTTTTTGTTTCAAGGTTTCTAGTCAAGGTTTGTATTTAATTTATAAAGAGACGCATATTTTCGTAATCCAAGATATGTATCGTATAATACCTGTGAATACCGCTCAAAACTGAAGCGAAATTTGAGCATACGGCTCCGGAAAAGCTAGACGCACTCACCGCAAACTTAGAATCGCCATACTCTTTAACTCCCACGACTGAAACCCCCACGACAGAAAACATCTGTAGAGAAATTTCTGATTGACCCGTTTATCACCGCCCCGTTACCAATAAGATTATATATCTCCAGACAACGTAAAATAATTAATGAAGAAAATCTAAATCAAATCTTATCCTGGCATTGACACCATGTCTAACCCTGCTCTAAAACACCCCCCGCCACATGTACTTGCTTATCGAACTGCTATCTTCAACAGCTGTCTTCGACTCAGAGTTCTCCTCCCATGGTGGAAAAATCAGTAGTCATTCCCATTTTAAAACTCAATGAGTTCCCAAACCTTCCATCAAGTTACAGACTTTTTAGTCTCTTACCAGCGTTTGAAACATTTTACGAAAAGCTGATCTTAATCAGATTAAACGCATACGTTCATAAAATAAATACAATTTCGTCACTTCAACTTGAATTCTGTCGTTTTTCCTATTCCACTCACCAACTGTTAAGAACTGTTGAAGAAATCGCTCTAGCTTAACAACGTAAACAATTCTGCGTAGCAGTCTTCTTTGGCTTCGCGCAGGCGTTTGATAAAGTTTGGCATAGTGGACTGTTATTCAAGTTACGTGTCTTCCGGAAAAAATCTATTCAAATAAACAAATGCTTTCCGGGTAATAGATTTTTTGCAGTAAAAATAAACAATAACTTTTCCCACCCTTCCCCTATTCTTGCTGGTTTCCCCACAGAGTCCCTCCCTTCCCTAACCCTCTTTAGAATCTTCACGGTGGATATTCCTTGATTATCAAACTGTGCTAGGGCTCTCCTGGCTGATGACACAACTATTTTCATGACGAACGACTTAATCTCAGACACAGTAATTGACCTGCAACAACACCTAAATATCTTTTCAGATTGGACAAAAAATGGGGCTTACAGTTGAACCACTCAAAATGCGAAATCAAAATTTTTACCCTGCAAAGAACAAATACCCCTCCTCCTTTAAAAATAAAGATGTTCCGTCAGTTTTACACCCACCTTTTGTTAAAAAATAACTTATTGCGCTTTAAGGTCACGCCATTTATTGCAAAATAACAACAATTAGAACTGCAGAAAAATATCTACAATAAATGTGCAAAACTTTATATTTTAGATTGTTATTTTACTTGGAAATTCTCTCATGATGCCTTTATTCTTAATCTTCTCGGGGTAACTCGAACAGCGGAAAATAATTATCATCTTTTCCTTCTCACGTCAAGTATGAAGCGAAGAGAGCTCTTGTTAATTAAAACAAAACATGATTTTAATAATACACAACACATTCATTCTCACATCCATGCATTTGTATGAGACCTAATATCTAGGACGAAGGTATAAAAAGAAATTAAAAGTTGAACACAACTTTCATATGAACCTAATTAAACCGCGAAAAGTAACAAGGGAGGAAAAGAAGGAAAAACGCCTCCAGCGAACACACTTTCTGCAGGCTCTTTCCTTTAGTTTTATGCAAATGTAATTTAACGCCATTTGCATTTGCTTTATTTCATCCGCGTAACACTGTTTTGAAGTATACATGGGTTTCCTCATTCGCTGGGAGCCAGGTCTCAATTTGAAAGTAAGACCGGACTTAATCCAAGAATTAAATTCAGACGGCGAATGAAATCCGCTCTGCAATATTCGTTCCGGTTCGATAAATGCAGAAGGCTGAGAGCGAACACAGACGAAGGCCGACCCCCTTGTGAAATGAAAAGCTCAGTTTCTCGGTAATGGCAGGGGAAGTGCAATTGACTTCAAATGCTTTGAAGTATCTTCCAACGAAAACGCATGAATCATTAGCGACGTACGGATGTAATATTAGAAGAATATTAATTATAAGTAAGAAGATTATTAAAATCGCGTTTTCCACGAAGTCCTCTAACGTTCCCATTTGTAAAATATTGAATATATTCAACATTATGCTTTGTAGAAGATGTTAAATATTAACTTCTGTACTAAGTACCTTCTTTACCAACTTCTGTATCCAAGAACGATCCAATATTATTATATACGACTTATGGAGAAATTCAGTGAAACACTTCTGAAACTTGCACTAAAAATCTTGCAGACGGAAAGTTTGCAGGAATTAATAGTTTTGTGGGTTTGCTACTGCAGTTTCCTACTGCGAGGGCGAGAAAAAGATATCTCTATGTACTTCCTATAAATTGTGGGCGAATCACTTGTGAGAATATATCACCCAACATTCCCAGCAATTCTCTGAACCTGCGAACTGGGATGCATTGCCTAGGGACGAGGTCTTCATTCATTAAGTATGTGCGCACTCTACAAAGGCATGTCGCGAGAGACGGATTCTTCGAAAAGGGATGAAGTCCGGGCAACTGAACCAAACGAGAATTCCAGGGAGGAGATTGAAAGGAGCGCTGGCACCTGAGTTCAAGAGCGAATGACGGACTCGTAACAATAACGGACTCCATGAGCGGAAACTGCAGGTGAGGTCAGCCCCTGGGTGACTCCCTTAATGGTAGCAATGAAGTGGACGACGACATAAAATTGTTTGAAAATATTTTGCGGTGATGGGAACGGATTTGTAGGTGCAAATGGTTCAGAATAAATGTCCGGAAGTAGGAAGCATTATCTCTTAAGGAGTAGTCGTACAACGACTTTGAAATCTGATCAGAAAATCAGAAGCCTAGATAAATGTTTCATAAATGGGAGTAGTATTTGGATATGGAAATGAAAAAAAAATTGTGATTGTTCTGGGCGTTATGATAATCAGATAGAAAATTGTCAAAATGTGTAGAAAAGGCTCTCTCTTCTTCAAACGGATTTGAACATTGATTTAGCCAGACAGATGTCCCAAAATTTATGTTATCCATTGCCTTAGACATTTGTAACCTGTTTTAACCCTGCTAAATGCTTTGACATGTATTGCATTATTCTCTAGTAACTTGTTTACTTTTTACTTTAGTGAAGATTTTATTTTGAATATTCAAATAATGGCTTACAAATTTAATTTATAAACACAGTAACTAATATTAAAAACCAACGACATAAAAAATCGTTATTTGCTCCGTAATAACATACTGACTGACAAGAAAAAATGAAAAAAGCCGAAATGCAGGGAAAAGAGAGAAACTTTGAGTATTGTAAATGTGGCAGAATTGTGGATTGTAGTAACGTATTTTCTCCAATTGAAGTTCCCCTTGTTTTCACAAATATTCTCAACAAAAATTAAGAGGGTGGGCTAATTCGCGAGTGTCTTGAAAAGACGCCAAATTATTTTTCAAGAACTTTCTAACTTTTCAAAAAATGTTGGAAGTGGATAGATATTTTATTTTCAACATTTCGCCTGGAATTTTTTCTCCTAAAAAAAACTACGGGGAGCTAACACGCAAGGGAAGCCTATTCGTATTTTATTCATGAATTGAAGAATGAATAGCTCGAATACTAAAAACTTGAATTTATACAGGCAGTATTATTTTCTCCAATTCAGTCAAAGAATATTGTGTTTCTTCTATCAAAAAGAAGTAACAGATGATAATAAATTCAAATGAAAGGGAATGAAATATGTAATGTCGTTGCGAGAAATATCATTAATAATGGCTATATTTTAATTACATCTGTTGTTTTTTTTAATTTATTTCAGGTCGCTTTATAACATCGAAGTCATCAGCGACCACTATCATTATACAATTTTATGGAAAAACAATAATTAACTTTTTACCAAAACATTCAATCTAAGGTGTTATAATATTCTTATTTATAGATGTTTTTTCAGTTTTGTAATTTCTAAAAGTTTTATTATTTTGATACACCCGTCTGTGGATCTGAGTATTGTTTTATATTGACCTATATTATTACTTCCTCTCTGCAGAGTAACGAGAAAGTTATGTAATACTGCACAAAAAACGGCGAATTTGTGGCCAGAAAAATTAATGACTATCCTGGTAAAAAAAAGTGGAAAAATCCGTTTGCTAAATTTAGGAAAACCTTCTCTAACACGTGGTGCAGACAGAACCCATATTTTGGGGGCCTTGATACCGAAAAATCGAATGACAGCCAAACTCTCTGTCCGTCTGTCTATCCGTCTGTCTGTTCGTCTGTCCGTCCGTCTGTCTCTGTGTTCGTCTAACTAAAATATTAAAGATAGAGATTTTTTACTTAATGAAATCTGTTCCTTCAAGATTCATTTTGAAATAGAGCATGTACATTTTTTTGAAAATTTGAGTACTTTCCGCGTAATTTTATGTAAAAATACGGGCAAGAAAGTACGTGCTATTTTAGCACGACTAGTTAACATTTGAACAATTATTATCACGGTTTCAATATAAAACTAATAAACTAAATAAACTGATAAACCAATGAACATTTTGAAGGGACACATTCTTTTTGCAGTAAGAACATATGATTCATGTCTAGAGTGCTTTGATGTAGGTGTAGATGAGTGACATAGAAATGAAACAATCTGAATGGGTGTTGCTAAACCTAACAGGGTGACCCTGATGATGTGGGTGGCGTTTCGCAGCAGAAGCGCCATGAAAGCCGATTGACGCAAAGATAGCTGCTGCAGATAACAGCAAAGAAGGTAGGAAAGAGAGGTGGTAGAGAAGCCCCAGAAAAACTGCAGATGCATCTCATGAATTCAGAAGATGATAAAATAATATTTATCTGTAAATTTTAAAAAGATCGTTACTGTTTAAGATGCGTAAAAATAAACCCCAGTTTTATTTTTCACGGAAGTAATTAGCAAGGATAAAAGTGAGTACATAAACGAAAGTGTGAAAACTTGTAATGATGAGTAAACGAACGTGTGAATGAGCGTTGAAATAAATGAGTGAATGAGAGAGTGATGAGTGAGAGAGCGAGTGATGAGTGAGTGAGCGAGTGACGAATGAGTGAGTGAGCGAGCGAGCGAGTGACGAGTGAGCGAGTGTGTGACGAGTGAGTGAACCGGGAGCGGTAGCTCAGTTCATCAACTGATGTCACTGCAGCGCCTCTGACCGGGAGATCCTAGGTTCGAGTCCTGACGGCGGCAGGATTTTCGGCACTAGCTTTTCAGCTACGTGGAATTCAGTGGCTGTCTGGAGGAGAATTCTAGCGGCCGGCTGCTCTGATCGGTAGTTTTCCGTGGTTTCTCCGATCAACACCAGGTGAATGCCGGAGCAGTACCCTACCAAACGGGCCACGGACCGCGCGCGATCTGTCCTTTCTATTCCTCGTCCTATCCTCTCCCTTACACACACACTTACACTACTACATATATACTACTACACACGCACTACACTACTACATATTCCGGGAGACCGGTCGGGAGCTTAGAGCTTGTCCCGGCTGGGGCGGTGCCCCGCTGGTGGGAGAGTCGTGGTTAGGGGGAAACCCCACTAGCCGACAGTAGGTCGGCGCCGGATCTCGCTATCCAGCAGGAGAAGATTACTGCCATCTCCCGAGAAAAAAATGCACTAACGGGACTAATGACCGAAGCAGTTGATGCACCCGGAAACAGCAAAAAAATCAATCAATCAAACGAGTGAGTGAGTGAGTGACGAGTGATGAATGAGTGTGAATGCATGAATGAGTGAGTTAGCTTGTGGATAATGATTACACATCCAAAAATTAGTGCACGCAATTCCTACCCGCGATGACTCGTTGACTGGTAGACGCGCGCACGCGCTTCTCCCGGATCGCAGCCTGCCGCAACGGCGGCGGAGCGGGCAGTTTTTCGGCGCCTTCCCTGGCGTCGGGGGCGGCGGGGCGGCCGGGAGCGCGACCGCGGGCGGCGCTAACGGATGGCCGCGGCGGGCGCCGCCGCCGCTCGCTCTCTTCGCCCCTTCCCCCCCATCGCCCCTTCGCAGCGCCCGGTGCCCCGTCGGGCGGCGCGGGCGATCGACTGCAGGCCGCGGGCCCGCCCGCGCCCCTGCCATTCGTCACCGGTCCCACGGGGCGCCCTGGCCTCCCGCCTTCGGGCGCCGCCGCCGGTGTCGCCGCCGCCCCGCCAGCCCGCGTCCTCATCCCCCCCGGGGGCCCCCCCAGCTCCCGGGGGGGCCCCTTCTTGGAATTTGCTGACCGTCGCAGTTTCGCCAAGTTAATTTATAATGAAAATAAAGGGTGCGTCACAGATCAGATCTAATGTAATCTGATCGCGCATGGGATTAGGCTTCTTTTATTGATAATGATTTGCGTGATCAATATAGTTAACTGCTTTTTTAATTTTTTTCTAAAATTAGTTTCTTTGAATATGGAATGAATATTAAACAGCCTTAAAATAGCAGATGAAAATTCTCATTTCTCTCTTTGACACACATTATAGATCATATGAAATTACAAAAATGTGATTAATATTAATCTTGGGACAGAGATGTGCTAATAAATATACATTTTGTTTTTTATCGTTGAAAATAAAATTATAACTTTTTGAACGTCGGAACGAAAACTTTTCTCCGTGTGATAAGCTTGAAGAAAATTTTGCTATCTACAAAATACGAACTAGAAGCAGAAATAATCAATGATCAAGAAAGGAAATGCCTCCTTTCTCAAGACCAGTAATGTAATATAAATTATAAGTTTTATAGAATTTGTACCCTGAATGAGTTGTGAAATTAACACTTATTATGAATTCTTCCAATCTCCTCCTTGCGTTTGATTACGTTTTTTTTCCGCCGCTCATGAAATGTCAGAGTTGAGCCTCATAGGCGGGAGCGACATTCCGTCTTCATCGCGTCTGTCCTGACTCAGCTAATCTCGTAAAAACTATGTCCAAAATAATGATTTATTCTCACCCTTCCTTTCCAAGGTCTGCTATGTTGTCATCTATTGTGGAAACGTACGAAAAATGTCCCACTGTCTTCAGTCACTTATGGCCCCTGCACATGACCGTTGCGTTGAAGCGCGTTAAGTAACGCACGTCATAGAATAACACCGTAAACTATGCGAAACGGCACACGAGCGCTTTGGCCGTTCCGCAAGATAGTGATAATCTACGACGCGCGTTACTTATCGCGCGTCAGTGCAACGCTCGTGTGACACGGACATTCACAAAATTAAGTATGAACATTTTCTCAGAACCCTTGTAATTAATCATTAGGGAGAGTTTACTCAGGGCATCAACTGATGTCCTTGCAGGTCGTCTGACTGTGAGGTACTAGGTTTGAGTCTTGACGGTGTCAGGATTTTCGACACTAGTAGGATAGATAGATAGTTCGGTCGAATTCAGTCGCTTTCTGGAGCGGTCTGGGGAGGTTTTACCTATCAACACCAGGCAAATGCTGGAGAAGTACCCTAACAAACCGGCCACGGACCGCGCGCGATCTTGCGTTCCCCTTCCTAGTTCTATCATCGCCCCTTACACACACTAACATAATGACACATGCAGTTCACTACCGCACATACCGGGAGACCGGTGGGGTGCATAGAACTTATCCAGGCTGGGACGGTGTCCCGTTGGAGGGAGGTAGCTGGTTGGGGAATACCATGCTAGCTGACAGATAGGTCACACATCCAAGTCGGATCACATCATCCAACGGGAGATCACAGCCACCTTCCGAGGAAAACATGCATTATTCTTACGAGAATTATGACAACAGTAGATGTGCCGGGAATCACTAATCAATCAATTAATAATTTGTAATTTTAAATGTTAAATTATACACAACTGCAATTTCCTAAATTGTCTAAGTTTTGAGAAGTTTCTTCGATATAAGTGATACATAATCGCATATCCCTGTTTTTCGTTACGTTTTCCATTCTACTTCTCTTACCTTGTTATTCGTGTCCTAGAGTGATGCGTATCATAAGAGCTCGTTCTTCTCATCAACAGAAGAATTCTGGATTCCGAGAGAATCTATTCAGTTATGCGGAATTTATGGCAAAACAGTCAGTGGGCGTGAATTACCTCCGTGTAGTCTTGTTTGTACCGTCGGTCGTCTTTCATTATTTTCTCCTTTCTACATCATCACTATCACTCCAAATAAACCATTATCAACATCATTACCATCAAGGCATCAACTGATGTCAGTGCAGTCTCTCTGAACGGGAGGTCCTAGGTTCGAGAGCCGACGGTGGCAGGAGTTCCGAAACTAGCTTGTCAGCTAGGTCGAATTCAGTCGCTATCTGGAGGAGAATTCTAGCGGTTGGCTGCTCTGATCGGTAGTTTTCCGTGGTTTCTCCGATCAACACCAGACGAATGCCGGAGCAGTACCCTACCAAACGGGCCACGGACCGCGCGCGATCTTTCCTTCCTCTTCCTTGTCCTATCCACTCCACTTACACACACACTTACACTAACAAGCACTACATTACCACATATTCCGGGAGACCGGTCGGGAGCTTAGATCTTGTCCCGACCGGGGCGGTGCCCCGCTGGTAGGAAATTCCTGGTTGGGGAAAACCCCTATAGCTGACGGTAGGCCGGCGCCGGATCTCGCCATCCAGCGGGCAAGAACACCGCCATTTTCTGAGTGAGATAAAAAAATGCGGGAGAACACTTGCGGGACTAATGAGCGTAGTAGTTGACGCGCCCAGAATTACTAACAGTCAATGAATCAATCATTACCAACCAATCATTTCTTATTATCTTGGTTTGAACAAAAGTTGAGGTAAAACATTATTAAAGTACAAAATAAATTATCATTCTCTTTGGTTTTCCTTCAAATGACTCTAGAGCATATAAGAGAGCTGCTGCAAACAACATCGTATCGTTTTTACTAAGTTTATGAATCAGCATACAGCTTGTTCGTAAGGCGTGTGCTCGCCTGCGCGGCAACGCGTATTCTGCCTCCGCCCGTCCGTCAACGCAGCCGCCGACGCAGCACGGCAGGGGCGCCCCTGTCCTGTCAGGGCGATTTCCAGGCGCAGGACGTCTTTCCTCCCCCGCTCTCGCCCTTCGACGTCGGCTCGGCGCCGCACCTCGGCCTGGTGCGCGAGCAGACGGGCAGCGGCAACGACGGCGCCGGCGGGGGCGGGGCCGGGAACGGCCCGGGGGGAAGGCGGAGCGAGGGGGCGAGGGCTGGGGGGCGGCAAGGGGCGGTCTCGGCGGAGAGGGCGGTAGCGAGGGCGGCCTGGACGGCCGTGAATGCTGGAAGATACAGCGTGTGAAAGACGGCAGGTAGAGCGCAGTAAATGAGTGAGCGGCGAGGCGGCTGCAGAGAAGCTTGTGTAAGTGTGCGTTTGTGTGAGCGGGTGTGAGATAGAAAGAGCAGGTGCACGACATGAGGTTCAAAGGTTGCTTTCGAGGATTGCAGAAATGAAGGAACAGAGACGGTGCTTGGTTAGTAGAGTGCGAGTTCGGTGCAAGACAATACAGTGAGAAAGTAATGGAAGTAGCAAGGTGCAGAAGAGGATCCGAATTTTGGGTAGGCTTTGAAAAGAGTGTTGATACGTAGGCTGACGGGAGAGTATGTAAAGACTCAGCAGTCTAAGAGAGGGTACGAGTCTGACGAAAACCAATACCGTGTATTTATTCGCGGGAAACATTGGAACGAATATTTTGGCAAGCCGTAGGAAGAAGAAATGAAGAGGCAACACTAGCGCTGGCGAGAGGCGCTGCGTCGAGCATGGGAGGCAGCGAAGCAGCGGAACCGACAGCGGCGGCGGCGGCGCAGCAAAAACTCCGGCGAGTCGTCCTTCCTCCTCGACGGTTCCTCCCGCGCGCGCGGAGCTCGACAACGGCGCGCGCGGCAAATTGGAAAACTTCCCCCCCGCTGCCGCGTCGACCCCTCGCCACCGCCCTCACCACCGCTGCCACCGCCCCTTCCCCCCGCGCCGCTGCCTCCGCCGCTACTGTCCCCTCCGCCCCCGCCCCGTCGCCTCCGCTGCCACGGCTGCTACCGCTGCCACCGCCGGAAGCGGTAGCTCAGTGCATCAACTGATGTCACTGCAGCGTCTGTGGCCGGGAGACCCTAGGTTCGAGTCCCCACGGCTGCAGGATATTCGACACTAGCTTTTCAGCTAGGTCGAATTCAGTCGCTGTCCGGAGGAGAATTCTAGCGGCCGGCTGCTCTGATCAGTAGTTTTCCGTGGTTTCTCCGACCAACACCAGGCGAATGCCGGAGTAGTACCCTATCAAACGGGCTACGGACCGCGCGCGATCTGTTCTTCCTCTTCCTTGTCCTATCCTCTCCCCTTACACACACACACTTACACTAACATGCACTACACAACCATATTCCGGGAGACCGGTCGGGAGCTTAGATCTTGTCCCGGCTGGGGCGGTGCCCCGCTGGTGGGAGAGTCCTGGTTAGGGGGAAACTCCACTAGCCGACGGTAGGTCGGCGCCGCATCTCGCCATCCGGCAGGGGAAGATCACTGCAATCTCTCCAGAAAAAAACATGCACTACACTAACGGGACTAATGACCAAAGCAGTTGACGCGCCCGGAAACACGAAAAAATCAATCAATCAATCAATCAATCAAAGCCACCGCCGACGGTGCCACTGCCGCAGCTCCGCCGCTGCTACCGCCTCCGCCGCCGCTGCCACGTCGCTGCCGTCATCGCTGCGACTGTTGTTACCGCCCCCCGCCGCCTCTACTCCGACGCTACTGACGCCCCCACCGCTATCGCCCCCGCCGCCGCCGCGTGCCCGCTTCTACCCCTCCGCAAGGCAACGCTCACCGCCGCCGGCACTCCCTCCCGCCCTCTCCCCTTTTAAACAAGTCTCCATCCATGCTCTCTCTCTCTCTCTCTCTCTCTCTCTCTCTCGCCTCCGCCACACCCATCTGCTTCATCCTGCTACCATAACGTACGGGGCCGTCACAAACTGTTAAGGCTACCCATTCACCTCATCCACCCACGGCCGTTCTTGCCGCAACCAACGCCTTCGTCACACGCTGCTATCACCTCCCCGACACTATCACCGCGGTCTTCGGCTCTGCGACCACCATCCGCGGCAGTTCCCGCGGTAGCCAATCTTCCCATTACTTCGGCTGCGCTAGCGTGCGGGAAGACGGTTCGAGGGAGTGCTGCGTCCAGATGCGGGTGTAACGTTGACGACGGGGTGGCGGCGATGAAGGAGGGCGGCGATGAAGGAGGGCGGCGATGAAGGAGGGCGGCGATGAAGGAGGGCGGCGATGAAGGAGGGCGGCGATAAAGGAGTGTGACGATGAAGGAGGGTGACGATGAAGGAGGGCGGCGATGAAGGAGGGGGCGATGAAGGAGGGCGGCGATGAAGGAGGGTGGCGATGAAGGAGGGCGGCGATGAAGGAGGGCGGCGATGAAGGAGGGTGACGATGAAGCAGGGTGACGATGAAGCAGGGTGACGATGAAGCAGGGTGACGATGAAGGAGGGCGAAGATGAAGGTGGGCGGCGATGGTGAAGGGTTCTTTGGGTGATTTTGGTGACGATGAAGGAGGGTGACGCTGGAGGAGCGAATATGACAGTTGGAGTGGAGGGGCGATGGTGAAGTGGCAGTGACGGCGGAGGGCGGTGGTGACGGTGGGAGGTGAGGGGTTGGGGGCGGCGATGCGGCGGGAAAGTGGCAACGACGTTAGCGGGCGGCGCGGGGCGAGGCCGCGGAGTAATCAGCGAAGCGGTGCCGCCCCGCCCCGCCCCGCCCCCTGCTCCTCCGCGCCGCGCCGCGTCTGCCGGACCGCTGAGCTGCGCTGGCTTCCGCACTCCACGTTCATTACGCCGCCGCCGGCGCGGGGGGGGGGGGAGCGGGGCGGGGGCGAGAGCGGGGCAGGAGCGGGGCGGGGACGAGAGCGGGGCGGTGGCGGGGCGAGGTTGGGGGCTGGGCGAGGTTGGGGGCGGGGCGGAGCGCGCCTCCGTCTGATGCGTCCACAAGACCCACGGATGTGGTGGAGGTGTGAACATGACTGCTTGTGTCGGAGGCAGGAAGGATCGATTAATATCTCTGGCGAGATCTACAGCATACATGACTCCTGGGAATTTGAAACACTGTACTCGAGGAAACTTCTCTAATCACGTTATATGAAGCTCAAGGCTGCATATATTGCAGATAAAACTTTCCTCTTTCCTTCAAAACCCGAATAAATAACACATTTATGCAAAATTATAAATTTTTAACGCTGTTGAAATTCTTCCTGTTAAATGGGAAGTAAAAAACAAAACAAATACTGTGTTCCAAAAACATTTACTTAAAAGCTTTATTTCCAGTGTTTATTATGGAAAAGTCGTGAAAATATCCAGCAAGAGCAATTGTTATAAAAAAAACCTTTTCTGTATCGGTAACAAAAGCCAGATCTTGATATATTTCATGAACGCTTTTAATATAATATTAGTATGAATATTAATATATATATATTGTTTATTAGGCATTAAATTCGGTGTTCGATAATTTTGATGAATATTCTGCATATTAATAATTCAACTGCAGTTTGAATATACTGAACCTTTTAAAAAAATAGAGGGCAATTTTATAGTGTACAACATATCTTGACTTACAATCGTACAATACATCTTATACTAGCCTCAGTGTAAAATTATACGTAGACGGAAGAGCGAGACTGGTGGATCGAGTCTCGCCACATAAATAAAGTTGTTTTATTATTATTATTATTATTATTATTATTATTATTATTATTATTTACACTTTTCACATCTTTTTTTACTTCAGTTTAAGTAAACACTTACTTAAACTGAAGTATAGTATTAATTTGGGATGAAAAAAACTGACCAACAGTATATTAGTGCGCAAAGAATATGTAACTGAAATCCTTCCAAGATAAGTAAGGGAAAGATAGAGAGAACGGGAGAGTTTGACAGAACGTAAAAGAGATGATGTGTATTGAACTCGATAGCCACCGACTGACGTTAATTGAAATAGAGTGACCATGAGATGTCGTATAGTAAGCAAAACGGACGTGACGTCAGGGTGAGCTGAATGTTCGGTTGAGATAGATTACCGGTGCGGAACTGTCGAGGTGTACACAGCGAAGTTGAATGAACGGAGCACGGGTTTGCGAACAACACTGAGAGGACTGGATGATGTGGACAGCGGAGAAGTTATTTACCCAGCTGGCAGACAACGTTGATGCTGGGAATGAATGCGTTTCAGGTAGATGGAGGAGCAGTGGTGTTGATATAAGTTCGACAAGAACAACAGAAACATTTCTCTCGTATTCAGACCATATCATACCACTTCCATCAGATTGTTCTCATACCATAATAAACGATGAGAAAATATGTCAAACCGAAGGTTTTGGGCTTGAAGAAATTGATAATAAGAACATAAGTGGTTTGAACAGCTACGCGATATTAGTTACTTAAATTTTGTTTCCTAGAAGTTATTCTACATCAATACCACGTGGATTGAAAGAAGACACAATTTACAATCATTCTTTCAGCTGTGTTATCTCCTCTTAATTTCTAATAGAAAACATTTACTATCACACCATAATTTGTAAATCACGAGTTTAATTTATCTATCGAATATTGACAATAGTACGTATTTGTGAATGCCTTTAGACGAGAAATGAAACAAAATGTTAAAAAAAGGAACCAAATGCGAAATAATTTAGTAATGAGGTTCCTTTTGTGGTTACACTATTTATTTTGTAAATAAATTGAATTACCGCATTAGAGTGTTATATGACCAGGCCGAGGTATATCATTGAACGAATAATTTCTTGCCGATGCGAGCAAGCGGAGGCTGCAGTTTCAATCGCTCGCTGCTCGTCCGCTGTCAGGGGCTCGACGGGCCGGCGGGCGGCGCGGGGCGGCGCGGGGCGCGGCGGCGGAGGGACGGCGCGGGGCGGCGCGGGAGGCGGCGGCGGGGGCGGCGGCGGGGGCGGCGGCGGGGGCGGCGGGGGGCGGCGGGCGGCGGCGGGGCGGCGGGCGGCGGCGGGGCGGCGGCGGGGCGCGGCAGGGCGCGCAGGGGCGGCGCGGGGGCGGCAGGGGCGGCGGCAGCGGCGGCGGGGGCGGCAGGCGGGGCGGCGGCAGGGCGGCAGGCGGCGGCGGGGCGGCGGCGGCGGGCGGCGGGGCGGCGGGGGCGGCGGGGCGGCGGGGCGGCGGGGCGGCGGGGCGGCGGGGCGGCGGGGCAGCGGGGGCGGCGGGGGCGGCGGGGCGGCGGGGCGGCGGGGCGGCGGGGGCGGCGGGGGCGGCGGGGGCGGCGGGGGCGGCGGCGGCGCGAGCGCGCGCGAGCATTGCAAACATGTTCCCAGCAGCGCTGCGGCGGAGCGTGAAAAACATCGGGAGCGCGCTTTCGGTTTCACGTGTTTTTTTTGTTCCTGCCGGGCGCGACGCGCGGATTTTGCCCGGCCGCCGCCGCCGCCGCCGCCGCCCCGCCGCTTCCGATAATCAGCGGTGGCGGTGGCGCCGGCGGCGGAGGATGAGGTGATGTGAAGTAGGGTAGGGCGAGGCTGAGAGCGCCCAAAGGGGTGCGCGAGGATGGTGAGATGTGCGGGAAGGTGGTGGGAAAGTGTGGGGGAGGTGGGGAGTGTGGGGGAGGTGGGGAGTGTGGGGGAGGTGGGGAGTGTGGGGGAGGTGGGGAGTGGGGTGGCGTGGAAAGTTGGAGGCTAGGAGTGTGGGGGAGGCGGGGATTCAGAGGTAGTAGAAAGGGAAGTTATGGGGATGGCAGAAAGGATGTTACTGGCTCTGGGTAGGGACTGTGGGTATCCCAGCACTGAGTGAGAGTGAATGGTGGGCGTGGCGCGGGCGGACGGGGCAGGCGGAATCGAGGGGCGCCGGCGCCCCGGGAATTGAGATTTTCCGGAGTCGGTGGGGCGTGCGCGGGTGTAGGGAGAGCGGAAGTTCGATGCAAGAGGGAAAGTGAAATTGCTGGAGATTGGAGGGAGCGAACGGCCGCCCAGGGTCGAAGGAAGGGGGCATACAGATGTAAAAAGATGGTTATTGTTGATAAGGGACTTGCCGCTGGATTCGGCAAGGAGATAATGGCAGGAATGGAGATGCCTGCAGTACGGGGTATAGAAATCAAAGGAACAGTGAAACAAGAAAGAGAAATTATAAGAAAACGAGAATATTGTGGGTGTGAAAATAATATGCGGTACAGTTAAAGAGGCGAAATGTACGAATTGAGAAAATGAAAAGTTTCCAGAGAGAGGTTTTAGCAATTTACAAATAATGGAGTAGGCCGTAGGTGGAAATACACTATTAAAATAATTGGTGAGCAAATAATCGAAACAGGTTTTCATTTTTTTAATTTGAAAATTACAGGAGTTGTAACTAGAATATAAATATATTTTGATACAAAGAGCACATTTTAAACGTGTTTAACATGGTACAAAATAAAAATTTTCTGGCTATGAATATAATTTTTGTAATTCCTACGTGCAACTCTCAAAGAGAAAAATAATGAAAAGAGTTCCACTAAATTGCGTCCACAATTTATGGACCCAGAAATGTTCTGCAAACCACCCTGCTGCCCGCCCTTCTCTGAAACGCTGCGTTTATGCACCTTAACGGAACAATTTCAACGCAATTGGCAGTTTAATCATAAAATGAAAAATGTACGAAGGTATGTTGTATTTAATATGAAAATAAAATAATAATAATAATAATAACAACTACAATAACAAAAATATAATAATGTCTTGTAAATGTTTCCTCAGAATTCAAAGTTGTGAGAATAGTGTAGTCACTGAATTGTTGAAGAGGAGAAAAATGCACACATTTATGTTATTTTCCACAGGCCACTTGTAACACAAAATTTAAACATTCGATTACTTACGTAGTTCTTTAAAAAATTTCTGATGCATGTTATGTAACTTCGTTTTAGAGGGTAATGGATCTGTCATATTGCTAATATAGCTTATATAATATGTTGTAATTAGGCGCTCATTTCATTCTTTCAATCACAAACTTTCTTGGCAGTTAATATAATAGAAATTAAAAGAAATCAAAGCTTTGAATGTAAAATACAGTAACTTCGTCGACACCTTTAGATTCAGCATTATAATAGATGTTATAGTCTGCCATAGCCGGGATGTAACAATGTTCTTTCCCGCACTGAAACGTGTCATCGGGTGCCAACCTAAATGTCTATTTGCGAGATTCCCCTCCGAAGATATCTTTCCCCAATGGGGCACCGTCCTAGCCAGGCAATCGCTTACCTGTCGCTTGTTCTCCCTCCTTAAGCGAGAGGATAGTGCAAGCAACGGCGGTTGGTGCCCGAACAAACTGGAGGTTGCAGCTCAATGGAATGACGGGAATGTAATTTACAAAATTCAGAACCCTAATATATAATAAATTGTAAGCAATTCATGAAAATTAATTAAAACTAAGTTTAATAAACATTTGTATTGGAATAATAATTACATATTTTTATGCGTAGTATCCGTGTCAGGTATATTCATCTCCCTCGCACATAGTTCTGTCTTCGATTTACAGTGTTGCACAAATACAATTGATTAGACACATTTTATACAAATAAATTTATTTAATTTTCAAAACTTCATTTCTGTTACATATTGCAATAATGAGAGATATTCTTCATACATTCGTATTTACAGGAACGCTCGCAAACTGCTGGCCAGCAGCTGGCAGTCTGGCTTCCGCGAGACACAAAGGGAATTCCATCCAGAACGGCCAATTTTAGACAAAGAACTCATGAAATGTTCGTTTTGAATGAACGAACCTAATATCAAATGGAAAGAATTTCTCCAAATATAAAAAAACAATACACTGAATACCGTCAATAATTGACTGAACTTGTTTACTTTCAATAAAACACGAAAATCATAAAATTAAGTTGCAACTAGTCAATCGAAGACAGAAAATTGGTATTCCCCTCGGACTGCCTCGGTCGCCGCGCAGCACTTCACAGCGCTCGGTTACCCATTGGGTTGCCTCACCATAGGCCGAATGTTCCCCATGATCAAGCGAAGGCAAAAGAGTAAACAATAGATCCAGTAAAAGAGCCAAGAGCGTGGTGCAATACCTGGGAGTCACCAGCCGGAGAGAGCGCCAGTTTGGTTTCGGTGGAGAGAGCGACGCTCTTAGGTTTCAAAATGAATTCATATACTTCGATATTTCTGCAATATTTTGAGTATTGAATGTCATTAAAAGAAAAACGTATATTCGTAAGATGATATAAGATTGTTTCGATTATCTGGGGGTTGTGATCAAGTGTAACCTAAGGACGAGCCGCCACTGAGTGCAAGTAGTGTGTATGTAAGTAAGAGGCGAGCAGGGGCCAGAATGAGCAAGTAACGAACGCTCACGATGTGTGGCTCATTTCTCTACCTACTTTTCCCGGTAGTCGCCCTGTATTGATCGGAGAGACTATCGATCAATGTATCCGGCTGCTAGAATTTGTCTGCAGTCTACACTATGGCACAGTCCTAGAGCTAGAAAATGTCGAAAATCGATCACCGTGGGGTCTCAAACCCACGTACTTCTGGTAAACAACTGCTGCAGATCCGAAGGTGATAGTCTGAAATGGCTCACGGCATCAGCTGTTGTCACTACAGTGCCTCTGACTAGTTGTTCGAGTTCCGACAATGGCAGAGTTATCGACACTACCTAGAGAGCTAAGTCGTTCTCAGCCGCTATCTGGAGGAAGATTCTAGTGGCCGGCTGGCAGCGAATGCCGGAGCAGTACCCTAACAAACGGGCCACGGACCGCGTACGATCTTTTCTACCTCTCCCTCTTCTTTGTCCTATCCTCAGCTCTTGCTTACACACACCTCCACTAACATGCACAATACTACCACACATGCCGGGAGACGGGTCGGGAGCTTAGAGCTGGGGCGGTGACACGCTGGTGGGAGATACCTGGTTTGGGAAACACCGCGAGCCGACGGAAGGTCGGCGCCGGATCTCACCATCCAGCGGCGGAAGATCACCGCCAACTACCGATGAAAAAAATGCACTACTGTACCACACATTTCGGACGTTTGTCCCGGTTGAGGAGTTTGTCCCGGTTGAGGCTGGTGGCGGAAGGTGAACCCCCAACGCCTACATATAGTTCGGTGCCGGATCTAGCCATAAAGTGGGGGAAGAATATCGCCCCCTCCTGTGATGAAAACATGCAGATCTCTTACGGGACTAAGGGCCATAGCAGTTGACGCGCTTAGGAAAAACGAAATAACAATGAAAAATGTTGCCGCTCAGCAATTGCAGTCAGTCTCTTTCCTATTGAAGTTGTGGCTAATACGGTGATTACGTGCCATGTATAAAACGACTAGGGAATACGTGCTGAAGAGAGTTTTGTCTAGCTTTTAAGCCAATCTTTATTTTGTCCATCTTCGCACCCATTTTTGATCTTTAAACTTTATTGTTATACGATTTATATTATTCTTCATGACCCGCTCAGTTGTTACTGTCATAGCAATCACCTCTTATTTACGATTATCTAGATTCTTTGTTTCCGTACTCATTACACCTACGTTCTTGTCTTTTCCTTTTCCTTACCTACATTCACATCCTTTGCCTTCCATCTTTCCTCACTGCCCTCGTTTTCATAACCGACCTTCCAGCGGCCGGCCGCTTACTCTGTGTGACGTTGCTGTCATCGCGCTCATCGTGGGCGACCTCCACCGGGCTCATCGCCCCACCTCCTCGTCACCCTCTCATTACAATCAGCGCCCAGCGCGCGGGCCCGGCGCCTGGCGGGCGCGCGATAAGACGGCGGTGTCCGCGCCGCCCGAAGAGCGCGCGGGAGGGCGGCGGCCGCGACGCGGGTCGCGCCGAGCCCCGCGTATCGCTTCCATTTGTATTCAAAACCTGGCCAGAAGGCGCGCTTTAATCTCGCCCGGCCATTTCCATACACAAAACAGATGCAAATTGCGCCGCCTTTACTCGGGCGCGAAGCGGGCTGGCGACGGCGGCGGCATTGGCGACGGCGAGGGGAGTGGGAGGTGGGGGTGGGGATGGGGTGGAAGAGGGCCAGTGGAGAGACTGAGCGAGAGGGCGGGGATGGGTGCGGTGATGGTAGGAAGAGGGGGCGGGGACGAACACGGGTTCGGGGTGAACGCGTGAAGGACGGGGGCGTGTGTGGGCGGGGCGGGGAAGGTTGCGTGATGGAGGGGGACGGGGGGGGAAGGCCGGGGCGGGGCGGGGGGGGGGGGGGGGTTTGGGGGGGCGGTCACGGGATGGAAGTGAAGGTGTGGTCGGGGACGGAGGCGTTTTTGGCATGGGTGTGTGTTCCGCAGGGGCGGGGCGGTGGTGGCAGGGGTGCGGGTAGAAGAGGGAGCGAGGCGGTGGCGGGGGTGGGCCGGGCCGGCGGGGGCCTGGGGTGGGGCTCGGGGGTCGTAAACTGCGGTCGCTGGAGAGTTCTCGTGACAGATCGCGTCGCGTTACGACTGTTGCTTGTACACTGCGTCTCTCGGCGGACACCTGCTCTGGGATGAAGGAAGGTGGAAAAAGAAAAAAAGGGTTGGCAGTGAGAGCGAGGGGTTGAAGAGAGGGGAAGGAGAAGGCGGGGTGAACGGAGGCGAAGGGAAAGTTGGCCTGGAGAGTTCGACGAGAAGTGCTCTTGTGACGAAGGCCGCCCGCCGCCTCCGGGCGATCGTGTGTGTTGCTCTCGTGAGCGCTGGTCTTGCGGTGACTTGGAGTGGAAGTGAATAGCGTTTCAACCGTAGTGAAGTATACTGTCTTTAGTGTTAATAGCGACGTGAGTGAATGAATGAAATTATAATATATTAAGTGAATAAATAAGTTAAATTAGTAAACGAACAAAAATAATCGTCCAAAATACATGAAATCTTACAAACTACATCGCTTCTTCTGTTTGTTGTACGAAGTAGTATTTATAGAAGTATAAAACATGATTGTTGTGTGTTTACATTTTAGTTAATAAAATACAAAAATATTGCAGCGTTGGTTATCAAGTTTCTAGGTTAACGTATATACTCTTAAAGTTAAATGTGTATGTATGTATACATTTCTAAGACTGTGTCTGAGCGCTTGTGTGTAGGTGTGTGCAAGAGTGGTTTATAATATTCGTGAACTACACGAATATGAAACATGGTGCATGTTGCTAGTAGTCTTCATAAAGATTTTCTGGTAGATGGCTAATTCAGTTATTCCATAATCTCGTATGATGCAGATCACAACACGAAAATAGGGGAGTTAATAAATTCACCAAATTAGATAACAATTCATGGGGTAGATAAAATATCGTCCCAGTGATATTGTTTCGATATCCTGTCAAATCAAATCTATTAACGTCAGGATAATACGTTGCGAATCAACACATTGTTCATTCAATATACAGATCGCCAATAAATAGCTCACGATCATAAATCTGTTGAGCAATGTTGGTATAATTAATTTCGTAGCATTGGACATCCAGAAGTAGGAAAAAGTCGCTTTTTTAAGGATACCACACTAATTATAAATACCATACTAATAACTATAATGAACTGTGATGTTTTTACACCCTTTCAACATTAGTTCCTCCGAGGAAACGTCCTATAATATTTTGATACTTGAAAATATTTAATACTTGATCATTTATTTATTCATCAAAGAGTGGAAGATTGTATCAGGCAAAATATAAAGTTTTGCTAATACGGAGAACGTAGCATATTGCTAGAAGTGTATTGCTGTATGTCCTACAAGCGTTGATCATTGGTAATAATGTAATTTTACTTCTTTAAAGTTAACACTTATTATTAAACTTACATTCTGAAAATAATTAAATGTTACGAAGTTACAAATTTAATTATAAATGTAGATCTTGAACAAAACATTTCTTTTTTTGCGAAATAACAACCTCTTTAAAATTTTTTAATTTTATTTGTTCATGACTTCGTTGAATAATCTTGCGACATCTTTATCATATCCAAATTTTTGCTTTACTCAAGTCTAAATTTTCCTCTCTTCCGAAAATTTCTTAATCCAAACTGTGTAATAAATTTTTGAATTGAAAGCCTATCGCTCTTAATCGATGGTATTTTCCTTTTAACGATCTCTTTCGACAATATAGTTCATATTTTCCTACGTTCAAGAATGCTTCGTCGTTTTTCTATGCACATATTTGCTCATTTCATAAGATACAATCCAATCGTTTGGAAGGTAATTTTATTTGTTCATAAGAATTGTTTGATAGAATCCTCAATTAATTTCCCCTATGAAACCCGACAGCCATTGTATCGGAGCTCAACTGTCGCATGTGTAATATTAAATCCTCAACACAATAATCTTAGTTATTACTAATTTATTTGGCATAAAACTGTAATTAGTATGAAGCAAAATCGAGATAAAATCGACGTACAAAACACGCATTTACTTCTTTACTTAGCCTCGGTATGCATGAAACAATAAAGTCATACAATATTCTCTAGAATCCTTCTCAGTGCAACAGTCATAAGAGAGGTTCTACTCCCCTATTATATTACACACACCTTGTCTGATGCAGTCCGCCGTTCGATACTAGCCGGCTTACTTAATAAATTTTATGTTTTTGAAAATAGAATTCTTTCATTTCATTTCATTCTATTTCATTTTTTCCTTTTCTATTTAACAGGAAGACATGAACTGCCCTCTCGATATAACTTTCTAAGGTTTATAGAATATATACTTGACATCAATGAAAATCAGTATGGTGATAAAGCTTCGAAAATACCAGACATGTTTTGCAATCTGTTATAATCACATTTTCAATGTGAATTGAAGATTGTGCGAAGCAGTTATTGTAATGTATACTTAAAATTTATTTGGTGAACTGAATTACGCTGAAATTTAAACATACACTTATGATGCAATTGAAATGCGTGGTTCATAATCTTTCGTGGATATATTGGGCGTTTACTTAGTAGCCTTTTGAATGTGCTCGGTAGAAAGAAATGCGCAAATTCAACTCACAATTTTAAATGGAAAATCCTTACCGTTCTTTTTTTGCAACGACTAATTTTGCGAATGAGCAAAGTATTTTCCACAGGGTTTGTTCTGGATTTCACTGGAACCGAGAGCGTTCTGGCAGACCATGCAATAAATTACGGAGAGAACATGTGTTTGTTTCTCGTTCCCGTTCCGATACCATTGCTGGGCTGTCAGCGTTCGGGGTTTGCGCAAGGTGGCCATTAGCGAAACTGGGCTGCCCGATAACATTTCCGGTCTCTGATTCCGAATATTTTCCTTTTTTCTCGTTTTTGTCAGGCTGTTTGTCCGGGGAGCTCGCGCCTTCTCGTTCTAATTCTCGTCGCTTCATTTATGTATTCCATCGAAATCGATCCCAGGCTGAGTTCGGTCCGCTGGGGCCAGAAAATGCAATCGTTCGAGTCGGTAAACGGGCGAGTGATATTCGTGCTGTTACACCGGTCTGGTGGAAACATTACGCCGGCCCACCTTTCGCGTCGGGTCAGATCCGAACACTGCACTCGCCAGATGTTAATGACGATAACACAGTCATGGTCGCGGAGTTAGTCGATCGAGCTAACGTCTACAAAGCTTAATATACTGAATGTTGTAACTGAAATGGTCGCTTTGATGTAGGGGGCTTTCAAAACAGACACGCTTGATTGGAATACATGATAACTATCCCTTGACCGATACCAGTGACGTAAGGGTTGTATCAAGAGCGTATCAAATGATGCCGAAATTCTAATTGCATGCTTGAAGTCCAATTAAGCGTAAGTCGAGAGCAAACAGATGCCAGAGAAGGAATTAACGGCCTGGGAATATGGAGCACTTTCGAGCTTTTAGTATGCTAGAGAGATATTAAAACGTTATGTAAATTTATTTGTGACAAATTTAAATAGTATCTCGTAAGTATTTTGTTCATGTCAATAAATAATCCATTTTTCTAATTGATGCAAATATCTTCATTACTTTCATTACACAATTTTGTATTATTATGGAGAATAATTAATTATTGAAATATTAAGAAGACACACAGATTGCATTAAAAATAATAGAACATATTAATCCACTTTTCCCGCCATTTAGCCACTGTTATTTACTAATCCCAGGGGTGTCACGGCCTATTGAGAACGTCTTTACTTTGAGAATTCACATGCCTCAGTCAGAATCGAACCCGTGTTTTGAGGGTTTGAACAGCCAATAGGCTGGGTAACTTTTCGATCTCCGACAAATGACTCTTAATATTAAAAGTATTGACAACCATAACAGAAGCGCCAACAATTATGCACGAGTCTACGGAGAGGGCACGCCTTGTTTGTTTTGAGCCATTATTTTATTACATATCGCTTACTACTTACGTAGTATAAAGAAATTATGGTAATGCTTAAAAAAGCTATTTTTAGACAGGAAAAGAAGTATTATAAGTTCTGATATCGAAAAATTTAATAAATATTGTTTCTGCCTATGGTAAATTACTTCCTTTAAAACGTTGAGAAGTCAGAATCAACGTTGTGTTGGATCTTAATACCTAAAAAATTGTTGACTGCGAAACGTCCCTTTAACCCTCTGTGCTTCACGCTAGAGCCTAAACCGATCAGACTCCAAAAATTATTCCCCTATCGATTTGCCGAACTCCAGCCCTGCGAATTTCAAAGAAATATTTTGATTTTTGGAGGTACTCTACATAACCACATTATGAAAATTTTCGCAAAAATGTTCCCAAACTTTTGAATTGTTTTTTCTCCCTCGGACTGACTAGAAAACACTTGAAAGAATGACTATTCATTTTCATTGAACTCTCCGAATTTCCGAAAACTGCAAAAATTGACAGTTCTTTGGAGAGTTCAGCGGTGGATCTCACGTTCTAGCGAGGGAGGAGGACCTCCGTTTCTCGCATTCCAACATTCACTGCACTTAAGGGACGAATGACCTCAGCAGTTGAAGATCCGGAAACCTCAATCAAACATCACAATTAAATCATTGAAGGCTTTCACGGCCGGAGTCAATATTCATGTTTTCTTTCGGGCTGATGGGCCGTGGTCCAATTGGCTTTGAACTGCCAAACGTTACGCCCACGACTGCGGTGGGCATCTTCAGTGGCGAGGTCTCGGGCGAAAAGTCCGGGACGGCGGCTGACTGGTGACTGTGGCCAACAGTTTGGCAGTTCAAAGCCAATTGGATCACGGCCCATCAGCCCGGAAGAAAACATGAATATCACAATTAAATGTCCGCCGACTGAAATAATGAATCAACGAGGAATAACGGCAGCAGCAGGCAGGGTCGCCGGGGAGCCGGGTCGCGGGGTAATTTCTCCCCAAGACGCTGGAAATCCGTGAGGCGGAACTGTGTAGAGAGGGGATAAAGAGCAATTAACATCTTTCAGTTCCTACTTGGCGGAGGGGGTGTACTGTTTATTCTCCACACCAAGGACAAACCAGAGATTTTTTTAAAGAAATTGAGTAAAATAAAGACATCTAGTTAGAAGACCAGGTGATTTCACCGTTTAGTAAGACTGTCTGTTTGTGAACTAATTATTTGGAATGGAAATCTCCTGGAGTAGCGATTTACTCAGCAAATTTTTGATATATCGTCTGGTGAAATGGAAAGACTTGCCAGCGCTCGTATTGTAGTGATGTCTTTGCTTTGCAGTGTCCCTTGTAATAATTTAATTTTGATAAAAAAAGTTGTCGAAAAAACTTATTTTTCTACAACATACAATACCGTTGGTCTCTCAAGCCTCGGGCGTATCACGTCCGGAGATTGGAGGCCGAAGTGGAGGCGAACGCGAGGCGCTCCCGGGGCGGGCACTTCGCGACGCGACGTGGCCGCGCCCCCCGTCCCGACTCCGCCCGACGCAGGGGCGCGCGGCAGTTAGCATTCTTGGCTTCATCTCTTCAGGTAATTGATATCCATGTGTGATCTAGAGATGTAGCTATCAGGGTGATGAGATGTATAACGATAGAGAAGGGATGGAATGCAAATGGCAGAACCCTAAAGAAAAATTGTTGTGAGGTTGTTTTGTGCGCCATAAATTCCACACGGGTCCCAGTGGCGGAAGGAATATACGCTAACTCATTACGACACTCGAGATTAATAGCAATGCAATTAGGGATTATTTCTGTACAGGTTGGTTGGTTGTTAGTGATTCCGGGCGCGTCAACTATCGAGGTCATTAATCCGGTAAGTGTAGTGTATATTTTTCTCCTCGTAAGGTGGCGGTGATCTTCTCCCGCTAGATGCTGATCGGAGAAATCCGGCGCCTACCTACCCCCGATCAGCTAGCACGGTTCCCCCAACCAGATATCTCCCACCAGGGGAACCCCCCAGCCGGGACAAACTCTAAGCTCTCGACCGCTTTCCCGGCATGTGTGGTGGTGTAGTTCAGATTAGTGTAAGTGTAAGGGGAGAGGATAGGACAATTAAAAGGGAGGAAAGATCGCGCGCAGTCCGTGGCTCATGTGATAGGGTTCTGCTCTGGCATTCGCCTGGTGTTGATCTGAGAAACCACGGAAAACTACCGGTCAGAGCACCCGGCCGCTGACGGGGGTTCGAACTCGCAACCGTCCACTCCACCTTCTTTGACGCTGTTTCGAGCTTCTGCACTACAAATGTCGGAACATTATGATTCGAAAAAGTTGCGGCAGTAATAAGATAAGCCACACCAGCCACAGAAAGCTTCCGCTATTCGCAAGTGTTAATATCTCAATTTTTAAATTTTCTTCTTATTAGTGCTTTACTATCGTCTTGTTCATATTTAAGAATTGCGAAGGGCGACGCAATAACAAGAGACAACTTCAGCCGTTTATTCAGGAAGTAAGTCGCTCAATTTGACGCTAAGAATTCAAAGTAGTAAATCTACATTTTTGCAGCTAGCAAACTTTTCGTGGGCCTTCATTCCTCACCTTTGTAGGCAGAGGAATGGAAGATTTGAAGTAAATTGAAGATTTAAAGTTTTGAAAAATAAAGATCCAAGTGTACTTACAAAAGCTTAAAATATTAAAGATTACAGTTATTAAAGAAAAAAAAAGTGTTATCGAAATTATAATAAAACGAATATAGACGCATTAGCCATTGCAAGACGTATTAGCCAAGCGAACAAGGTAGACAACATCTACAAATCTAAAGCGAGAAAGTAATATGCGTAAAGAATGAAAAAAAAGAACCCAGAAGCGTGGGTGTATAAATGTTTAATAGGACAATCGATTTAGATAATGAGAAAATTTAAGAAACTGTAAAACCATGGTTCTCTCCCAAAGCCCGGTCGTCGCGGACAGGAGGGTGGTTACAGCAATTACTGACATAGCGTCTTGTTCTGATTGTTTGCGCATTTGAATCTTGTCGTGAGTAAAGATAGACGTCTTCTTTCGTGTATTATGTCCAGCAGATCCACGCGTTTTGTTGATTCTATCTCTGAGACACTTACATTTACGTCTATAAGATGGAAAACATCTTAAGAAAAGGTATGTGCAACAAACTTAATTTTGAATCACTCTAAACAGTTTTGTGAGTGTGAGAAGAGTTTCACTATTTCCAATTATTTTATTTTAACTTATCTCCTTTAAACGACTCATGATCCAAAACGTCCTGTACCAACAATTGAAGGGCTCAATTTCAAATTGACATACCTCCATTTCCCTCCGTTTTCTAGTTACACTGATGATCAATATATTCTTGAGGCACTTCTCCAACATGCTGGCAAATATTAGTTTTAGAAAAATAGTGTTTCTGTGTTAAAAGGTGTTCGAAAACTGTTGAATCTTATTTTGAACTATAAGGTTGAATATGAATACTTTCCATTCCCAAAAATTGTATTTCGTGAAGATACTTCACTTTGGAAATAAGCTCTTCAATTCTCCTTTCAATCTTTGCATTATTTTCTAATTTGCTGGGAGAGGTTAAGTAATTATTTCATTTTCCTCCGCAGTGTGCAATTGATTATCAAAGTGGAAAATCTTTAATGCCCAATTGCCCGAATGCTTCTTTCGTTCTACTGAATTTCCTCAGTCCCTTCAATTCAGAATACCCCAGCTTCTGCTGCCTTCAATCTCCTGTCTCCTTCAATTTCGTTTCTCGCGGCCATTTTCATTAAAGAAATATAATTAACATTTTTCTTTTCTACTTTTTCCTTTTTATTTCCTACCTTTTTTCCACCTCATTATCTTTAGAGTTAACAATATACGTGTTAAATCATTTATCTATTAATTGTTTAAAAGTTCCATTTTATACTTCCAATTACTTCTGACTCTTTCTATCTAGGATGTTTCTTTTGTTCCCAATTTTAGCGTATTCTAAATTTAATTTTGCAGGTCAACATTCCATCTCGTCTCTTGCTTAAAGTTGTTTTTCTGTAGTATTGTGCCACCTTGTTGCGGAAAACACAGACAATATGTACGGTTATCGTTAAAAAAATAATTCATGGACATTCTGAAACACCTGCCATGCGTGTTGAATCGAAGTTAACAAATCGATTCAATTGCTATATTATGATTTCAACAATATGAAAAATTCCTAAATTTAAATTGTCCCAATTATTTGAAATTTACCGTACTGGTTGGCTACGCATGGGAATAAATGACAATTTAAGTTATGAATCAGTGCTGTGTAGGTCATTGTCATGAACATTACGATGCAATGAACTTCTAAGATCTTCCGGTAAAGTTCTCGTAATATTTAATATAAAAAGGAAAGAATTAGTCTGAATAAGATTTAATTTTCATTGCCTTTTCTTATTTATATTCGAGATACCTCTTACATGCCTACTAAGTTTTGATTTTTACTTTGAATTTTTTCAATTCAACATGTTCAATTATTAATAATTATTATAAATGTTCCTGATAACATGCAAATTCAACTGCTGCAATGTTGTTGTGTTTTCACCTTAAACCATATCTCTGAGAGGATAGATTTAGTCAATTATTATATAAAAGTACCAATTATCTTTATGGCCATGTGATATTTTATCATATTGTAATTTTAGTAAAATTCAAAATAAAAAAGAAATGTTAGATTATTCAAGGCAAATACTTTCTTGTGCCATATAAGAGTAGATTAAAAAAAGTTTTACCTCCTTAGATGACAAAGATGTGCAGTGACAATATATTAGTAGCCTTAAGAAGGGTCTTAAGAATGAATTTAAGAATAAAATAAAATTACCAATTTGTTCAGTTCTTCTCCTCAGCGGAGCACCCTGCGTCGTGGGCTCAGAGGTCTGAAGTGCTGACACCAGAGGCAGTGGAGGCAATGGTGGGTGGGTGGGTGGGTCGGTGGCGGAGGCGGCAGTTATTCTGCCGAGTCGGAGACTGAGAGCAAACGGCTCAGTAGTGTGGCCGGAGGGTAGAAGCCTGATACAGCTTCTCGGTGCGTCGAATTTCGCTTTCGACTGAGGGAAGCCGCTGAAGTACAAAGCGCCTCCGGGTCTCCGCTCCGGAGAAGCAGAATGAAGCTCGGGATGTATTAACTGAATTGGCTACGTTACAACCCTCCTTCCCGCCGTAATTCAGCACAACAGTACAGTCTGATGACCGGTGGCGGCGCTTTTCTGTAAGGGCTTGCCAGTTGTCTGATGCGGCGAACGACATGAATTCAATTCGAAAGGCTTTGTAAACCTCCGTGTTAATTACAGACATTTTGCAATTTCTTGGGTCGCATTTCACGTTTACGGGGGATTTTTATTAAAGAAAGAAGCCCATGACCTCCCGTCCGCATATAATGGTTTTCAGACAATTTTTATGAGATACTATCAACGCGATCCATGTATTTTAAGTTTATAGAAGATTGATGACAGATCGTCAGCTTGCCATATCCTTGTGTTGTAAATATTTATCGCTACATCATTGCTGCGTGAAAAAACAATGCATACATTTTGTGATTAGGATGCGAGAAAATAATTATATTTCATGAAATTGTCGACGAACCTCAAGTTAGTTTTTTCATAATCTTCAAAATAGTCTTATACCTTCCTACCAACCATTATGATCAACTGAAAATAATTTTTATCTAGGATTTACACTCAGGCGGTGCAGTAAATAAGTAGTGATGAAAATGATTTAATTTTATTTGATTTATTTTTAAAGAATACCTTCATTGGACATTTATGAGAACATATTGTGCACTTTCATCTCTCTAAACTTGCAACTCAAATCCAAGCCAAAACGGAGAAAACAATTTCATGTAGCAGTAAATTACTTTAAAACTCAACATTTTGATCCATTCAATTATAATTATTGCTAACATTATTAATTATTTTCAGATTGATGGTCGGCTGATTGGGTAATATATTTAGGACATTGAGAGAGATTGTTACGTCCGCAAACTGTTCTTTGTAGATTTAATTAAGGAGAAAAAAATATTTAATTCATTTGAATAATTGTAACACTTTATAACTATTGCACAGCAGAAACTTTTCCTAAATGTCTCATAGTTAACACAGGTTTATGCTGATCACCGTCGTAATGCAGTCCAGAACGCCAATGGTTCCCTCAAACGAGACACCTCGAACGCGAAGCCCTATATCGACGCAACGTGGATCGATAGTCGAGTTTAGTTTTGACGTTGCCGGCCGCGCGAGCTTGCAACTCGGCAGGGTGACTGACAGCATCAGTGGACTGACAGCTGGAGATAGGCCGGGAAGCGACAGAGGTGCTCAGAGACCGCCGCTGCGGGTTCAATGCTGGTGGAGTATTCTCAGCTGCACCCCACGCGGGAATGTTCTTTCCTTCGTTTAGAAACTCTTTGTCGAGGCGCTTGTTGAAAAGCAGAGCTGATGATTAAGGACATTTGGTTAGTTAACAGTTGAATTATTCCAAGGACGAAACTTGAAAACATATTTAATGCGAATGTTTCTAAGAATAATAATAATGTGTTAAAAGTGTGAACATTATAATCTATAATTTGTACTACATTTTATCAATATTTTCACTGTTAACGGTCGTTACATTTACACAAAAAGGAGCCAGATTTAGTATTTTATGGCGTGGAGGATACTCTATAACAGAACTGCCGCACGTTATAGAGGAGAATTGCTAGATAATTGGAGTGAACATTAAATTTTTGATATTGGGTATTAAATAACTAACAGTTATTTAATACTACTGTTAGTTCGGTTTTTATGACGAATTCAAGATTTTCGTGTAGTGTTTTACTTGACTTGTACCAAATTCTATTTGCTATTCTGCGTAATGATTTCAGCGGAACTATTGAAAAAGTTCGAGGTATTATATTTTCGCTGTAGGAAACCACATATAAACTAGAGGTATTTAGAAAATGTTCATGTTCAGAACTTTCATGGTTCTTCTTCAACATTAATTAAAAGGAACAAAATACAACAAGGGTCACATTACATCACGTTATAATTTTGCTTCAAATGTGGAGAAAGAAACAAAAAAGATGTTTATGAAAGTTGCTAAGTTGCACAAATTGATCAGAAATATCTAATATGAAATCATGTTTTAAAAATAATCTCGTTTGTTTTTTGTAATTCTCTGTAAAGTGAAACAACTTTGCTTGGATTTGAGTTGCTTTCAACGCTTGAAAAAAGCATGTCAGACTTCCATCATCTATAATTACTATTATCTTTTTCGACATTTACTACTTCTCTTCGCTCTATATTTTCCCAGATATTGTACCCTAAATGTACAAAAGTTGAAATATGAAACATTTAACTTTTCAAATTATTTTTCCCAAATCCATTAATTTAGAAAGTAAATTTTCAATATTAATTAATTGATTATTAACAGTGTATAATGCCAAAAGTCACTGATGAATAACGATAGTGATTATTTTGAAGTAAACAATGAAAATATAGTGGTGTTCCAATAGCACAAACTTTCTCGCATTTTGTGTAACATGGCAAATTTCGACATTAAGAGTTGAACTGAAATCAGACTTGCGCTATTTTCATAAGCGTACTTCACACTATACAAGAAAAAAATCAAGGAAAAATTTGGAGCAGTTATTGAGAAAATCTTGTTTTTAAAATTGCCTTTATTTCTAAAAAAAAACACGCTTAAACTGCTAATTTTTTTTAAAATGATGCGCGATCTTTTTTTAAAGATCAAATTTTGAAGAAGTGATTTCGTTAATAAAAAAATCTCTGTCTTTAATGTTGTACTTGTAGAAAAACACCAAAAACGTTTAAAGATTTGCAGTTTTCGTTAATTCAAAGATGTCAGGGAACTCAAACTTACGCTATTTTCAAAAGCGTAAAAATAACATAAAAACATAGTAACAAATTTAAAGCCATGTTTGAGGAAATTTTTAATTGCCTTCGAGGTTTTATGTGAAGTACTTCAAAATCAAGATATCCATTCAAGGGTACGCGACATCAGCCTGATCGATCGGGTAATATCAATTTTAGTTACAGTTTTGCCTTCAGTTTATCCGCTAGCGTTGTTTAGAGCCGTACGTGTGGACGGACGAACGGCCAGCCGGACAGACAGACAGCTGATTTATCTAAACCAAGTTTTCAGTGACTAGGAGAAGTATCCACATTTTCGGAACCAAGGCCCTATAAAACGAATTTTTCGGTGTAAAATCACCGTTTTCTGCTGCAGCATTACATAACTTTTTCTGAACTGTGTAAGATGTACGCAAGTAAGTAAATTGCTGGTGGAACGAACGGTAACAGATATTGAAAAACCTCAGAAGAAAACTGAGTAAACCTATCTCGAATGCACTTTTTACATCTCAAAGATTTAACAATAAAACGACATGTGATATGTCCGAGAGTTGTAGCCAAAGACGTCTTGCAGCCATCAAGTCATGAGTCTTTCCGTGAGTGTCAAGGAAACAAGTTCAAGGATTTAATGCAACACAACATCCGTAAAATTTTTTCACCCGTCGGAGTTAATTTCGCATTTGAATAAACAAAATGCATGAAAATGTGAATACAAATTGTAACGAAAAAATGTACTCGTAGCAGGAACATGATTTTGTTAGTTCTTCGTAGAAATATTATAACTTAAATGACAGAAACAAGGAGTAATTTTATAGATCTCGAGATCCTCTCCTTGTGACAGCTGTCAGTAACGAGGGATGGGGTTGAAAGCGGCGACCAATTAACATTGGAGCTGAGAGCCGTACTCGGGAGTAGCAGTAAACGGCAAACAGCAATCAGGGCCAAGGGGCGGCGCGGAGGGCAGGGAATTGATCGGAGTGGCGTATTGGCAGAAGTGGCCAACTGGGACGGCGGTCAAGATGGTCGGCCGAGTAGCCGTGAGGCTAAGTGGCCAGTGACCCCCGCCGCAGAGGACGGGCGATGGCGCGTTCTGCTCGTCTATCCTCATGCAGTCGATTCCACTCGCTTACATATTTCTAGTATAACTGTCGAGAGCGAAATCGAATTTGTACTGTTGAGTCGTTTAACGTTAGGCTATTGAAGTCTTCCTAATTTACGCTTTTGGTGCATGGTGATCGTTTTATAGAAATCTTACTCTTGATATCAGTGTCTAATTGCATTTTAGCTGTTTTCCAAAATGACAGCTGAAAACCAATTAATTTATCTTCTAGATCTTTCGATATTTTTGTTTAATTTTCTTTTTTTTAATTTTTCAGTGATATCCTGAGTTGCTACATAAACAATACATTTATTTTTTTAATAGTAATATTGATCATGTATACGTCGAAACTTTTTTTGAAGTTGCCTCATTTCAAAATCCAAGCGTTAACAAACTGTATGGCAAGCTGAATGGGTAGTTGATTAGGAGCAGTAAGGGTCAGTCGCGGCAATGTATAATTATCAGAAATAGAGAGTCTAAAAATACATCGTCCTGTAGCCAAAGTTCATTATTAGACCTTCTTTGACAATGCATTTTTTCTCCTTTTGTTTCTTCTAATTTAAAAGCCTATGTCTCTTGTTTTCTTCGTTAATCCGGTTTGCTGACTGACATTGTGATGATTACTCTGTCAATTACAGTAATAACCCATATTTTTCCTTGATCAGCATTATACTCGTAGCTTTTGCTTAGGATAAAACCAAATTACTTGTATATGCAGTGATCATCAAATTATAGCCTTTAATTTTGTCTTTTTAATTACTTCAAACGCATAATTCTCTGTAGTTCAGAAATAAAATTCTTTTTGTCCTTTTTTTAATGTTCCTGAATTGTTCCACCCTTCGGATGTGGAATAACGAAGATTAATTAACAGGATTTTCCTTAAGGATGTTTATTGCAGTAAGCATCTTAAAGAAATGCATGGCGAGAACGCCTCATTTTCTCAGAAGCAGAAGAGAATAAGCTACGCTCTCATGAGTTGCCAACACCGTCTCTGGTCTTCTCGGCACTAAACTGTCGTTTCTAGTTGCAACCAACACAGCGGCGTCAGCGGCGGTGGAAGGCGCTGTGAGTGGCAGCTCAGTCTGTCGACCTCACAGAGGCGTTCAATTGACCGTTCTACACTAATTAAAATACTGTTAAACCAAAGTTGATGTACTATCGTTCTGGTTTTATGTTCCCAAAGACGATAGAGGGGAAATATTCGTTTTGAATAATATTTGTTTGGGACGATGGAAATGGTGTTTAGTTGGTGGAGATATGTGAATTTGATGGTTATAAATGAGTCGGTGAAATGAATGATAAGGTGGGAACAACCCGAGTGACGGGAATGGCAGGATGTCCGTCAGTGTTGGGGGTCACTGAGGGGGAGGAGTGAAAAGGTGATCCTGAGTCATCGAAGAGAAGGTAATCGGTGACTGCGGAGGGGCATGCAAGGGAGTTGGGAGAGATCGCGGAGTCTGAGGTTGGAGGGAGGCGAGGAAAAGCGAGGGAATGTGGGGTGGATTGTGGTGGGGGGGGGGGGGGGGGAATGCGAGATGACTGTCGTGAATGGGAGGGGGTTGGGGTGAATGGGAGTGTGTGACTTGCGTGTGGGCAGGGCGGTGCGAGGGCATGTTGGATGTGGATGCGGAAGGGTGTGGGTGCGAGGGTGTGGATGCGGAGTGTGTGGATGCAGGAGTGTGGATGCGGCAGTGTGTGGATGCAGGAGTGTGTGGATGCGGGAGGTGTGGATGCGAGTGTGTGGATGCGGTGTGGATGGGGAGTGTGTGGATGGGGGTGCGGGGGCATGTGGGTGTGGATGCGGGAGTGTGTGGATGCGGGAGTGTGTGGATGCGGGAGTGTGTGGATGCGGGAGTGTGTGGGTGCGGGAGTGTGTGGGTGCGGGAGTGTGTGGGTGCGGGAGTGTGTGGGTGCGGGAGTGTGTGGGTGCGGGAGTGTGTGGGTGCGGTGTGTGGGTGCGGTGCGTGGGGATGCGGGTGCGTGTGGATGCGGGGCGTGTGGTGCGGAGCGTGTGGGTGCGGGAGCGTGTGGGTGCGGGAGTGTGTGGGTGCGGGAGCGTGTGGGTGCGGGAGCGTGTGGGTGCGGGAGCGTGTGGGTGCGGGAGCGTGTGGGTGCGGGAGCGTGTGGGTGCGGGAGCGTGTGGGTGCGGGAGCGTGTGGATGCGGGAGCGTGGGGGATGCGGGAGCGTGGGGATGCGCGAGCGTGGGATGCGGGAGGGTGTGGATGCGGGAGTGTGCGGTGCGGGAGTGTGCGCTTGCGGGAGGGAGGATGATGGGTGGCGGGGTGGATGCCAAGATCTTCCGGTGCAGGGCGAGGTCAACGTTGCTACGAACTGCGACGTGTACCGTGCTGTTAAATATCTGCTCTGAATGCGTCCCCGTGCTTTATGAGCGGTTATTATTTTCTTGCCGTGGGCGGGAGAGACGCGTCGGACGTTTGCGGGTCGTAAATGCCGGCGGCGGCGGCGGGGCGGGGAAGAGGATGGAGCGGGCCGGGTGGGGCGGAAGTGGGGGTGGACAGTGAGGGAGGGCGCCCAGCGAGCCCTGCGCGCTGCAGGCAAGAAGAGTGCCTGCTGGTGGTGCCTTGCGCGTGAAAATAATGAGTGCAAAGAACAATGTGGGACTTAATATATAGCAAAACACTGGTTTCTTTGGGTGGAGGATTGTTACAGGCGGTGGGTGTTAGCGGTCTAGTTCTTATGTTCCTGTGCTTCTAATTATGAATAATCGGACACTCTAGGAGATGAAGGGTAGTATGTGCGGCATTTAATGCTTTCTTAACATTTAAACCTATGTTAATTCTCGGAATGTGAAGTGTAAATTTAATAGTTTCTTGAATAAAAATGCGTGGAGTTTATTAATACATTGCTTAAAATAATATAAATGTGAGAATGTGTTAATCAATAGACTTCCTTGCTGGCTTATTTGTTTGTGGGGTGCACATTCAAGTTGATGAATTGAAAAGAAAATGCTTGAAACATATTTTTTTCAAGCAACTGGATATGTGTGAACTCTGTGCAGTAAAATATTACTCTCAAACGTCTGTTTATATTACTCACGTAGATCGCGCACAAATTCGATCTGGTCGGCAATTATCCGTGGTGTCTTATCTCCGAAAGTATTGGTTAATTACAATATGGTATAAGTAAAAATAAGATAATATTTTATTACTTTATAAAGTATTAATTATGTTTATTCGTATACTTCCCTAAGAAAGTTTTCTATATGGAATGAAAATACAACGTTTGTTGTAATAAAGTACTCGTCTACGGAACATTTCGGGTTGTAGTTTTTATATTCATGCTCTTTCTTGTGCTGTAGAATTCATTTCACTCTGAATGATATGGGCTTTAGGCGATGTTGTATTTGTAAAGAACCCATTTTGTTTGCCCTCTAACTGCTGGTACGTAATACATTTTCCGATGTTACTGCAACATGTTAATTTCGTTATAATTTAATTTTCAGGAAGCTCACAACACTATTGATCTGTCTAGCTTGTGAAGTTTTGTTCTATTTACATCTATAGTTGTTCTATTACAATAATCTATCGTTGTTTTATTACAATAATAAAATTTTCAATTTCCTATAAAAAATAATACACGGGCTTCCTTTCAAATGCCCTCTGACTTATTTGTATTACAAAAGGGAGACAGCAATGCCAATTTTAATTTCTCTAAATTATATGTCAATTATTTTACCTCATTTTACTATAAATTTTGTTTGTAATATTTCTGAAATAATTGTCTCAAAACATTTATTTCCGTTTCGCTTTTGTGACCGTAATTGTGCCATTTCTAAGTTTAAAATAGCATTAGTTTGCAAATTTAAAAATTAATTATACCAAAGTGTTGACGTAGCACATTATAAATGCATTGTTCTAATTTTGGGTGGGGCGTTTTTTGTAAAATTATTACACAGTACTAATGGAGGAAGTAGGTACTTAATAATGTAGGGATTAAATAAATTCGCGTCGTGATTGCCAGCTCAGGAAACTACAACTTATTTGCACGATTGATAGTTCGGAATACTCGTCGAATCCTCGATATTGTAAATAAATTTATGTTGACAAAGTTGTCGATCATTATTTAAATACGAATTTCTCTTCTATTATATTTCATCACAATTTAAACAATACTTTATTTTCTCACAAATGTTTAGTAAAAGAGTCAAAATACCAGTAAGTTTATTACTTCTGGGAAATGCACAACGTCTTCTCAAATTAGAACATTAGCCTTTTTTATATCAAATAAAACATTAAATTGTTCAACCTTCGCCTCGGCAGAAACAAACGACATTTTAAACTTTTTCTCGTGAACATGTTCATTACAACGTCCGTTGACCAAATTAACAACTCAGACCCCTCATCACGTGACTGCCAGCACCAGACGCCTCCGTCCAGACCTCCGTCCAACGAGGACTCTCGTATGCCCCTGCTGCGGTCGGAGGCAGCCTTAAAGTAGACAAACGAAAACAATGGGAGCCGGAATGGCCTTGTCAAAGGGAATTTCGCAGCATTTCCTAGAACTCAGACGAACTACTGAACAAACACAGAACAAACCCTTTCCTCTAGGAACGTGGAAAGAAAAGCAATCTCGTGAAAGGAACACACCGCCACACACTTTGAATCTTACGTGGCTGGCGCCCCGCCACTCCGTGAGTGGGTCCTGTTTCCGCCCGACCCCTTCCCCCTCACTTTCCCCCGCGTGAGTGGGAGGCCGGTGAAAGGGAGGGGGCGTACAAGCGAGGGCGGAGCGGAGCAGCCTCGCAAGTGGGCGAAACCGGAGCCTTGGTCAGGTGAAAACAATATGCGTGGAGCGTTGCCAGGAGTGCCACTTCGTGGGTCTCTCGGCCATCCTCCCACCCCCGTTCTCCTTTTCAATCCCCGCCCCCCCCACACACACCACGCTCTTAATGCAACCGTCAGATCAACTCGCTTCGTAACCTGCCCCTTCCTTTCATGCCGTTTCATCCTCATTTCTTCTCCCTTGCATTCCACCTCGAAACCCTGCCCCATCCGCGCCAACTCACCGAGCATCGCGAATACTCTCCGTTGTTGTCACGTAATAACCGTTGGTCTGACCCTGCCACTTTGCCAATCGTCGTCACTTTTTGTCCTTAACACCTCAAGGCCTCCACCAGTTAGGGATTCTCGCCGTCCCTATTCTACGTTTCCCGTATTCCTACTACCATCCAGATCGCCGTTGCCCTCGTCGTCCCTTGCCACCTACTGTACCTTCCGGCTACACCGTCCTGCCGACCCCCCTGAGCACCCCTCCGCCCCCCAGCGGCGCCACCGCCTCCGCCGCCCGCAATTAACGTAATGGGAGCCGCTCGGGGGCGGCACCGGGTGGGGGCGGGGGCGGAGTGGCGCTTCACGATCAATTTAACACCGAGCGGGCGGCGCATGGTCCGTTCGGCCGCGCGGGCGGTTTGCAAATCGCAAAAAACGAAAGTTTTGTACTTTTAATCCACTCGCCGCGGCCCCGCCTCCACCCCCGCTGCAGCCAGCGAGCCTTTCCTCCGTCCTCCGCGAGCCCAATTCGGCTTGCGCGCTCGTTAGCCGGTGAAATATGGTTTATAAAAAGGCCTTGCTCGCGCCCCTGGCTCTCCTGCGAGTCTTCCATTCCCGGTTTGCTCTGCTACCAGCGGATCCCGCCCTCCACCCTGGCCCCTCGATGCTGGTCCCCGGCCCCGAATCCTTTCCCCTTGGCCCCCGAATTTCCTCATCCCCGTTTCCTCGTCTCCCTTTCCCCGACTCCGTTTCCTAGACTCCGTTTCCCCGACTCCGTTTCCTCGATTCCGCTACCCGACTCCGGTACCCGACTCCATAACAACTCCGGTTCCCGATTCCGGCCTCAGAGTTCGGTTCCCAACTCCGGTTCCCGACTCCGGTTCCCCGAATCCGATTCCCCGATTCGGTCCCCCTAACTCCGGCCTCCCGACTGGGTTTCCTCGTCCCCGTTTCCTCATCTCCCTTTCCCCGACTCCGTTTCCTCGATTCTGCTACCCGAGTCCGGTACCCGACTCTAGTACTCAACTCCAGTACTCAACTCCAGTACTCAACTCCAGTACTCAACTCCAGTACTCAACTCCAGTACTCAACTCCAGTACTCAACTCCAGTACTCAACTCCAGTCTCAACTCCAGTACTCAACTCCAGTACTCAACTCCAGGCCCCAACTCCGGTCGAGTCCGGTACCGATTCTGCTACCCGAGTCCGGTACCCGACTCTAGTACTCAACTCCAGTACTCAACTCCGTCTCAACTCCAGTACTCAACTCCAGTACTCAACTCCAGCTCGACTCCGGTCCTCGACTCCGGTCCTCGACTCCGGTCCTCGACTCCGATTCCCGACTTCGGTTCCCGACTTCGGTTCCCGACTCCGGTTCCCGGTTCCCCGGTTCCCTGTCTTCCAGTTCCTCTTCCTCTCTCCCCCCCCCTTGGTCCTCACGCCCTGTGACCCGCCTGCGATTCACCATTCTCGAATCTGCGTCCGGAGACTTCCACCTCCATCTTCAGCCCTCCCGCTTCCATCTCCTCTGCCGTCGCCATCGCGCCGGGCATTCGGCGCGGGAAGCGCTCGCCGCCGGCAGACGACGGGAAGATAATCCGACGGCTGCGACTCCCCGGAACTAACGAACTTGGGTTCGATTCCGCTCCCGGTCGCTGCGCTTCGCCGCTCCGCTTACTCGGGGTGGACTCTCATATTTCCACGATCTTGCCCCGCGCCGCCGAGCTGCAAACGGGCCCGCGGAATTGAGATAGCGAGGGAGAGGTACTAGGGCAGGCGCCGGAGTCGTCTGGAGGAGGCCCTCAAAAAGGTACTCTCTCCGGCGCGCGACGCTCCGAGAGCCTCAGAGTTCCGAGAACCGTTCGTATTTAAGCCTTTAACTGGCTTGTTGAAGCGTATATTCCGGTCTCCGACTCTAACTGTAATGCTGTTTCAAAGGAACAAGACTCCTAGAACGTTGGTAATAAAGTTAAGAGGGACTTTGATACAAGGCGAAAGGTTACGAGGTCATATTGTTTTTGGACGACGGTTTGGTGAGTTCAATGCTCTCATGAAATATAATTGATTTTGCTCTTCAAGTCTCCAACTATCGTGACGAAAACTTATTTTATAAAACTAGAAGGATGTCAGTTTACAGGGAACACAAGCTAATACTAACATTGTTGTGTACTCTATTAGTTTCTCTTATTCTTTATTATGACACCAGTGCATCTGCATTATGAGAATACTTAAAAGTGGATGAATAATGTAAATAGGTAGATGATAATGAGGATTTAATATCGATGAGGAAGCAATTGTGAATTGAAGATCACAAATTCCCCATGGGTCATCATTGAAGTAAACTCTGATCCCTGCAGAAGAAGGCGAGCAGACTAACTGCTACACCACGGAACGTACCTGTTAGTTTCAATTAGTCAGTACATAATAATAATCGTAATGGTAATATAATAATTATTATAATTATTTTATTCTGTAATGTTTTAATTTTGTTTGTGTTCACACATACCCTGAAAATAAGTAAAGATTTAATACCCATAATTTGTTTAATACTTTTTTTGATACGCAAAATTTCTTTTTTGTTATTTTTCAACGAAATTTAGTTGTTTTTAGTGTTAAACTAGGTAAATATTACATCGAAACCACAATTCTGCGAAGAAATAAAACATAACTCAACATATTACGTTTAGAATAATTGAAATAACTCGGAGTGGTTCGGGTATTTATTCGTCATAATCGTCTGTTAGGACGGAAAAAAATACATTATATGTACAGTGTAAATTGTAAATAATTTGATTTAAATCCCTTTCCCTGCCCCCGCTTCGACCTGTTTGTCCCGCGACCCCCTGCCATTACCCTTTATGTTCCCGCCCTCCCTTTCCCTCTTTTCTCGCCTCGTGGCATTTCATATCCCAACGCGACATCACTGCTGCAATCCCTCTCCCCCTTCCCCTCACGCCCCGCCCCCCAACCTTTCCCTTCACTCCCTGCTTTCCCCGCCTTTACCTGTCCTCTTGCCCTCGTCCCTTCCCCTTTCCCTCTCCCGGCCTCCGCCCTTCACTCCACCCCCCTCTCCATTGTATTCCCCTCCGACTCTGCCCTACTCCACCCTTTGTGTTCCACTGTGCCTGTTCTCCTGTTGCAATCCTATCCCCCCGCCCCGGCTCGCCATTCCCGCATCGCGTTCCGCTCTGCCTGCTCTCCCCCCCCCCTTCTGTCCATCATCTCCCCCGAAAACGTTCTAGAGCCGTGATGCTCCCCGCCAGATTGTAAGGTATGTCGACGCAAATTAATGATTGATCCGCTTCCCTAGCTTTCAAATGATCTGCCAACCACTTTTCTTGATGGCGTGGGGTCTGCACAACCAGAATCAAAATTATAGCGCTTATCTCTTTAGACACAAAATATTTATAAACGTTTGAGGAAGACATGCATGATAAGATCATTTTAAAGAATGTTTAACTTTTTGTGAAAGACATTATTGAAGAGTTGAAATTCCATGAATGCATTGACTTTAAATGATTATTAAGCTGATACAGTTGGTGAATTATCATCTGATATCATTTTGTGTCAGATTTTTATTTCCTTTTCGTATGTAAAGGACAAGGATCAGGTTCTATTAGTTCTATTTTTCCTCCTGTTTTTGTCTCTTTCTCATTAATCATTCAGGAATGTGAATTTACAGTTTATTGAACTGTAAATTACATAACTCTGAGTACTCTACTAAATAACATTCTATTTTCAAGTGTGTTAAACAATTCAAAACTCTTTAGGCACAACATTAATCTCACTGTGGGGTTGGTGTTTGATAGGAAAGAATGATGGTGCAATGGAAACTAGCCATAATATTGAAACGACGGGGTATGCATTCAGTGGCCAGGTAGGCAGGTCTCTCGCGCCATTAAAACGTATTTGCAACAACGCAGGGGAATTGTGTTCCCTCGGTTCCAAATCCACTATAAATCGCGTTTAATCCCCATTCCCCTTAACAGCAGCAAAATATCTTGCGCGCTCCGCCTGGAGCCCCGTATCACTCTCCCCTTCCCAGGGCCACGCCCCCAGGTACACGTGGGCTTCGGCTTACCGTGTTATAACTCTGCGTGCTCCGAAAGAGGTTGTCTCTATCCGGCCCTTGACCGAGGACGACCCCTCCTATTGGGAATCCCCTCCCGGCGACCTCAGGGTCACGTGCTATGGGCTTCCCCGGCCGCAAGGGAGCGGCCGCCGCCGTCGAGGGCCCCGAATGCGCAAAGTGGCTTAGTGGGGCTGCTGCCGAGTCGCCGGCGAACGCGGAGGGATATTGGTGGGGGCACGGCGACGGCGAACGATCAGCGGGGAAGGAAGGGGACGGGGCGGCGGCGGCGGCGATGAAAGGGAGAAAATTGTGTATGCAGCGGTTGCAAGTTCAGAGATGAAGGCACCGACGTGGGATATATTGTTTGGGCTTTGGAAAGATATAAGGTTAGAGCTCTTGGGGAGGTGGAGGGTAAAATAATGGAACAGGCAATGAGAGACAAGGTGCTTTGTAAAGCAGTTGAAAAAAGGTGGATTGCCTGCTCTATGGGTAAAAAGGTGCGTGGCTATTAGTATATGGATCTCTAGATGAGTAATAGTTGGGAGAACCGGGGAGAACTTTGATGTAGAAGGGATTGAAAAATAGGATGATGTCATAGGGGACATTAAAGAGTAGATTTAGAATCACTAATAAGCAAGTACGGTAAGTGAGTATGGGATATGCTACTAAGATGATGATCACAAATACAAATATGGAGGAGACGAATGAAGCAAAATGTTGGACATTCTGTTCTAGAGATGGTAAGAATGTAAATAAAGGATGACGCAAGTAGACATAGGTAAAGTGATCGCAGAATCTGAGGATTCTCCTAATGCCCCAGAATAAATATTACAAACTTGTGGGGCGTGTGGGCGTCGAGAATGATAACTTTCTAAGAGAACCTGTAGTGGAAAATCTTATTCGACGAAACTACACGTGTGATATGTATCATTGATTGGTAAGCAACTTATCATGTACTAGTGTTTGGGTAGGGCACGGTATGACTGAAACACATAATTGGCCAGGTCACGGTATGACTGAAAGAAAAGAACACCAAAGTAAGAAGACATGCTATTAAATCCGGGGCAATGTAAATAGGATATCTTCGATTATCCTCCTACAAATTCATGACATTTTCATGACATGATTCATTAATTGTTAGTGATTCCGGGCAACACTAGTGATGACAACTACTAGTAATTCGTCCCGTAAATGTGGTGCATGTTTTATCTTTCGAAAGATGGCGGTGATCTTCCCCCGCTGGATGGCGAGATCCGGTGCCGACCTACCGTCGGCTAGTACGGTTTGCCCCTAACCAGGACTCTCCCACCAGCGGGGCACCGTCCCAGCCGGGACAACAAGTTCTAAGTTCCCGACCGGTCTCTCGGCATGTGTGATAGGGTAGTGCATGTTAGTGTAAGTGGTGAGGATAGGACAAGAAAGGTTTAGGAAATATCGCGCGCGGCCAATTGCCCGTGTTTTAAGATATTTCTCTGGCATTCGTCTGGTGTTGATCGGAGAAACCACGGCAAACTACAATCATAGCAACCAGCTCTAGAATTATCCTCCAGACTGCGACTGAATTCGACCTAGCTGAAAAGCTGGTGTCGAAAATCCTGCCGCCGTCGGGACTAGAACCTAGAACCTTCCGGTTAGACGCACTGCAATGACATCAGTTGATGCCCTGAGCCATCTCTCCCGGTAGGAGTGAGAACGGCACTACTGTTCTTATCGGAGCCAGTGTCGAAACAAGTCAACCGTTCAGTTAGACGTTGCGCATTCACCACTGGGATGCGAAAAACCGAAATTTTTGTTAAAAAAAAAAGATGTTATGCGGCGGAACTCGATTAATTTCACTGGTCGTAGGATCCATGCCTGTTCGTTTACAAGCCCCAAACAGCGAGGCAGATGCGAATTGTATTCGCAAACAGTTATTCAGCCGTTTTAGTCAACAAGGCATGTTTGCAGACGCTTTTATTCAGTTACACCTTCCCCGAATCAGTTCATCTACCATAACACGCTAGAATCTATAACATGAAATCCCACTAATGATGAGAGAAATTAAATTCAATGGTCGGGATCACAAACGGAGTCGTTTTACGTTAATCCATGAGAGCTTGTGAATAGTCCCCTTCGAAGTGATCTGACACGTGTTAAGCGAATTAGAGGATAATGATGGTAAGCGGACATTCGTCGTAAGCGGATACTGTTTGACGAGAATATGTGTAATATTTCACTAATTGCCTTGTTGGGCGTTTTTAAAATTATCTTTTTCTCGATATATGGTCCATGATTCAAAGAGGGATTGATAAAACATAAAATTATAAAAAACGTAAATCTATACGTGACAAAAAATAACTTTCGGCATAATTTTTGACAAGTTCTATTGCATTTAAAAAATTGAAATGAATATAATGAATATTTTGTCTGTCTTTCTATTAGATTTAAAGGATGTGAGAGGAAGATATTTTGGTTCTGAAGAGAGACAACACTAATTCAGTGAAAACGCAAAGTAAAGCAATTTACAAATTCGTAATAAAATTCCTATTAACACTTCCATAATGTTGCACACTTATAATTAAGCTTGCAAACCACAAAGTTATGTAACAAAGGCTTAGAAAAACCTCTAATTATTTATACTTAACGAAACTTTAAAATTTGTAGGTATCTGTAAATTGAGCCCTTAAATTTGCGTAATAGTTATTAACGTCACTAGTCTTTTATTCTAGAGCAAAGAAAGGATACGGCTGAAGTTTGTAAAGAGAGGTTATCCGTGTGCATTCTGGAAAATCAGCAGTTCCTTCATGGTCCATCCATTTCTACTGCACACAGTTTTTGTTTCTGACATTCCGTCAGGGTTCAACTCTCTCCACCATACTTATTAGAATACTAGAATACCGTTAGAATACTTTCAATAATAATGCTTCCAGTAATATTTTTTGTTCTTACGTGAATTTCCAGACTCTACAGATACAATACCCCGTTCGACCTTGTTATGGCTTCTCTGGCCTGTGTAATGCTGTCATTAATATCCTTTTCACTATTTTCAGGCTTACGCCGAATTGTACCCAAACACGTGAACAGTTCAATTAACTTAATCCTTGCTATTCCTTGAATATCTAAGTCAATACTTTATCCTCCTACGAACAGATACTCTTTCCCTTTAAATGTAATTTATGATCACCCTATACATAGGTCTGTAACATTTTTCGAGTCATATATCTTGAATCACTATTGCCTGATCATCCGCAAATAGTAATGAATATATTGCCTCTCCTTTAACTAAAACATCCGTTTCTTGACACGAGGCATTCCATCCTTTAAGGGAACTCTTCTAAATAACTCTTGAACTAAACAACGTTATTTTGTCTTCGAGTATAAAAGTTATGCGTTGCTTGCTTAAGGAAACGATCGGTGAATATGGAAACCGTCTGACAGTTTTAGAACATAGCTTGTTCTCAGCAGTTTTTCGATCCTCGCAACGGCCACTTGAAGTACAGCAGTTGGCCAGAACCAGGCACGCCACTCTACTTGAAACGGTTCCTGAAAGTTTTTTTTTTTTTTTATAGAGAGTTCCGCTCAAACAGGGGAGGAAATTAAAATACACATCATTAATCTTTCGAGGGAGGTACAGAAACCCATAACTCGATAAGCAAACATACGCACTTTCGAGGTTTGATATTTTACAGAAACTTATCTCCGGAGCTGGTGTTGCTCCAGCGCGCAAATTCAATCAGTCTTCTGTCCACGCCACCGCAGCAAGCCACGGCCGGCGGAGTTTCCCGCAGTCGAATTCGATCTCCCTGCCCCTCCTCCGAGGAGGGTGAGTGGGGAGGGGGGAAGGGAAGAGGGGAGGCGGAGGAGGGCGCGTCCCGGCGCTCGCGACTGGGTTATTTACGCTCTCGCGCGTCGCCGTTTTAAACTTCGCCCATCGCAGGTGCCGTCGCCCCGCGCGGCGTCTACTTCGGTGCTTAGGCAGTCGCCGCGTCGCAGTCACTGGATGCGCCACCGGTCACCACGGAAGATTCTTCTCTACCAGGAGACATGCATTAGTTTCCTCTGTTAAATATTGGCTAACTTACATCTTACAATTGTAGGGCTTGGGACAGTAATAAGATAAGACGCACCAGATAGTAAGATTCCCGTTCTTCGTGAAAATTAATACTTCAGTTTTGGTCAAAGTGTCTTAACGTCTTACAGTCCTAAGCAATTCAATTAAACTGCTTTGTCGGAGCGTTTATCTGAGCACTATATCTGATGTTTCTCATTATTGGCCATTCATTCTTCCCTACCCTGTGTTATATCCCCTAAGAAATAACCATGTTATCACGATGTTTATGAATTCACTATATTTGTATTGAATAATAATAGTCATATACGTACGTGTAGGATTTTGCCATTAAATACTTAGTACAAATTTATTATTTTTAATTTTATTCTTTGTTACATTTATTAGTTTCTTCTTTTCTTCTACTGCCTATCTCACTAGCTTGTCTATTGTTGCACCGCACTCGTGCAATTCGTGTTATCATCCCCGATCAGCAAAGCTGCTGGTTCTTCAACCATCAAGCCACCATTCCGGCGAGCCCTTCGTTCCCAGCTCCCTAGCCATCCCGTTTCTTCCCATCCCTCCAACCAACTCGCGCCCGGCCCCTCCCCCTCCCTTCCCCATGGCGCTGCCGCCGCCGCCGCGCACAAATCTGCCGGGATCTATAATGGAGCGGGCCGGCGCTTCGCTCGCCTCCTCCGCCCCGCCCCGCCCCGCGCCCGCCCCCGCCCGACATGCAAAGTGTAAAGTTGGCGAGTTACGACCCCGCGGCCGCCCCCGGCGGCGCCCGCCGCCCGGCCCCGCCCCGCCCCCCTCTTCCGGTTCCGCTTCGGAGGCGCGTCCGGGGCGGCGCGGGCGGCGTCCGGGTCCGCGACCTTCGCCTGCACACGGCCGCCCGCGCCCTGCCCTGCCCCACTCGCGCTGGCATGCGGGCGCCGCTCCCCGCGCCATGCGCCCCCTGGAATGCCTCAGCGGCAGAAACATCACAAGATGGTTTTCCGAAACGAAGCTCGCACTCTGCTCCGCAACAGTAACAAAAATACTCTCGTATAACACTGAAATTAATTATTTATTTCGAACGAAGAGTCTTAACGAATATTGCAATAACGTAGAATCGTGTACGCGCATACACAGAATAATTTTGCAGCAAAAATATCAAAAAAATGTTGCTGTTCGTAATGCAATACGTAAATAGTAAAAGTTTAACTCCGGGTGACCTCATCCTTTGTGCTCTGCTCTCGCACAACGCCAGCTGTGTCATTACCGGTGACGCACTGAGTAAGAGAATTCAGTTGATACGTGCGTTATGAGAATTAGCGGCATAACACAATCAAATATTTGACCTTTGGAATCATAATTGACTGTTCATTGCTTTTGACTTTTCTCGAGTTCCTTGGCATCTGACAAAATCATACCCTCTAAAGTCCGGAGACTAAATAGTTATATTTCAGTTTCTGTGCGCCTAGATAATTAGAAATTTAAATGTTGATTCTTCATTAGCTCTTCTTACGCCAAGTATTATCCTATATATCTCATATATACCTCATGAAGGCCCATCTATCATATATACCATATATTCTATGCATTATGTATATCCTTTTGACCCGATAGAAACGGTGCCTCGCCGGGCGGGGGGTCAATACTTGGAGAGCGAGTCCCTGCACGCCGACGTATAGGTTGGTGCCAATTCTCACCAATCAGTAGGGAAGTAATCGCCGCCACGTCCCGGGAGAAAACTTTCACTGCAAAAATCGGACAAAAAAACCCAGCAGCTGATGTTCTCGATAACATCAATTATTCAATCAATAACTATTCAATAAATAAAATAATAACACATGTTAATCAATATAAACATTCAGAAATAAGGAAACGAACCATACAACTTTTGTTTGCGATAAAATCAATTAACATTTTATCCGACCTGAAGGCAAAGTTCATGCATCACATAGTTGTATACCCACTCTCACAGAATATGGGCGATGCCCTGTGCGGCCAAATCTGGCTTTTCCACAGCTTGGACAACCATCGCTGGACACTTGACCAATCCTGGCGTCGAGGCGTATCCGCTCTTATCATTGGCTTTTGCCCAAGTTTCAGACACGTCCCCTTCCTCCCTCGAAGATTTTCCTCCTAGTTATCTCAAAGGGCGGAGCAATTTCTGAGGTCAGTGACGCTGCCTCGCTAACGTGAGCAGGGGGTAACAGGAGGGGGGGTGAGAGGAAGTAAGAGGAGGTAACAGGAGAGGCACAGAAACGAAACGGATTGGTGCGCGCGGCGCGAGGATCACTCCCCCAATTGCACTGGACGTTGGCCCTGAACCCCGGGGACGCTGACGAACCAAGGGGCAGCGGGTCACGGGAAGGCTGGACATTTTTATCGAGTTCTTTACCATGAAAATGAAGTCTAATTTATGGTATCTAATATTGTGAGAAATTTGTGGCAGATTAAATTAATAGTATTGAAAGTTTTGTTTCTTACAAACTATTTTAAAATGCTAATGGTTCTAAAGCAAGGAACACTAACTATTACATAATAATTTTGGGAAAACACAATATAATGCATTTACATAATATACACTTTTCCCTATCAAGCAAATTGAAATTCATGTTCACGTATTTAAAAACTTGTATTTTGACATTATCGCCTTTACTAAGGAAATGCAATCAATACACACATTTTATTACGCATTATGAAAATGTAATCGCCCATTTTTCTATATGAGCAGGTGCATGCAAACAGTGATTTGTTAATCAATTAAAATCACTGCGGTGTCCCAAGTAGATTATCATTGCAAAATTGCTATTGTTAATATTGTTTAGACTATTTGTAAAATTGATGCAATTTTATAGTGATAATCGGTGAAAAGGAACTAGGGAACCTCTCATTAGAAATATTTCGAAAATATAATTGTCTTATTCTTATATATTTTCAAAAGTTGCTATTTTTCTGTTACACTGCTGAGAAGATTATATCTATCCCTTCCCAGTGATATTTTTATTTATTTTATTTAAGGTAATATACAGGCAACAGTACAAATCTGATATGGCCTGAATAGGCGCTAACATAATTAATTATTTTCAACATATCACATTGCATATATTAATAGCAAAATTGTAATAATTGATATCTTTAATAAATAGCTAATAATATAAACAGCAAATTTTTAATTCTATTAATTTGTGGAAATCTACACCGAAGTTAAATATTTTCTTAAATATTTTTGAATAACCACGTAGTAAAAAAAGAATAAATTTGAAAACCTTAAAATGTTACGAATAAAACTTGTTTGAATAAACTTTAAAGAGATTGAGTATTTAGTTAAAAAATTTCAATTCCGGGACAATTTTCCAATTAAAATATTTAAGCGGAACACAGTGTTTCCGAATCGTATTATCTTTCCAATTTATGTTAGGTTTTTGTATGACCCCCAGAAACAGTTTCTGGAGTGTTTAGTTCGATTCAAGAAGCTCTCCCGCAATTCAAACATCCGGAAACCTGACACGGTTATCGATATTGAAGTAAGAAACGGTTTTTATTCACAGGAAACACACCGTCCTTGTTTTCTAACGATTAATTGTGAAATATTTAGCCATTGTAAGATATACGCATGACAAATAATTTGTGCTCATAAGATCCCAATACTTGAATGCATATCGAACCTGAAAATACATTTGGTTTTAGATCAACACGGAAAACACAAGAGATTCAATGAGATCACAAGTTTTCAAATCTGAAAACTAAACTACAGTCTATTATTTTCACGAAATGAAACTTCATACCTTCTTTAATAATATAAAAGAACTTTGTATTGTGCTCAAACTATCTTGTCAATTACATATTGCAATATTATTCGCAAAATTTTCTTAAAATTAGTAAAAAAGTCAGTTAAAATATTTTTATTAATTACAAGATTAAAAGAGTAAAACAGTAAAAATGACAAATTTTTAAAATGAAATAAATGACAAAGACAGTGTTACATCAAAACGCAAAATTAGTTATAAAAGGCATGTTAAAATCATCCCTTCACGCGTATTAGATTTATAAATCCATAGCTAGAAAGTTTAAAGAGTTAGCGGAGGACAGTAGCCAGCATCTCTTCTATAGTCGACAAGCTATGTCTTCTTCGGCTCTTTCATTATCGCAGTGCACAGGAGCATGCTTTACAGTAAGGTCTGTTCTTCATTTCTGGGGGATAGGGGGTGGGTAACTGCACGAGATGTCCGTGCGAGAAGTGGAAGTGCCCGATCCGAAGGTGAATAACAATTCTTGCCTCGGGCTTAGAGCCACGGATGACTACGACAAGGGTCTTATGATCCTTGTGAGTTTGAAAAAGTTCTGCCACTCTGTTTGCACTCAAAATGCATCGTTGGATAAAATCTTGGTAGTAGAGTAGATATTACCATAAAGATGTCTTTCTGGCTTCCTCGAGGCCAACTTTACTACCTAGTCAGAGGTTTCATTTCCACTTATCCCACGTGGCCAGGGACACAGGAAAACGTAATTCAAATGATGGAGAATTAGCGATATCTTCGATGTATTTGATGTTGGATATATGATGTCAAAGGTTTACTGGGAGAGAAAGAGGAAATGGACGACAAGGCCGTAGCTTCCTGTTCAGGGCTGCGGGTTCCGCCTCGGACATAGATATGTGTTCGTGATGTCCTTACGTATTCTCCTACAGAAAACCCTAAACATAAAATCACAGTGGTCGTTATATGACCAAGTAGTTAAAAAGAGACATTAAAAATATATACAAAAAACAACAATTTCCAATTGTCAAAGAAAATTTCACATATTTGAATTCAGACTTTCAATAATCGTTGCCTAATAAAACCTAAGGACTTTATTTCCCTGGGTAAAGTAGTATTATAAAATGGAAATTTATTTAATCAAAAATGAAATTTTCATATATGGTCTGCTAATTCGATTATTATTTATAACTTAATATTCAACTCTCTCAGAGATTTCACAATATGGCAATGATATTCATTGTAGCCAATACATATTTTATTCACACTTTCTATTTCGTTGGTAAATAAACATATTTATTAAACTGAGTACCACTGAATTTAATAATGTTCTTTCATTACAATATTTCCATAGTTTTTTAAGCTGAGGAACAGTGACGGAAAATAATTGGCCTAATATTGAGTTAAGACTTCATTAAATATTTTACTATATTTTACATTCTCGAATGCGCAGCACACTACAGAAACAATGATATCAAGTAAAAATAGTATTTAGGGGTTTTGAAGGAAAATTCGGCTTTTGAAATCACGAACTCCAAAAAAGACTCTGCAACATGTATTTATTTTTAGACTCGTTGTAGGAAAGGACCTGTGTGCATGGTACCGCAAAAAATTAAAACATTACTGACTTCTAAATCAATGTATTCTTTTTCAAAATTGATATTATACTAGCAAGTTCATTGGGATTCTGAATCCAATGATATTCCAATATTTCTGGAGGGTATGTTACATTATGCTCATATGCATTATTGAAACTTTCTGAAAAAGAACTCTTTCTTTTTTACTTTACACTCTTCATTCGAATACACTATACCGTTATTACAAATACTGTAGTAAATGTCACCTTTTATTAATATCTCTGGGATTTTTCAACATTACAATTACTAATCTGTTTCAAATTTCATGAACTCTTTACTCTTCTTCTCGGTATAACTAATTTACAAATGAAGTTATAAAAATTGTATAAATGTTTTCCAAATTTAGAAAATTGCTTTGCAGTGAAAGCATACAAATTTTCCGTGAACGCATAATTAAATTTCTCTCTATATTGACTGCACTTCTTCTTAAGGAGTAGGGGAAGTTACGTAATGCTACGAAAACGGCGAATTGTCGGCAAAAAAACGCATATTACACCGCCCTTTGTGAAAAAATGGATAAATCCACTTGCTAAATTTAGAAGAAAAATCCTCCAAATCGGGGTTTAGCCAGAATCCATGTTTTGTGGGTGGTTGATAGGCGAAAATCGATGACGGAAAAATGTCTGTCCGTCCGTCCCTGAACAACGCTACGGCTAAACCGTTCAGCCGATTTTCACCAAAATTGATACTCCCAATCGATCTGCCTGATGTCGTAGGCCTTAAATTTGAAACCGATATTCAATTAGGGAGGGTACTTTACATGTAGCCCCTGGGACATTTTCAAATGTTCAAACAAATGGACTCCATAATTTTTATTACAAATGTAAAAAAAATGTAAATGTAATAATTGTTGGATATTGGAGGTGCATTTAAGAGAATATTGCTAGTCTCATGTTCGTTGAAAACAGATTTTTCGTAAGTATTCTACAAGTAAAATATTGAAATTTGAGATTTTCCTTCATGAAACTTTTCCTTAAAGATAAGATTTTAAATAAGATCATGTGCAATTTTCGAAACTTTTAGTATTTTCAGCATAAGTTTCGTGAAAATACGGGTGAGAAAGTACGGCTGTTTTAGCATCACTAGTATTCTTTAAAACTGTCCTACTTCTAGACATTAGGCTCTTCTCGAATAATTGCAAGTCCCTTTCTAGTTTTATTATGACAATGGGTACTGAAGTATGCATGAAGAAAAGTAAAATATTGTACTTTCTTTCTATAGAGAAAGTTCGCATTCTATTAAATTATAATTATATTATATTAATATATTTTATTATTCTCTATATTATACATTTTATATTATATTATATTATATATCACAATATATTTAAACTTAAAAGGATTGACTCTCTGAAAATGAAAAAATATATACTGAAACGATTATGTTCTATTTAGTAGGTTTTATTATATTTAACTACTTTTCTAAGTGGCAACTGAAACACAAATCGCTTTAGCCGAATGGTTAACGTCATAGGTACGCTGTCGGCTTGCTAACGTTGTGAGTCTGAATCCAGAAGGTGATTTTTTTTCTGTTGGTGTGATTTCAGTAGTAATATGTCCAATATTTTGTAATTAATATTTATTTTTGAAGAGACTTGGGGGCCCTAAAAAGGGCGAGTTTTGTCGTGCATCAGTACGACGACTAGAAGCGTCTGTTCTGTACCAACTGACCGGGGCGCTGGTGGTCGTATTTTCGAGGAACTCTATATATTTTGAAAATTGAAAAAGTTAATTTTTCAAGACTACAAAATTGAAAATAGAGATCTTACTGGTTGAAAACTCTTTCCCAATTCATGTAATAGTATAATATTGCGAGCAGTGACATTAGAGAAGAAAGTATGTGCTGTTGTAGTTCAACTCTTTCGTTGTTTACATTATAAGCATTATAATGTCTTTAAAAGCAATCAATCAACTATTTGCTGATAATTAAAATATTGTTAGCATTATATCATTCAAGTTTAGGTTACAAGTTTTCATGAATAACAATGCAAATTTGCCCGAAATTCTCTTAGTTGTGTTAATTGGTATTAAAATAACATAGTTACTTGCTTAATACTACGCGGTTCTGTATTTCAGACTGGTGTTTTACGACGAGTTACAGTTCAGTCTTATCGCGTAATGTGAGATCACCTTGAAGATATGGAGGGGGCAAGATAGCAGTTCGCAGAATAGAAGCTACTTCATGAGCCCTACACAAAAGACATTCGAATCGAAATATTTCTAACTAGAATCAACTATAGAATAGTATCGCGCTGATGATTCCACATTCTTATCAAGAATGTGAGTTTGCTGTAACCTGAAGTAAATGTTGTATATCATAAGAACAATAAATGTCAAGATAGAATTCATTCTACAACACCCCTCATCGGTGCTGTAGGTACTCTGTGATAGTCCGTGGATTAAACGGGTAGTAGATAGAGGAATGGACGCCAGATCAAATCCTGCCGAAAATATATTATTTTACCTAATGCCTGGAACACATTAATCACTATCATCACGAGAGGACATTCCAAAATTCTTGCAAGGAGGAAAACTTGTTTTTGTAAACGATAATGTGATTATATTAAGATTGTGTGCTGGTATCTTGTATTCCAAGCAATGTGACGAAACGAAATTTCGAAGAGATAGCTCAAATATTAACAGTGTCTCAATTGCAATATCATTATCATATTTTTATGTAATCGTTGAAATAATATAAAAAGTCCGTACCAAGTTGTATAATCACTAGTAATTTACATATTTAACAGTTCTAGAGATAATCAGAATCCTTAACAAGTCTGTGGGTTTATTATAAAATTTTGCAATAAAGGTAATTTCTTCGGTCTTTTATTAATTTAGAAAGGAATATGTCTTTTTTACACGTTTAACAAAGTTCCTTAGAGACTATTACGAACTCATTAAAATTACCATTTTGTGTTTGTGCCTTTGTGATAAATGCTAACAGAACGCATCCCTTAATTGTTTGTAACAATTGATAATTTTATTTCTTTATGGTCTTCTTAAAATTTTTAATGTAAGTCTTCGGTAGGTGGAGCCACATTTCAAAATGTATGAACTCCAAAACATAATAAAGTACGATTTGACGTGGTCATGTGAAAGAAATCAATAATTTTTTTTATTATTATCTCCATTTTTAAATAAACAATGTTTTGATACGGCTTATCTTTAGTGCGGGGTAGACTGAGACTAAGTGGTGACCATTCAATCAGTCCCAATTTTCACAAAGAAAATAAGGAATTTTAATTATTTAGTTATATCCAATGATTATTCGCCATGCTTGTGTAGGTGATCCAATGCACAAATCACCTGTCATTTAGTCTCAATATAGGAAAAAACAAGGAGATGCGAATTTCGGATCTCAAAATGTCTGGGATAATGTCGTTCTTTTAAATCTAAATATTAAATTTATTATAAATTCTATAAATATGATAACGGAGTTAGATAAATAAATATATTATCATGTATTGTTAAAAACATCAGTTGCCCTAATATTGCATTTTCCCAGAAATTGTACTGCTTTAGAACGAATATGTTTAGAGAATATGATTTCATTACGTCTTAAATGTTACTCTAGAGAAAATGGAGAAATTACAGAACAAACATTTCGTATTCGTAGATACATTAAGGTTTGTAGATTACTGAGAGACCAATAACTCTCTGTAGCTGAAATCGTTTGACACCGGGTTTTAAATCGGAGGTATTGAGGATCGAGTTCTGCGATGCCTTTTTCTTCTTTCCGCGTTCTGTTTTACCTAAGTCTGAGAATTAAAGATAAGAATGTTTAGGGAAAATACTTGTATTTATTTATTGCTTATAAGATCTTTGCTGAATTTTTATACTATATAATGTGTAATTAGTTTGATACCGCTTTATTACAAATATTTATACAAATGTGTATTTATTTATATTTAGTTAGTAAGAATTTAACTAACCTCGCTTGGAATTAAGATAGTGAACGTTTTGACATACATTTTGCATTCACTTCCAAAAAAGTTTGTCACAACTCTGTCACTTTTTATGGGAAATGAAATATGAGGGCAATGTTTATCCCGTTCGTTAGTGATATCCATATTGTGACCTGATAACCGTATTAATTGAGTACTAAAGATGTAATTCCCTTCGGGCAGGAATCAAACCCGCATCGTTCGATTTACGACCAGCTTGCTCTGACCACTGAGCTTCCGAAAAAATGCGTTTTACAGTTGGGTTCTTGGGCTCGTGTATTCCCCACGCATTTGATATTTGTCACCGCTGTCATCATTTACGTACGTCAGTATGAGGGAAGGTTTGGACATTTAAGTAATTGATATCAAAGTTGTGACTTTTACACAACGTCGTGCCCAGTTTGTGACAAATTACTGTTTTTCTTGATTAGATAAATACATTCATATTTTGCAATATGAATCATTTATGTAAAAATAAACTCACCTTTGAAATGACAATCAGTAATGCTGAAAATTCTCAGTACTTGTTTTGTATCTCACCTTTTGGAACTGCTGTAACACGTTTAGATGGATTTTGAACTAAGATAATTCGTTATCTCAGCACAAAACAAAACTTGTACTTCTCGTTTTTACTTTCTCGTATACGCACGAATATACGTAGTATACGTAGTATATTCGTATGTAACGTATATACGTAGTATATTCGTGCGTATACGTAGTATAGAGAAAGTTATGTAATACAGCGGAAAATCGATTTCGCGATTAAACGGTAATACACGTTTTGGAGTCGAAAAAGCGGTTTTATCCAAACCGTCGTCCATCCGTCTGTAATCACTACTAGCCCCTAAACACACGTACGATCCTTTCCAAATTGAAGAAACCCCTTTTTTTCTGGCTGTAGTTAAGCTTGGAAATTTTGAAAATCTTTGAAATTTGGGGGTACTTTTACGAACCCTTTTCGGACATTTTCAAAATTTTCTAAAAACGGTCCTAATTTTCTGGTAAGAATAGAGTAAAATACACTTAGAAGGATGACATAGTTCCAATTTTCATGGTTAACTCTGAATTTTCGAAAATTTTAAAGTTTGAACATTTTGGGCGTCATCCTACAACTACAAATTGAAAACAGATTTGTCTTTCAAATGAAATATGTTGTCCATAATTCGTTCTTGCATAACAATCATGTAGGCTTTCTTGAAATGATGGCATTTTTCGTGCAAAAGTGCAAGCAATATTTACAATTTTAAAGAATTGTTTGAAATGCAAAACTGCAATGAAACCGTTTTTCTTTTCTTACTATTAAAACGTTTCAAAACCGATTTTGCGAAATCGTACTTTTTACTATTTCTTTCGTTGCAAGCAACATTGCTGTCTTCAGCTAGCAAAACTCAACAAGTATCACTCGTGAACACATCCTAATATGTAAAGCATTGTATAAGTGACTGCGGGGTGGACGTCATGTGTTCAGGTGCTTGTTTGAAGAACTGAAGACTCGAGTTCACGTCCTGGCCTGTTCATGCAATTTTTTATTTTGACTATGTGAGATTTTAATTAATACTTTTCCTTTTCAATAATTTAAGGTATGCATTTACGGTTGTCGTTTGAGAGTTTTCAAAAACGAATGAAGTGTTAATAGTGTAACATTTGTTATATATTAAGAAAACATTACCAATAACACGAGAAAATAAAGAGTTTATTTTTATATAAATGTGAGTAGATGAACAAAAAGATAATAACTGCGTAATGATAGGTGATTTTTCTTGAAGTCAATAAATGTTTCTTAGATTCTAGTAATTACTTGCAGCAAATGAATTATGAATGTCGGGCCGTGTCGAAACTTGTCTGTAGCCCAACGTTATCACGTCTAATAATCTCACCTTGGCAGAGGCGATAAGGGTTTAGCGTCAGGCTAGAACCGAAGCGCAAAAATACATAGTACTGAACTGAAACATTCTTAAGTAGAATTAACTATTTTATAGTGCCGCGTAGATTTCTTTGCTTTCTTATTGTCTCTTAGAGGTAATTTATTTAATATTTTAAATTGCAGAAGTGCGGAAAAGCAATGAGTTTGAAACAAATTCGTAAGATTCTTAATTGAGTAAGTTCACGGAAATGCTTACGTACGTCTGTGTTGGTAGCGCAATCGCTTAGGTGCGTGGCTTCACAATAGAGGAACGCGTGTTCAAATCTCGTACGATATCAGCGGTTTTTTACTTGACGAGCAATGAAAATAAATTCCTAATAACGATGTCGAGAATGTTCTAAACATTCCTTTTCTTTGCAAGGAAAATAAATTCCTAATTTGATGTACTTTCGATTACTGGTCTTTACCAGATCATTCACTACTCCATATTTTCCTGTTCATAGGCCGTTTTGGTTTTACATTGGTACGTTCGTTTCTTCCCAATCCCTAATACGAGTATTACGTCCTTTGTAATTAACTTTATTTATTGTGTCTCACTGTTCTTTGTCAAGTTTCTAGCTGAAATTTTTCTTTGCTTTTAAAATTAAGATGCTTACACTTCAACTACCAAAATATGAAGAACTAGAGGTGCTACAGAATGGACAGACTTTCTCGTAGCAAATGTTTATAATTTCCTGTGTGGACTGGTTTTAAGGTTCTTGCCAACTCCATAAGGTTCTTGCGTTCTCTTCCAGCTGACATCTATCGCCGCACAAAAATACATTTTGACATTTTTCAACTTTTCGGTTCAAAATAGCTCTTTTCACAGGAATCTATTGAGTTTTGAAAACTTCCTCTAAAGTCATTTGAAGCACTTCTACTCACAAGTTAAATAATCTATACAAATCTATTCAAATGCTCATATTAACAGCGTGAGGGTATTTCAAAAAATTACATTTGTGTAATTTTTAAAAAACAATAGAATAGAGCAATATCTCGTTTATGTCATCGGATAGGCTGCATTTGGCATTACCCCAACCAAAAATTTAAAGAAAAAATTTGGAGCCGTTTTTGAGAAAATCTTGTTTATGTAAATTTTAAATTGCAAATATTCACGCCATATTGTGCGAAATCAACTAAAACTTTAAAAAATTGCATGACCTTATTAAAAGATCTAATTATAAGCAACACATTTCATTTGAACAAAAATCTCTATCTTTTAAATTTTTTAGTTGTAGTAAGACGCCGCAAAATATTCAAATTTTAGCGATTTTTCAAAATTCAGGGTTAACTGTGACAATTGACATATTCTACCTTTTTAAGCGTATTTTACTATAGAGTAAAAGTCCTTACAAGAAATTTACAGAAAAATTTGGACGTAGTTGAAAACAATTTAAAATGTCCGGAAGGCTCAAATAGTCCCCAAAATTAATGAATGTTTTTCAAAATCGCATAGCTTCAGCTCAGGCGAAAACGACAGGGGTTTCTTCAATTTGGAAAAAATCGTATGCATGGTTTAGGCGCTAGAGTTGTATTGTTGAAAAAAATAATTCTTGGTTTTTAAAACCATGTATTTGTATAATAAATATTCGATTATTAGTTGGAGTAAATATGTTTATCATGCCCATTTGCTAACATTCTGAAAGGCTACATTGTTGTGAATGATATTGATTAATAAACAAGTCCATTATTAAATATTCTTCTCAATCATTCATTCAAGAGTATGCTACTACTATTTTATAAAGTGGCCGTTTTTGTAAGCTTAAAAAGTCTTCGTCACTTATAAATTTTACAAGTTGTTTAACAAAATATATTTCATTATTTTATACTTGGTATAAAATCCATTTGCTTTGATTTTTTTCTCTAGTCTTTTCAAGATAGATTTCAGCAACTTTGCTGTAGTCGCAGGGTCAGTTAAACGTCTTTCTCTCAGACAAGCATGTTTAATATTTTTTTATTAGACAAACTGTATTTTCTATTTTCAAACCCATAACTGACCACATATGACCTACAGGATCAGTACAGTGATCAGTGAATGTCTTGGATTTAAGAAGTGAATGAATTTGATTTCTTAGTATTTCTAGAAACCATCCAACTCGCGGATCCAAAATAAAGACTCAGGGTCACGTGCCCTCTTCATCCTAGAAAATATTCATTTTCTCTCATAATGAACTAGTGGTAAACTAGTAATGAAGATGAAGATGAAGATCTTTATTTATACAATATTTTTTTATCAGAAAAGTTCTTTACCCCTTAACTTGACGTTGAAATACTTGTTACATTATTTTAGGAGACACCCAATAAGTCATGCAAGACTGGTAAAACAAAATGTTGAAAGGTTTGATTAGTGCATAATCCAAATAACTAAAAATGTTGGTGGATATCGTTTAAGACTTCGAGAACGGCTGCAAAACCTTTTGAATTCATACATGCGATTTCCGCTTTTGAGTCAAATATCACTTGAAAAATAGGTAGAAAATAATATTTTTGTATCTGTAACATTTAATCCAGAAATTAATAAAACATAAAAATGGAGACTCAAAATAAATAATGTAAAGTCAAGACACATAGTTGTAGGAAATCTCGATATGATCTAGAACAGAAATACGTTATTTCCAGTAGGAAAGGAATTTAAATATATCGGAGTGATTCTTAGAGCAGGGGGATCTAATAATATTGACTTTATTAAAAAATAAGCTAGGGAAGGCCAATTATTAGTAGACTTCATAATATTTTATAAAACAAAAAATTTCTGAAAGAAAACTAAGAGACAATATACAAGACAATGTGAGAGCTGTGTTACGTATGAATCGGAAATTAGAATTAAAAATGATGCAATAAACCTCGGTTAAATGCTATGAAATGAATTTTGGAGACGATGTTGTCAGTATACTGTTTGATAGAATACTAAACGAAGAGATTAGACAGATAATAATGATTGAAAGACAAGTGATCGAAAATGTAGAATCCAAACAACTCCAATGGTATGCTGCAGAATGCATGCTGACAGAATATCAAAAAATTTTCTTTGAGTGAATCCCTTTCGAAAGAAGAAAACGAGGAAGGCCAAGGAAATCTTGTAAGTACGTTATCGATTTGACAATGAAGGGGACAAGAATAGAGGAAGATGTCTGACGGAATAAAAAACGTTGGTGTGTAGATTGCGAAAAACGGTCATTAGAACTGTAAAATACTCGCTTAAAATTAATAATAATTACCTTTAAACCGAAGTGGAAGATACGGATAAAGAAGCCTTGTTATTATGTGCTGGCACAGAAGGGCAAGATCTGTTAAGATCTTGCCGGAATACTAAACCAAAACCAAAGTTACGTTCTTATTTGAAAAGATTAAATGAAAACAAAGAAAATTTGATTATTTTCTAGAGGAGTCCTTTAGAAAACAAATATCGATATTACTCTATTTGGATTTATGATATTTGTAAACTTTGTCCATTTATCGGCATGATCGCTTTTTCAATGGAACAACTATTCTTCGAATTGACAGGTCGAAAAGTAAATATTGTATTTAGGTAAAAAAAGATGATTGAATTATGTTTTCGAAAAAATTTACGGACTGAAGTGAAAGAGAAAACTAGCACAAATAGTAAATTCACATTTCTTGTATGTTGCACCAATGAATAATGTCAATTCCACAATTAAAATCTATTTTCGATCACCAATAACATATGTGGTCTCTTTAACCTGGAAATCTTTCGCTTTAGCGGCGATAACATAATTCACCGGAAAGTGTTCGGCAGTTTATCGACGAATGACAGAAAAAGTAATTACAATAGCCAGTAGGACTTCTGATGCAGTATTCCAAAGGCAGATTTTTTAAAACTCCAGACATTTGTTCATCATTTCTCTCCATGGTATGCAACATGTATTCTCAAGTTAATGTTGAAATATCTAGTATCACTTTCGGAATCTAAGACTTAAGTAAAAGGAACGCAATGGTGACCCTGAAGATTTGGTTACGAACCCAACAGCGATAGCGCACATTTCTCCTTCTTCCTGACCCTTGATTAAAGTGGTCGCCGAAGGTGCGACCAAATGCCAATGAATTATAAATTTGAGGTTATTTGTATTATTTAGATTTTCTTGTAAAAACGTCTCTGCGTGAGATATACTATATACGAACACAAACTATCAATCAATGGCAGTACATTTTAAAACGTTACATTGTAATATAGTAGCAATGCGTTTCAACAATAATAAATATTGTAGTTATAGTTTTAAAATTCAACCTTAATTCATATTATAGTACTTTTTAAATTTAAAATTTCTTTATAAATATTTATAACTTAAATGAAATTTTTCCCAAATAAAAAATTAATTGCTTATTTTGTTTATAATATTTATTAACAATTCATTAAAAAATTTTAAAAATCAGTGCAATATTACTGAAGATGCGTTAGTGAACACATATCCAATAAATTGGCAATTTGTATGAAATGTAAAATGTATGAAAATAGAGAAAATTTTTTTTTGCAACAATATTTTACAGAAGAGGATCCTATTCATTTTCTAACGATTATCGTGACACAGATTTGAAGTTTGACGAAATTTTGAAACATTATTAACAATTACAATTTTGAAATAATTTTTGACAGGAGAATCTCTAGTGATTCTTAATGGATTAGCAAAACAGTGTTGCATAGGTCTGCTTATCTAGAAGAAGTGGGTGTAACATTCCGATGACGTAAAAACTGTCATTGCTCGTCCTCGAAATAAAAAAATCAATAAAATATACTTGTATAATAATATAAATATATTAATTTCATTGTTGGATTGAAATCATACATAAATTACATGTAAGTAATATATTGATGAGTGTGTGTGTATGGGTGTATGTGTGTGTGTGTGTGTGTGTGTGTTCTCCAATGTTCACAATAGATAAAAACTGGTGTTTCTACCTTTGCAAACATTAAGATATTAAAATGTTATATAAGAGTCATAGTCATATGTCGTTTTTGATTCTCACCAAAATCCTCAAATACTAGGTATCACATATGATTTTAATATTTGTGTAAAGAACTCCATGTAAAATGCAATCACCCTAACGTTAGATTGAAGAGGTAATTAATTGTGATACCCAACACAAAAGATCAAAATCATTCATTTGCTTACAGCTGCACTTTACCAATCATAATGTCTGCAGAAAAACTTTCATTGTGATAAATGAACTTTAAATACTTTAAGTTTATTTAGTATTTTAATATCAAAACTATTTTTTTACAATATTAATGTCCAGCGACCGTATAGTATTTTTTAATTGGGTCATCGAGAAATTGATGATGAAGTATTTCACAACTGAAAACTGATATCTCGGAGACGTGTTTGTGAAACTGACTCTAAACGTATTTCTTAAGTTATTTAAATTTTTTTAATAAAATAACTAGGGTTTGACAATGCATACAATGCAAATTATTTGCATTTTATATTAAATATTACAATAATAAACAACGAAATGTAGACATGGAGCTTAATAAATCGTTGTCCAGTGTATTTTTGGCAAAACACGTTTTATAACAGTTTTAAAATATGTTTTTACTGAAATTGCATGCCTTTATTTATGTAATTGAATGTATATACAAAATTTAGTAAAACTGTTGTTGATTTAATATTTATATTCAAATATTACTATAATATAACTCACATCACGCCATTTTGTAATGTTCAAGATGAATAGTCCCGCCTCCCTGAAATGAAGCTAAAGCTGATTGGTCAGCTCGATCCCGCAGGGCGGGGCAGGGGTCGGAAAACTCTGGTAAAGTTCGGCTCAGGACATCGCCCATTTTTTGTGCAAGCGAGGGTACGTTTATTATGTTCTGCTTTGCTCTATCATGGTGCCTATCTAAGGCACCCAATGAAAGCACTCTCACTATCACTCTGTGTCTGGTTTCGTCGATAATTTGCGTGTGAGAAGAATAGAGAAAGAAAATGAGAGAGAAAGGGGGACAGAGATAGAAAGAGAGAAGGAAAAAGTGTGACGTCTGGAGAGAAAAAAAGAAAAGCAGAAAGAATGAGGAGCGGAAAGACGGAAGGGAAGGCGAAAGAAAGAGAATGAAAAAAAAGTAGGTGAAGAAAAAGGAAAGAAAAACGCGTAGGGAAAAAGGAAAAAGAAGGAGGAGAACAACGGGTGAGAGAGGGAGGGGAGAGAAAAGAGAGACAGGGGAAAGTGGATATTATCGGAATATAGTTTTAAACTTCGGTTACTCTCTGGAAAAGGGATGTTTTAATGAAGTTATTAAAACCACATGCTTTTATATATTAATTAAGGCCTTTCTGTTATAAAGAAACCCGTAAAGGCGTTGACGCAAGATCATTACTGTATAACCATATAACCTTAAATATTGTATTAAAGAATAATGGATAAGAACACCGACCTTTCGAAACATTACTCAATTGTACTTTTATTTTCACTTTGTTCTGTGGATACATTTGGGGGCAAATATTTTATATGATTAATGTTCGTAAAATAGAAATATTGATATAATCACTCTGCAAGTTAATGTTGATTTTAATCACTATAAAAGTTAAATATAAATGAGGATAACAGATATTAGTTCAAGTACTCCACTATTTTTAAGAGATTTACATTAAATAATTTATATTTACTTTTTTCTTTCCATATCTATTTTTATTGGTCTTTTCGTGAGCTGCAAGTAATACTGGAAGAAGCAGTGCGTAAATAAAACAACGTGTTGTGTGTTGTTTTCTTGCACGTTTAAGTTTCAATAAAGCAAACAAAAACAAATTAAATTACTTCACATAATCTACGACAGTGTGCAGACGGCTGAATACCGTTTTAATTCCGATTTTATTATGAGCTATATAATGAAACGCATGTTCTTCGGTAAGACTGTTTTAGATCGAATTTAAGAGAAATACAAATAATATTTTAAAATAACTAATAATTTAATATAATTATTCACTCTGAACAGTTATACAAATTTTGATGAAATTTTAAGCAGATGCACGAGCATTTATTATAAACCGTAAACCGTTAACTGTAAATTTTGATCCACGCTTTCTTGCCTATAACAAGATAGTGAAACGATTGAAAGTTATTATTGTTGAAAACAACATGTGCTGTTATTTGACACGTAGCTAATTGATTAGTGTACAATAAAACAACATTTTAAAAATCAGAGACTATGGATTTCATTGAGTGCACAATGCCAAGCAGCAGGTTTCTTGCGCAACCCACCGTGTCCAGGCAACCGACGCCGCATGTCCAACCGAAAAATAAGATTGGGAAGATATGGCAACTTGTCATTTTCATAAGACGCTGTTAATCGTGCGAACTTTGAGATGCTTTGCCAGATGTCTCGCGTCTCTACAGGAGGGAATGTGAGATGGGTTAAACAGCAACAAAATGCCAGACTGCTAGTTGTCGCTTTAAGTTTTGGAATCAGGTACAATGAATGACTTAATCAGGTACAATGAATTAATGACTTTTGTCGACGACCTTAACAAACTTGTTTCATCAATAACTGTAAGTACGTTTTTCAAAGAGTGCAACGTGCAAATTCATGCGTTACATTGTCTACTTTATAATTTTGCGCTATTCTGTTGACCGAACGTTTCTTGTGTTTTTGTTACTAACGATTTTCGGTCTTCTTTTATTACTCTCTCGCTACCGCTTACGAAGTAGAGAGAAAGTTATGTAATGCTGTGCGGAAAACGGCGAATTTTCACCAGAAAACCTCTTACTACAAGGTCCTGGTAAAGAAAAAGTGGATTAATCCAGTTACTAAATTTAGAAAAAAGAAATCCTCTAACGCGTGATGTAGCTAGAATCCGTTTTGTGAGTCCTTGACCCCGAAACATCGACTGACGACAAACGTTTGTCTGTCAGTCTGTGAACAACGCTAGCGGCTAAACCTTTCAGCTCATTTTCTCCAAAATTCCCCAATTTATTTGGCTGATGTCGCGGCACCTCGAATCCGAAACCGATTTTTTTATTTTTGGGGGTACTTTATATGACGCCTTCTGGGACATTTTCAAAATTAAAAAAATGGCGCAATCGATTTTGCTTATTTTTTTGTAGGATAGTGAAAGGACGTTTAAGGGAATGATGTGGGTCTCATTTACGTTGCAAATTCTGATTTTTTTAAAATGGTGTAAAAACGTTTTTTGGCTTCCTTCTACGTCTACAATTATGATGATAGATTTTTTCCCATACTAAAGACTGTTCCTGAAATATAGATTTTTAAATAAGGTCATGTGCAATTTTTCGAAAATTTTATTACTTTTTGCGTCGTTTTGCGTAAAAATGCGGGCGAGAAAGTACGTGCTGTTTTAGCACCAATAGGTCAAGACTGTGGTTTGTTTTTTTGGTTTCCAAAACGAATAAATATTTGGAATGGGAAAATTTAATATTAAAGGTAATTACTTATATGTTCATTTTTCATATGGTTTCTTTACAATATTATGATTAGATGGCTTGACCGCCTAGTTGAAGTCTATATGTATTAAGAAAATTGATGCTATTAAAAGCATGTACTATTACTTTTGCTTGTGTGAATTGGAATTTCCAATTAGGGCAACGGCAGTAGCCATTTGAAGAATAAAATTTACAAAGGTGAGAGATGGAGTCTTGCAAAACAATTTTCTCGAAACTCACAGGAGTTTCGGAGACATGGAGTTTTTTTTCTTTCTAGTAGCGATATGTAGGACGAATAAAATTAATTCATTTTCGTGTATGACGAGTAAGTTGAGAACGTCTAATTCATATTAGTATTGCAATAATGTAAAATGAACAAGAATTTTTTTGTCTTTAGTGTCTCAAACCTTTTTAAGGGTAGTATTTAGGGAGGTAATTGCGAAATTAAGTATCTGACTATTATCAGCATTTTTCAATTTTTATGTGTCCACTTCCAAATCGCAATTTGAAAGAAATTAATAAAATATATCAGAAATTGAAAAAGACGTTTTTAGAAAAAGTCGTTTTTAGACAATGTAATCAGAAATAAGTTTACCAACTAAAAATTAAATTTTTAAAACTTTATGATCTGTCTTTTCTAAAGCTTTTTCCCTAAGTGTCGTCTAACTCTGTATTATGTTATTCGCTTAAGATTTGATGAAGTAAAATTCTATTATCAATAATTTCTTCTTTGCGTACTGGTCTCTTGCAAGAAAATATATTATCCTATTATGTGTATGAAGAATAAACAAAAAATAAAGTATTTTAATTTACATTTTTATAGTAAATTAGAGTGCATCTTAATGAGATGTCCACGTTCTTTAGAGAGATTCATTGTGAGAAATCCACTTTTTGGGGATTTTCAGAATTTGCACTACTGAGTTATGCAAATAAAATTATTTTATGAATTCAAATAATGTGCAAAATGTTATTTTCCATCCTCATATGAGTAGGAAAAGGAAGACATCAATGTTCTCTCTAGTTGCATGTTATATACTTGATATACTAATACTTGATATACGTGTCAATACTCGTACGAGTGCTCGTTAGTTGTAACAAAAATAAAATGCATCCGCTTTTAACTCATTCGGAAGACTGCGCGTTTAGACATAAAAGTGATCTTTTGTAATCTTGAGGTGTTTTTATATCTAATTTCCATGAGTTTGATAAAAGATCTTGAAATAACGCTTTGTCCTTTGTTCTAGGTAAGAAGATAATTTATATGTTCATGCCACGATAAAATATGATTGGTGAGTAAGATGATTTTTTCATTATTTGCACTTTCGTCCAAATAAAATAATAATATTACATTTTCTTTATTTTAATTAAAATATAATGTTCATGAATTCGACATCATAACGCAGCCATTGAAATGAATTTACTTCTTAGAAAATCGCATGCTTAATTTTCTACGGTTAGTGGCAATTGAAACTCCACCGAAATGACTGATTTAAACAAGTGAAGAAATTCTCATTTGTTATACGATGAAATAATTCAAATTTAATTTTTTTGCATAGAAGAATTTAAACACGTGAATAAGGGTAGTAGTGTGTATGGTCATGTAAATGTCGCGATCAAAGTTAAAGTGTTGGATTTAAAACTATCAGAAGATGAGAAGAATCTAATGCCTATGAAGATAGCTTTATATCGATGAAGATATGTAAATAAATTACGGTTCACACAGAAAAATCAGGCAGTTTATGATTTCTTTAACTTTTTATTCTTAAATATTTTTAAGTTATAGACAGAACATTCACGCAATATGGGAATTATTATGAAGAGAAAAAATATATACTCGGGTAATAAATATTTGACTGAAAAATATTGAATCCTATTGGCATATTATTAGGCTATATTATTTGTTTCATCGTTTGACTTCTGATAAATGAGCACTTACTCTTTTAAATGAACTGAAAGTTTACCGAATGTTAGAGATGGTGTGATTGACGTAAACTGCACGAAGTTCGACGTGGTACACTACTTTATCTCTAACTTTGTCTAAGCTATGTTAACCCCTAACGTTTGTAAGCTGTGTTATTTAGAAAGGAAACTGAATTTTTAAATACCAATAAATCGAACTTAGAAACTATACTATGTAGGATACTTATTTTATAAGACATACGGATGTCCCTAAAAACTGGTTTATGGTACAAAAATTGCGAGAAAATGAAAAGGATAATTGAGCGAATAACGATAAATGTCCAAGCTTACATACTCACTAAGGTAATCAGTTTCTGTGTTTTACAACATTTTACTAAGAGACAGCTCACGGTTAGAACTGTTTCTTGTAAATATTCTAGGAATTACAGGAGTTGTCAAGCGAGTGGAATTGGGGAAGTTTTCTGATCGCAAAACTGGCAATGAAATGTAGATGACATTAATAAAATGCGTCACCTGATTCCATAAAGACCCATTTTTCAATGCTTTTACGAAATCAGGCCTCCCTGTTATCAATACTCTGATACGGCCACAATGAGGAATCAAATAGATACGGGAGTTAACGTTCTCGTGTAAGAATTGAGCAAAGTATCCACCTTGAAAATCCTAATGGGTGAGGAGAAACACACTAACGCTGATGATGCAGGCGTTATGCTTTCTGATCATTTGCGCTGGTAGAAGCGAAATCACGCGCTTCACCCAATCCAATTACATCCAATCGATGACATTTTCACATCTAACAAACATTATTATTGCTTACTCCTTTGTTCTTTAACCGGCATTAGGAGAATGAGTCAATCGCGAGACATCGACAGCGTGGATTCGGAATGATAGCGACATCTCAGTTTTATCGATGGCAGAATATAACAATATTTCCCACTGGGAGTGTTTTTTAACTGATAATTGCACTGCAACCGATAATTTTGTGTATATTTAAATGACTTGGAACAAATTTTAGGTATCAACAAGTCGATATACTGAAAGAGATTATATCGATATTTTATAAAACTGTACGCTGCTCTCTAATGTCTAAACTTTTCGTGTTTCAGCCTATTTAAATATGCTTCGTATAAGCTAAATACGCATGAACGAATAAAACCGATATTGTAGTACCTTTCATAACATTTACAAAAGTGCCTGAAAGCAGGGGTGTTATAGTTGGTGTCCCTGTATTTCCACAAAGTAGTGTTTAGTCTCTTATCTCTCCTTCTAGAACATTCTCGAAAGGCAACTCTACTTTAGCTCTCCACTCTGACATGTGTGGACTCATATTTATTGCACATTCCGTTAGTAACTGGGAACTAGCATCAAACTACTGGAGAGAGTATTAGGTTCTCGAGTGCCTCTCGAAAAATTTCTAATAACACTACAGCTCCATATTTTATCCATTTATAATAGTGCGGCTTCAATTTATTATTGTTACCGTCAACTATATTTACACAGTTGCGGAATGTCATACTACTAAGGAAATATGATGAATAATATATTGTAAATAAGTTGAGGAATTAGACAAATCAAGTCACGTACGTCATTTAATAGCGCTTACTTTAAAAATACTTTCCCATCTTGTAGAGCAATAAAAAAGTTTTTAGGTGTTCGAAAGCCACAAAAAAGCGTACATTTTGAACTTTATTGCTATTTGTATTTTTAATCGAAACAAGGCGCCTAAAAAGGCTGGTGGCACGCATTCAGATATTTTTATAAATGAAAGGAGGTTTCTCAAAAGTTCCATTTAATACTGATCGTCTAAAAGAAAAATAATGTTTACTTTAACAAAACAATGATACAGTATAATGAATTAATTTACATTTGTAATGTATATTTTTTAAAAAAGACTTAATATGCCTGTAACAAGTAATGTACTTCCGCTTCCTGGTCAATAACCCCTATCTCGATCGGGTTTTGTCCAGTTTCCCTGATCCATTGAGCAAATGCTGAGATGGCCCCTCGATTTGCTTCTGGACGTAAATGTAGCTTCAATATGCGCACGTTTTGTTGAGCTTTCCTTTTGCTTGTAGTGGTAGTAGAGCTTAGGGTAAGTTTCCATTTTGTTAGCAATACAGAAAATCAAATCTGCAGTTCATTTACCGTTACAAATAAGTTCTCTATAACTCGGAAACGAAAATATCTAGTTTTTGAAATGTGAATCTTTCGCTTTTTCAGTTTATTATTACTATTATTATTATTATTATTATTATTATTATTATTATTATTATTACTATTACTATTATTATTATTAATTTGTTAACTTTTTTCATCTTTCAACTATTAATAGTTAAATTATTAGGAAGGGATTCTGAAACTCAAGAAAGCGTGCGCAGATGATTTTCTCCCCATACGTCACATGCAGTTTTTTTACGGTTTTTAATAAATAAATAAATAAATAAATAAATAAATAAATGTTAAATAACTTCAAATCGAGATTTTTGTAAAAAACTCCATTATTTTTAAAAGACACAAAAATATGAAATTTATTTCTTAAGTAATGTTTGGTGAGATTGCTTTCGTTATAGCTACATCGCCTATCTTCATAAAATGCTTCTACCAAAACCCCATTTCTTTCGTGGGAGTCAGCCAGTGCTCTTATCTCAAAACGAGGAAAGGGTGACTTACACCCTTTTACTATTTTGCGCCTCATATAATAGTCAGTTACGAAGCGTTTTGTTTGCCTTTTATGCCGGATGCTGTGAAATGCTGCTGTTGTATTGCGCTATCACTGTACTCGGGCTTGGCTATTAACGTGCGGCCATTAAGCAGAAGATACGTTTCCTCGTAATGTCCGAAGTGCGCACTTTGCGACCGCGTTACCATGACAATCACGACAACATAGCAAACGGGGCTTTGTATATGTGGCGCTCATTTGTTTGCATGTTAATTTGTTTTCTTGATTCCTTACCTGTAGCGGGGGTTCGTTGGGATGTCAGTTGGTACTCAGAAGTGCCACTCAGCAGGGCTATGACCCGTCCCTTTCCGTACTAAATTGCTTTTCCCTTGTTTTATTCTGGGAGTCTTTCCTTTGCCACAACCCGGCCTTCAGCACTTACATCCTCTGACGTTTTCCGTTATCTTTTAATGTTATTGTCCTGTTATTGTAATTAAAAGGCTCTTTTCATTTCTTCCAACTTAATTGTATATAGGGAAATCATTGTAGTGTATAAAAAATTTGATTAATACATCGATTTTATATCTTATCTGTTAATTCTAATAAAATGCAAATTCCGTAAACACCACAAATTACTTTGTAGAGACACGTATGCAGTTGTTTTCTTATTGATGTTTTTGTTATCCTGAGAAATGTAGCAGTGATCTTTTACTAATCATTCTATTAATTTTCAGTTCATAATCATAAGGTTAATTTGCATGGTTACATTGTTTTTGCTATTTGAAAAATATTTTTAAGATATATAATCACACCCATTGTACAGAAAAATGTAAATACGAAATTATCCAGTGAGGAAAGTAAATACGTATTGCATCTCGAAAGTACGTTCCTTGCAGCTGACAGATTAGCTGACCGTGTATTGCATTCGAAAGGATAGTGCACGTGCAGGAGCACGAGAGAGTAATGATGTGACAATCATATGCGCCACCTGCGTCTTCTTGATTCCTCACGGGAGCTCAAACGCAGCGGATAAAGGCGGCGGCTCTGGTTCCACCCCCACCGCTTGCAAGGTTCCGTCTCGATCAAGTTTTTCAGCTCTGACCGGGCGGTCCTAGGTCCGAGTCCTTCCTTTCAGCTAGGTCGAATTCAGTCGCTGTCTGGAGGAGAATTCTAGCGTAGCAAAATTTACGTGATTAGACGGAAGAGCGGGCCTGATGGCCCGAGTCTCGCCACGTAAAATAAGGCCTTAACTTAACTTAATTTAACCACGTTTATTCTAAACAATTAACTTGTCTCTATCACAGCCGCAACGATGTCTATGAGTTGCACACGTTTCCTCTACAATAGCGGCCTTCAAAGTATTCCGCGACAGCAGCCCTCGCAGTGATTTCAATTTCATTTCAACGCCTTTGCTTCGAGATGACACTCGGTCTCATACAGCTGTCACATTCAAGGATTTACGAAAATTGTTACTTTTCAAGGGAGTTATGTATTGCACCATCCTTTGTTTCTTTCCAGATATGTGGATGAAAAATCTCGGGCAACCTAAAAACCGATTGTTGAATAAAAATGATTTGACAAGTTTCGTGTATTTATTTTCCTTCAACTCGCATGGAAATGAGATTGTCGAAAGTGTCTGTCAGTGTTTTTCCACCAATTCATTTTATTGTTATGTCAAAAAATAATTTCGATTTCGATAGAGTGAGAAATACGATTATTGTGAAGTGAATAAAAAATTGGTTTCTAAAACATGTATCACACAATATATAAATAACTAGTTTTCTCTCTGCCTTATTTGTACGACGTTAAAATGTTTACTAAGATTAACGCATCATCATCATCATCATCATTTTTGCACGTTGGTGTTCTTTTTGTCCCTATTTAGTTTTACAACTTCATTGACAGTATTTATTCACACTTCTTTATATTTTCACGAAATATATCTAGTTTTATTTTAAAATTATATGGATTACCTTATCTCCTGCCAGTCAACTATTCGATAGGTGAGTCATTTTCAGATACTTAAATTACATCTTTATAAAAGTAGATAGATATTCAGCATTATTGAGAATCGAGAACTGAAAACAAAATCCTGAATAGCGAAAGTTCAGTATACGATGTCTTGTTTTATCGGATGAAATCGGATACTTCGATCTAGTGGCCTGGAGAAGAAAGAATGCTGCTGAGCAAAACCACACAAAATTGTTTTCCAAAAACGTAGCACACTGTGCTCAACAAATAGACTTTTCCACAAATAAGCAAAACATAAAATACTCTCATATAGCACTCCAATAAATGGAATATTTTAACAAAACAATCACCAATACTGCTGTAGAATAGTAGAGTACTATATAATGTTCTGAAAATCAGTTTTTTAAATATGAAGAATATAGAAGTGCGGTTAAACAAGGCAACACGTATAAAGCAAATATTTAATAGCGGGATCTCTTCCTTGGAGCCTTCCTGTTGCATGACGCCAGCTGTGTCGTAAGCAGTGACTCACTAAGTAAAATAATTGAGTCGATGCGCGCAGTGCGATACTAGATGGAAAAAGTCATTGTTGAATTTATCTTGAAACTGTATTTTTCCGAGTTCTGATTTCATAGACACCTGTCACACAGCCGAAGGCTGAATAGTTTTCTTTCAAAAATCTGGTCTGGGAGCATTGAAAATTAGAAATAATTACAATAGTAATGTATTTGCATCCTAAAACTCTTCTGTTGTCGTTACATTAAGAGGAATTACTACGATTACAATATATAAACCCTATGGATTTTAGTTTAGAAAGGTATTTGTGCTTTTTACTGAAGAAAATTTGATGATTTGTTTGTCTAAAAGAAAGGCAATAGCCCGTAGATATTTTATCATTTTCTTTTAATAATTGGATTTATAGTAAAAACAATAAATGTAATAATATATTGAAATTAATAGAGTGAACGCTTATTTCCGTCATTTCTTCATTACGATTCTAATACAATGATATCTTTGCATCATGATGATAGTTCACGAAACGAAGATAGCTTTAAGTTTGCAGATTGATTCTTTTTAAATATAATAGTGAGAGAATTTAATTACACCCATTGTCCATCAATCGTCTGATGTATGTGTATCTTTACAAAAACTAATCACTGATTATATTTATAAGAGAAATTAAGTTAAAATGGATTGAAGGGAACATATAATTTTCAATTACACTTTCAGATACATGTTCAAGTATATTCACAAAGAATAGTTTTTTTATTGTTCGAAATTTTTTACACCTCCTTAACTTTATAATTTCTGGCTAAAAGAACTAACAGAAACGATATTTTTGGCATTTTCGATTTTCCATGTAGTGCATATGTCGTCGTTTTTTGTTATAACTTTTATTCATTTCTCACTTTTATGCGATATAATTGCAAAGATTCAGCCAATATTGATTAAAAATGACATGTATTATATGTGTGTTCGATTTAACGGCATTAAATATACGATAGATGTTTCTCAAAAATAGGAATATATTTTAAAATCTTTTCGTCTTTAATTGCCAATCAAAGTATATTTTCAAAGTTCATCAATATGTTTATACAAATAGGTTAAAAGAATTTTAAATAACTATCTGTAAAAAAAAAATTTATCCTGTAACCAACAATGATAATATTTGCCGTTAGCCTTATTGAAAATAACGACTAGTGAACATCTAGAAGAATCCTAGAAGAACTTTTCAATTGATGGCCATGTTCCTTGGTATTTAAATTCTCATTGAAAAAAAAACATAAGAGCCAACATCCTTTGATTACCTTTCTCCTAAATTATTATTTATTTTCCTAAATCAGAATAATCATCTATTGTATAGTTTCATTTCTTAGCTATTGTACCACAAACGCTTCGATTTCTTTGCCGTTTCCTCAATCTCCACCATGCCCTGAACGTGCACTTCATTCTCCCTTTTTCTTTTCCACGCAGCAACACGAAGTAGGCAATTCTCTTTTATCCACCTCCCCTCATTTCCATGCCACGGGGAGCGGTTTTATTTCAGCGCTTTATTCCAAGCGCGCTATCACACGTCACGTCAAGGAGGTCCTCGCCGCTGCGCCGCCTCCGTCGCCGGCCCTGCGCCACCGCCACAACCCCCTCCCCCCCCCTCTGCCTCCCCGCCGCCACCACAACGCCCGCCGCCTACGCCGCCGTTTCCTCCTCCACCTGCTCCGCCTCCACTCTTGCCTCCTCCATCATCGCCTCCTCTTCTGCCTCCTCCACCACCTCTTCCACCACCGCCGCCTACGCCGCCGTTTCCTCCTCCACCTGCTCCGCCTCCGCTCTTGCCTCCTCCATCTTCGCCTCCTCTCCTGCCTCCTCCACCGCTTCCGCAACATCCGCCTCCTCTTCCGCCACCGCCGCCTACGCCGCCATTTCCTCCTCCATCTGCTTCGGATCCTTCCTTGCCACCTCGCCGTCGCTTTCTCTCCGCCTCCTCCTCCGCCTCCACCACCTCCGCCGCCTCTTTCGCCTCGCCGCCGTTTCCTCCTCCATCTGCTCTGTCTTCTCCCTTGCCACCTCCACCTTCGCTTCATCTTCTGCCTCGTCCGCCGCCGCCTCTTTCGCCTCCGCTGTCGTTTCCTCCTCCCCTGGCTCTTCCCCACCTCCCCCCCATCTTCAGCGCCGCTGCCGCCACCGCCCTGTCCGCTGCCATCGCCAGCGCCACCACCTCCGCCGCGACGCTGCCTCTTGATAGCGGTGATCCCTCTCGGATTGAGGCGGGCGCGGGCGTGGCGACGCGTGTCGTGGAGGAGCGCCGGCCTCCGGGGAGCCGTCAGCGGCGCCTCCGCCCGCAAATGCACCGCCTCGGCGCCGCTGACGGCCGCGACGGCGCGCCGCCGGGAGAGCTTTTCTGCGTCGGGGCGGGGGCCGACGCACGCGCGGGCGGAGGGGCGGGGAATACGGGTGGGGGAGGGGAGACGGACGGAATGACGTGGAGAGACAAAATGAGGGATGCAGTGCGAACGCTATGGCAGATACTTGACGAATGCAACGTTGACTATGTTAAATGAATCATGTTCGAGTAGTTAATTGAAAAGAAAGCAAGAAAATAATGGAAGGAAGGAAGCAGTAATGATGTTGACGAGTTGAGGACGGATCCGACAGAAGTGGGAAAGTGAGAGTATGTATGTATGTCTTGGTATGTATGTGTCTGTATTTATGTGTGTGACAAACAAGAATTTGCTGGAGGTAAGCACAGGTTGTGAGGAAGCGGGTTTGAGACGGGTAAGTGACGATGTGGCTCGCGGTAAGTGTGCAGAGGCGGAGGGAAACTATAGTGAGGTCAACGTAAGATAAGCTGTCATGAGAGAGGGAACTGACAGGAAACGGACGATGAGCTGATGGTAGATTCACAAGTGCGCAATTGGCAAAATTCACCTCACTCTCTCTAAAATTGCTCAACTCCTCCACAACCTCACTCTCTTTAAAATTATCACTAGCCCAATTCTGACTAATGAAAGTGTTTCATATTATATGCCACATTGAACTGTAATGCCATTTTATTTCCTTTAATGATAGAATTTCTCCTTAGTTCGGCGGAATCCGCATTATTTAAAGCTGCTGATGCTATTCGGCCGTATTTTTCAGTCTCCTCGCTAAACAAATTTTCCAACTTTTATTTTTCTACCTTTTGCGTCGTATTTTCCGCCCGACATTCCTGGCTCGTCGCGCGCCATTTCTCCTCGACTTTGAGCCGGCGGTCGCCTCGCCCGCCGCCGCCGCCGGTCGGCGAGTATTGCCTCGCCCGTGAGTTGCGCAGGACGTCCCAGGTTGCTCGCTCACGCGATGAAATTTAAAGCACGTCGAGTGGGCGCTGACAGCTGCCTGTCGCTCGCCCGCCCCGCCGCCGCCATTCCCGCTCCCCTCCGCCCAGCCTCCTGCGCCGCCCCCGCTGCCACCGCGTGTGGGCCGCGCCCGTGTGTGTTCTCTTGCCGTGTGTTCTCTGTCGGCGCTGTTGCTACCTGAGAGTGCTCTGCCAGTTGCAGACGTTGGGTGGCGGATTCAGAACGCGGGGATTTGTTTAGGACGTTCAGATTTTCTCGTGTCCGACTTCCCCTCACGATTGGATGAGATATAGGAAATAGTCACTGCATGGAACCATCTCTTTGCGTTAAAATTTAGTGTTAAAAATGAACGGCTTCTTATCCGACTGCACAAATGGAAATAATATATTAATAGTGTATTCCTCATTTAATAAATTCAGTGGTGTTAAAGGACCATTACAGAATATTTACAAAGAAACTTGCCAAAGGTGTGCAAAAACAATTAAGGCATTGATCATTTTACTTTACATATCAATGTCTGTGAAGGTATAAATGGGTGGGGGATGCAATTTAACTTGCTGCAATAACAACTCGAACTTTCGGATTTCGAGCCAGACTTCCAGGCAACACCCATATATTCATCAATGTAATGGACAATGTAATCGATTTCGGGAGTTGTTTTTTTAAATTGTGAAATGTGTAACATACGCACAGAAAACCAATACGCTTGATGTGTTTTCTAGCTTGACTACTGTAGTTAACTTACTAACTAATGTACGAATCAACACTTTAAAAAAGTCATTCTCCTTTGCTTGCCCCTCCCGATTTCTCTTCCACCACCCTCATCCCCCATAACTCCACCTCTCTCGTCGCCTCACGACCTCGCTATTGCTGTCGCTTGCGAGGGCAGGCTGCAGAATGGAAAACAGCGCGAGGTTAGCTGTGTCAGCATCACTTCGGCGAGGAGGGTTCTGGCGCACCGACCCACTGTTTATGCGCGTTATCGAGAGCGCGCGGGAAATTCATGAGCCAATTCTGAAAACACGATGGCGAGAGAATGAGAGAGAGAGAGAGAGAGAAGAGGGAGAGAGAGAGGGAGGGAAAGGGAGAGGGATAGGAAGGGATAGGGAGAGTGACGGAGGTTGAGTGAGAGAGAGACTGAGGGAAAAGAGAGTTGAGAGGGAGGAGGGAAAGAGAAGAACATCTAGAAATGAACGTTGAAGAATGAAACAACGTCTTCTTCCAGAAACGTATGCGGTGTGGGTATTATTGTTTATCAGAAGAAACGACAAAATGTATTGAATTTCGTGATTTATAAATGTGCACATGATTTATGAATTTTGAGAATTAACAAGTAAACATGTCATACACATTTTTTAAATAAAATTTCAAGCTCTTGACCCTTGAAAAAAAAATTAAATATTCCGACGTGAATTTAAATTCAAAATTAAATTATATATTTAATAAACATATTACTGAAAAAATTGGCGAATCGACTGAGAATAACGTTATGCAAAGATCTGGGCTGTCCGGGTGACACCGCGTCGAAGGCTGGGGTGCCAACGTTTTGACCGACATATCGCGGTCCTCTTCAGGGCTGTACTGAGCCCTGAACATACACAGTACTGATACAGGGATACTGAACAGTACTGATACAGGGCTGTACAGTACAGTCCTGCAGAGGACCGCGATATGTCGGTCGAAACGTGGGCACCCCAGCCTTCGACGCGGCGTCACCCGGACAGCCCAGATCATGACTCTGGCCGCAGAAGCCTACGATACCAACGTCATGCAATTTTTTTCTACTTTCATACACCGTTTTCTATATATATATATATATATATATATATATATATAATATATATATATATATATATATATATATATATATATATATATATATTCATATGGTGTATTCTTTTAGCTACAAAGAGCTTCGTCTCGTGTCCCGTCTCGTCTCTCGTCCCGTGTTCTCATTTCATATATTTACTTTTTAATTTCATAATTGGATATACGGATCAGCAAGAATTTTCGTCGTGCCCAATTTGGAATATTCTTCTTAAAGCTCGAGAATCAGCAACGTGGTTCCTGCTCTTCCGTTTTTCTCTAAAAGTCGGAGAATAGTTTTTTTTCCTTCTCCTCCCCCTCTGCGTCCACCTTCTTTTTCGGCACATCTCCTTTGCGAGCTCAGTCTCTCGTAAGAGTTCATTAGAAGATCGTTAAACCGCTTCGCCGAAGGAGCCTTCTTGGAATTCAGCGAGTGGGAGGCGAGCGCCGGCCGCACCGCGCCCGGAGGTTTCGGTCTGCCGAGTGGTGACATTTCCCGCAAGCGATTCCTCAAAGACTCGCCTCGCCCAAATTGGAATCAGATAAAACCGCGAGAAAGACGTTCCTCCGTTCACTCGTGAATATTCTAGAGATAGTAGACTTCACTGTCGAAGGAGGAAAAGGAGAAAAAAAAGAGTTTAGTAGTTTGGCGAAACGTAATTCACCTTCTGGACGTGTTTGTTGAAGATTAATTAGTTGGCAGAAAATTGAGTCGAAGGGTAAACGCCATTGAGTACCAGAGTGGCAGTTGCTGCCGTTTCAAAAGAAGGTTGAAAGCAAGAATCAAAGGAGCTGGTTTATGCTTTCCTATAAGTGACGCTTTTATACACTTTTGAATGAAAATTATTATTGAAAGTTTTTGCATTAACCAGTCTGCAGTAAAAGTATTTTAATAAAATTAAGAGTTAAAGCGATAAAATGTTGCGGATAATAGAAACAAAATATTAGGTTTAATTTGAAGTAAATTGTTGTTTCTTTCATGAGATAAAAATTTTAATTTTCTTAAACACATAGAATGTGTGAAAGTCGGACACTTGTATTCCGATATCGCAAGTCTAACTTCTGGTGTGACGCAGACGTTGTGAAAGTACTGTTTATGACCTTCTTATGCAACGTTGCTATAAATATTAAATATCGTGTCAATCGTTTGGAAGATTATTGATAACTCTTTAGGAAAAATATACAGGACGTAATATCATCCTAGAGGTATCCTATTGTCGAATAGGAGTCCTGTGCCCAAAATGGATTGTTATAGGCATTATCGCAGCTTCTGGGTCAATGACCCCCATCTCGATCAGGTTTTTCGTCCAGTTTCTCTGATCCATTGAGCAAATGCTGAGATGGCCCCTTCTGAACATAAATGTAACTTCTTTTTCTGTGCACGTCTTCTAGAATTCAGTGGGAAATACAATTATTCAAGTTATTGTTTCCATGTTGTCGCGGCAGGAAGTACTATTCCGAAGGACAACATGGATAAGAACCCAAAATTTGTTGCATATTTATCCTTGAAAATAGATCTCTTTACATGGGAGCTTTCTTTTTTCTTCCAAAATTCAAGTAGTATATGACTTAGTTTAGGGATCACAGAATTTTGAAAATGTGCACACAACTCACTTTTTCCCATAGCACGTCATACGCCGTTTTAACTGTTTCTTTGACGTAAAATAAATAAATAAATAAATAAATAAATATAGGCTTCATATTATAACATGAAATTCAGGAGGATGGAAAATACACTCAAAATGGGCACATCGTTAGAAATGTGCAAATCGTGTTATAATTGATTTTTTGAAAAGAGAATGTAAAACAAATTACTCGGAAACGACCTTGGTCAAAATCCAATTAGGAGAATTTTCTCACAGAGCAGGTCTTACTATCCTCATGTGCTGTTAGCTAGAAATCATAATAAACAGTATGAAATTAGAAGGTACTTGAAATTGGAAGATTCTTGTAAATAGTGAACCAACTTGGAAAGAAATGATGAATTCGGCATTATTTAACGTTTGTTAGGAAAATGTTTGTAACGTATTTTTTTACTGGAGGACACTTTTTCATTCGACCTTCCCTGCTCTCCGCTGAGAAACTAAAGCAAAACGTCTCTTGAATGGTTTTGCCTGCTTTCCAAAAACGCTCAAAAGCCATGTACTACATAGCAGTAGGGAGGCCAGAATTATAAAATGCGCCGCTGGGGGAATAATAGCGCACGTCTATGAGTTTCTTAGACCAGTCATGTGCACCAATGAAGAGAAGTAAGATATTCTACTAGTGTATGGTGAATGCGGAAGAAATACTGTTAGAGCAGAACAACGATATCAAGAGCTGTATCCTGATCGTCAACTTCCTACACGCCAGAATCTTGAAAGAATTTACACGAAACTATTGGAACCGGGAAGTTGGAGCGACAAACAGAGGACAAGGCAGAAAACTGCAACTGACGAAGCACATAAAGAAGTTATTCTGGTATTGACGCAAAGAAATCCACTTGCTAGTTCGCGACATGTAGCCCAGAATGGGGTGTAAGTAACATGAATATTCTTTCCATATTGCCAATGCACAAATTCCATCCATATCACTCGTCATTGCATAAAGCACTCAAAGGTCGGGATTTCGAACGGCGCCTGGAATTTTGTGTATTTGCCTTGCAACACCAGAGAGACGAACCAAATGTTTTTGAGCGAGTGATTTTTACGTATTAAGCAACTTTTACTAACCACGATAATCTGATTGATTGATTGTTAGTGATTCCGGGCGCTTCAACTACTAGAGTCAATAGTCCCGTAAGTGATGTGACAGTGTTATTCCCCCGCTGGAGGGAGAGATCTGCCAACCTATCGTCATCTAACAGGGTTCCCCCGACCAGGTATCTCCCACCAGCGGGGCACCACCCCAATCGGGACAAGCTCTGAGGTCCAGACTAGTCTCCTGGTATGTGTGGTAGTGTAGTGCCTGTTAGTGTAAGTGTGTGTAATGGGAGAAAATAGGAAAGGAAGAGGTAGGAAAGATTGTGCGCGGTCCGTGACCCGTTTGTTAGGGTAATGCTTCGGCATTCGCCTCGTGTTGATCGGAGAAACCACAGAAAGCTACCGATAAGAGCAACTGACCTCTAGAATTCTCCTCCAGACAGCGACTGAATTCGACCTAGCTGACAAGATAGTGTCAAAAATCTTGCCACTGTCGGGACTCGAACCTAGGACCTCCCAATGAGAGGCACTGCAGTGACATCAGTTGATACAATGAATCACCTATCCTGGCACGGTAATATGAATTTACGAAATGTGCATTCCTGGGCAGTAGAGAATCCTCACTGGATTCGGCAAGTACATCAGAAACCTTGGAGTGTTAATGTGTGGTGCTGCATCATGGTCAATTTCATTGTGAGACCTCATTTCAACCCAGGCACATTAAGTGACAATATGTACCACATTTTACCACAAGAGATATCACTGGATACCCGTCTGTGCATGTTCTTCCAACATGATGGCTGTTCAGTTCACTCTTCACAGAAGTATTAAATGTGAAGTTCTCGGATTGTTAGATAGGACGGGGTTATGAAGTGAAGTGGCCAGCTCGGTCTCTTGATTTGACTACTCTTGAGAGTTTTCTTGTGGGGGCAGTCAAAACTGACGTTTATGCAGAAGTTACAACTACGCCATATGATATGAAGCGGCGTATCACCGAAGCTATATCAAGTAGCATTCTGACATCTTTTCTTTTGTCCTTTGAATGGCGACCGCAAATATGCATTGCAGCAAATGGACAATACTTCGAGCACATGCTTAAGTAAAGCAATGTTCTGTAAAAAAGTATTTGGTATGTAATTATTTGTATTTTGATCAATGTGTTCTCTTTGTATTTGACGATTAGTTACGAATAATTATGATTTATAAGATATTGTTAATTTATTTTTCTATTATTTACTTAAAATTGATAATAGAATATGTTGTCACAGTTGTCAAAATAACAGAATAGTATTTACGTGACACGACAAGAACTTTTCGAAATTCTGTATGCAGCATTTAAGTCTTCCTTGGATGAAGTAATCGTTCGGCAAAATTAGAATCGAAGAAAGTAGTTGTTACTGTTGTCAAGTAAATGAGCGCTTTTGATTGAAGGACAAACTCGCGAAGTTCCTCATTTACTTTGCAGGAAGGTCGAATAGAAAATCGTCGCTTCAGTGGAAAAATAAGTTTAAAAAACGACATTAACTTTTTTAAAATAATTCGCTTAAATACGAATATATACACATACTTGAAACCGTCTTTTTAAGCTCATTAAGAAACTCTAAAATTTAGAATAAGATTCTATTAGAAAAACAAATTTGACTTTTTATCTTCGTAGTAAAAAATAGTGCAAAGGCGAGTATGCTGTAATCAATAAGCTCGTGTTAATGCAGTCGACAGTCCAAACGGCATCTTCGTCCAAACGGCACGCTTGAGGAGGTACAAAGGGTGTTAGGGACAGACTGTTTTTCACTTCCGCGAAAGAAATCCGTAAACTGAGTTTTTACTGGTTTTCCGTTGCGGCGGATTATATTCCATTTTGTTCAGCCTTCAATTCATTGCATTAAAGAGAATTTTCGTGGAAATCTGAGGCCTTGGTGAATTGTTCCCTGAGCTCTGCCGAGGATTTGTGTCCTAAGGTTGGTGCGTCCCACCTGTGCTGAGGGCGGAATCGGAGGCTTTGCGAAAGCGCATTTTCAGTTTTTCTCAGGGCTTGAACTCTGGACTTGATGTGTATGTATGCGGACGAGATTCCTTACCATTCTAGTTTTTCTAGCGGTAATTAAGAAAAAAATACGTACTCAATTTTAGCTTCTTCAAAACACCTTTGAAATAACTAGCAGAACTTATTATCATTACACTTTTTTTCCGTCTTGTTTTTCTCCCGTTCCTCTCATCACGATTCTTTGCCGATTTTCTATCAAACTCTTCCTCCCTCGCTTTCACTCCTGTCTTCTATGTTAGAACCTTCATCCAAATTGCGTACATATCTTTCATTGAACGACTTCTTTTATTATGTACTATGGTAATATAAATTTTGAAAGTGTTCAGGCGGAAGAGCCTCGCCACCAATAAACACTATTTAATTACTTATTTTATTTATTTATTTATTTATTTGTTTATTTATTTATTTATTTATTTATTTATTTATTATCTGTGGATTAATTAATTAATTAATTATATCCAGGAAGCAGGCGACTACTGCTCTGAGGGGGAAGGGGCTGCTCAGGAGAAACTCGCCTCTCGGAAGCCTCAAGTAAACTAGTGGCGCTAAAACAGCACGTATTTTCTCGCCCGTACTTTCATGCAAAATTTCGCGGAAAGGACTATAATTTTCATGATCTTATTTCGTAATCTTTTTTTAAGGAACAGATTTAGTTAATAAAAAATCTCTGTGTTCAATATTTTAGTCGTTGAGAGACTCCGACAAAATTTTGAACATTTGCAATTATCGAAAAAAAGAGTTTTCAACAAACATGAGACCTGCATCACTTTCTTAAACGTCCTTCTCACTATTCAAAAACAAAATTTAATCAAAAACGATGAAGCCATTTTTTTTTGAGTTTGGAAATGTCCTAGGGGCTTTAAGTAAAGTCCCATCCCCCCCCCCAAATTCCAATATCGGTTTCAAATTCAAGCGACATCAGTGAGATTGATTGGGGATTATTGATTTAGGAGAAAATAAGCTGAACAGCCGCTAGCGTTGTTCACAGACAGGCATACGGATGGTCACAGACAGACAGACAGACAGACAGACGTTTTGCCTTCATTCGATTTTTCGATATCAAGGACCCACAGAACGTGGATTCTGGCTACACCACGTATTAGAGATTTTTTTAAATTTATCAACTAGATTTATTCTCTTTTTCGTTACCAGGGCCCTGTAATAGTTTTTCTGCCGAATATTCACCGTTTTCCCACACAGGATAACATCACTTTCTCTCTACTCCGAAGCGAGAAAGTAAAAATATTTGGATTTTGAACCTTTATGAGAACTCTGAAAATTGTAGAATATTAAGTCAATTGAGAGTTTTGAATTTAGAAAACAATATTTAAAAACTGCGATTAGGCTGATGAGCTGTTTAAGTGATTTTTAATTTTATTGTTTTTACATAGTCAAGTACGTTAACACAATATTAAATATGATAAACATAATAAGCCTTGTGACGAGTCCATATCAAATCTGTGTTGCTGCAAGTCGATATACTCGCATAAAATCTCTCCATACATACTTTTGGTATAAATTCTTCTGATCAGAGACAATTCTGGTTGGACTATTCCACTCATGAATTTTAAACCAATGGGATTTAAGAATTCCTTCTCTATAAACCCGTCAGACACAAATTACCTGCGCGTTTAACCGCTGGAGGATTATCACTCTGATTTTGTCATTTTGACGTGCGACTGTTTCTTCACAATGTAAACAAGCAACAACCGCCATAAGGAATGAAGAAAGATTTGATCGAACATCGCCTGCAACAATTATTGTTAAGAAGTAAATTATGCTTTTTTAATATAATTTTCGTAAAATTATACTCAATATTTAATTTGTGAAATAACCTTAATGACTACCACTCGTGCATTGGAAATTACAAGATAAAATACGCCGCTACGCTGCTCGGGTTTGGAAGATCGCGGGTTCGAACCCCGCTTGGCGCGTGTGTGCTTGCTTGCATGTTGTGACGATGTGCAACTTTCTATTTCTCACCTTTCGACCCTCTTCCTGGTCGGCGTGTTAACTAATAACTTTGAAATTTATTAGTCATTGAACTGAAGCTTATAGTCAATCATTGACGACTCCATGTATATGAATGAAGGATAAGTAAAATATTTTGTTGACAAATAATAGTTATTATACTTCGGGAAATATTTCACAAGTTTTGAGAGCAAGTGAGAATATGTTGTAGTGTTGACGCACACATTAGCTTTCACATGTCGGATAAATTTCCTATCTAATGAGATACATTTGCCGGAAGTCTTAATTATATATTACAGTCTGTGAAGCACCTAGTTCTCTCTAGTATTCAAGAATTTAGATGCGCCGACTCACGCTGAAAAACGTTTACCATTTCATTGGGCACGTGGGTTTCCTGAGGCTGTGATACTACGTAACTGATTGCTGCGATATTTGCTGTCGCCATGGAAACATAGAGACGCTGCTCAACTATAAAACAAAAGTTTCATCTCCCGCGATTTAGTGTACATTCTAGCAATCCATTTTATTAATTCTCCGAAATTAGTGGTCAATTAAATTATTTATAAGTTAAAGATAAATTCACTTTAATATCCTCGTATTGCCAGAAAGTGTTTTTGATTTGTCAGTGAAATTGTAAAAGGAGAGGTAACTAGGTTGCGGTGAGAACTCAAAGCTTTGTGAAACTATGAATGCATTTGAACCTTTAATGCCAGCCCCCTTTACGTCGGGAATATAATCCTCATGAGCTTTAATAACAAAACACGCAATAACTTTGTTTGATGTTACAACCGATAACTTTGTTTTCACGATGAACAGATAATGTAGAGTTTATTTTGTTGTTTGCTCAAGCGAAATACTTCAATTCACATGGTGTTTTGACGGGTATTATCAAAGTTTATATGCCATAATTTTGCCTGTCTTGTATAAAGAGCTCAAATATATGTAATGATGTGCTAAATAAGATTTCTGTTAATGTCACACACTATTTTGAAGACACATTCTGTTTAGTGTATTTATTAAGATCTGTTTACTCGTTTTCAGAATATGGGTTTGCTTCTTTAAGGTTTGTTTGCATTCATTTAATTTACATTGGAAGATTAGTATTGTGTACGCGTTACTGGAAATACTCAATTTGTGCTTCTGCAACAGAACATAAACTTACAAAGTATTGAAAAAACTGCCCCAAAATTGTAACGCTCATAAGAAATTATTATGATCTGTAGGGAGCGGGTTTCTATGATTTTTCATAATTTTTGTCCGTTGCTTCAGGGCATAGGTAAGTGAAATTTCTTGACATTTGGTTAGAATTGGATGCTATATAGATTAACGTTAGTTCCTATTTGGCCGATTTTTCCTGTTCTTGCTGAGAGGGATAGGGGGAGGAGAAGAGAGAGAAAAGGCGAATTCGTAATTATGTCTCGTGAGGACTGTTTCACACTCAGTTTGAATAATCGATTTTTTTCTTCATCAGACCTCTAGTCACATGATAACACTATATACTTTAACGGAACTAGAAGAGTTCCGAAAGAAATAAAGTTTTAAAATATCAAATTTATGTTTAAACGAGTTTTTAAAGTAGTCTGAAGATAGCCAACTTCTTGACGCTAAATAATATTAAACATAATAAACTCATTCCTTCCGGTTTCTCCTTAATAATATCAAATTTCCATGTGCAGGTCATTTCCCTTTTGTCTGACTCATTTCCTTTGATAAGGTTTTATATTTTTTTACAGTACTACCACCTAATCAGACTAAATATACTTTTCATCTGATATATGCCCTCCATTTCGTGGTGGTAATAATTCACTTTGCCCCCCCCCCCTTCCACTTTTCGGTTGCTCTTTTTCTATGTTATGGCGTCCGAGGAAAATTGGGAAAGCAGTGATGACCCACAAGCGCTAATTTAGTTACACATTCTTTGTTACTGATTCATTTGCAAGCGATTTTCCAATTTCTACGTGTTTTATGCTTTTATTTATTGGTGTTAGAGAAAAAATATCTCTAAGATTTTCTTTCGGATTGTATTTAAAAATGATCTTAAACATGCTTTTCGAATTATTGTCTAGTGAATGATTGTTTCTAATCATAGTTTGCATTACCTTTTACTAAAAGTAATACGGGCAATTACAACAGTCATTTAAAATGAATCTGACACCATCAAGTAGAAATTTTCGTCATACCGAGAATCTCACAAGTCTTTGGAGTGAATAAAAATTACGTTCATGAGTTGGTTATGGATAATTGGATGGTGGATAATTGACAGGACGTGAAGTAAAATTTTACAATAATGCAAACTATTTTTAATAATCTGCCATGACATATGTTTCTCTTATGATACGTTTCACTACTTCCTTCACGTATTTGTTTTCATTATTAACAACTTTGGTCTTAAAATTTAGTGAATCTTCAACTAAAGAATTAAATCACTTCCTTCCCCCCCCCCCACCATGTCTACTTGCCTTCAGACCTCATTACACATCATGATTATGTAAAATATGGAACAGAAACAAATTATATTTACAATAAGTACAACTACAACAAGAAATTTGATGATGACGAAGTCAATGAATATTGTGGTCCGAAATATTGCAAGTTAGACGAATTCATTTACTTTATATTACTTTCTAATGTGCGGATGTCACATACTTCTGTCCTTTGCCTATAAATCATCATATCACCTTTTTTCTTCCGCGATTAACGAGAGGGGGCTCTACGCAAGCATTGTGGTAATTAGATCACATCTAAGCACGAAAAACTTTTTGAATTTTTGCAGGACTCATTTAACTTCAACTAATCATTGGGCTGTAAAATACCTACATCTTTCATATTTAGGACAACAAAAAGGAGAATGTAAATTATTAGTCTTTATGGAATTTTATTTCTTTTTTCTGACTCCAGTTTATTATTTTCAATTATCTTCCAAACATGTTATTAGAAATGTCTTGCTCTTCCATTTATGTTTTAACTAGTTTACATTCAATGTACCGCATGTACTTCTTAGTCATCACGTTTCTTTATTTTGTTTATTTTTGACACGATGAGTTGAACTCGTTCTTGTTCGACTTATCAGATTATATGAATTAAAGTAGATTGGAGTTGATGTAAAAAATTGCCTGCATGAATTATTGGACCAACGGCCGGCCCCGCCTTCAGCATATATTTGTCTTTAGAAGCCGAAATAATTTTTTTTCTAAGAATTAGAAGTCTTAATTAATTTGTGATGGAGTCTTCATTCGACCTTGATATTCCTTGGGAATCAATGGCAATCTACGAAGTAACCATCACCGTCTGATAGTCAGTCTTTAGGTTTTTAAACTTACAGATCCTTCTGAACACATAGAATCTCATACACCCTTCTTCCTCCTCTCCCAGACCTTTCTGTTTTGTTGTCACCTTCCGCTGCTCTCGTCATCCGGTCTCCCCACGCCGCACCCGAGGGCTCTTAGACTCCCCTCTCGCCCTCCCACCCTTCATTGGGTCACCGCTCCTCACGCCGCTCCATCCCGCAAAGGCATCTCAGGGCATCGATTTTCAATTTCTGCCGGCCGGGCCTCCCTCTTTTAAACGCCTGCGCCCCCGCCCTCATCATCCCCCCCTTCCACCTCAGTCGCCCGGGCTCCGCCCCCACCCCGCTCCGCCCCGCCCCTGCCCCCGTCCCCCTCCCATCCCGCCGCCCTCCCACCCTGCTCCCGCTCTCGCCGCGGCGCGCGTTCAAAGGAGGCGCTCCGCAAATATTTTCGCTGCGCGCGCGCGCAATGAAAGAAGCGCAGCGGCCGCCCGGGAGGCGCGGAGGGGGAGGGGCACTTGATTGAGGAGGGGAGGGGAGGGAAACGACGGGAACACGTGACAACGAGGAGGGCGACGCGTGGAATTGTGGAAGCTGGGACATTCTCGTATGATGGAGAGGGTCTGATGGGGAACCTTTATTCAGTGTTACATTTATTAACGTCGGAAGCAGAGCACGGCTGAGCCCAGGACTGCACAAAATGGCACAGAGGTGCTTTCATTTTTTAGTTTCACGTGTTTAATCCATGATAGTTCGTGCCACTGATGATGGGAGAAATGTTTTCGTGACACATGTCTGGCTAAAGTTCTAAAATTATATAACATTAAAAGTAATTGTGGTTGATATACATTTTATCCTTGTTAATGTATTATCACATTTATTTCGTAAATAATTATTACAATGTATACATGTTATGTGACACATACACATCCTTACATCGTGATATGAAACACTTTATGATTCTCAGTGGCACTCAAAACATATTTATCACCAAAATATGGACCTTAAATTTGTAGGCTGATTCCAGTATTTTTCTTGTACACTCGGTTTATTCGAAGAAAAGCAAAATCACGAATTGAAACTTACATGAAATAATAGTTCAAAGTAGTATTGAAAATTAGTGAATGAATTGAGAATGATTGAATGATTCTAACACATTTGGTGTTAGAAAATGTAAATGTATGTAAAATAAAGTAAATAGTAGTTATATGCATTAAAAATAATGCCTGAACGTTACATCAAATAAATATATAATTTAACTATTTTAGTTAGCTCGAATGCTTGGTAAAGATTTTACGAAATTTTGATAAGAAGAGGTTATACAATTTATGGGGTATCTTTTGTTCGTTTGTCTAGCCAAAATCAGTGTGGAAAAATTTGTTCCAACCTCTTCAAAATATTGTTTTGCTTAACTTTAAATAAAAAATTGTCAATGTTCCAAAAATACTCCAATAAAATTACCTCAAATGTGGATCCATATGTTTGGTTTAATTATTTTGAACAGATGAAAAATAAAAATTATTATTAACGATTAATAATAATAAATTAATTACGAAGATTTCGTAAACGGCAAAGGACAGCACCAAGGAGGGGACACGGTAAGTTTGTATAGTACACTAATTCTAATTCAATAATTCACAGATATCTTTATATTTGAATTTCTTCACGTTAAATTATAACTTATAAACACTAAATACACTGTTACACTTACAAACTCTAAATATATCTGTCCCCTTTTATCACTCTCCGTTGTTGATATGTCATTCTCATATCTGGTATCTAAGCTGTCTGTTTAACCGGCGCTCTCGTTTATGGAAAAGGTCCTTTCTCACTTCTTCGCCTTTTACTTCTCTTGACCAGATATTCCCAAGCTCTTCTTTATCATTTCGTATTCTGCGTTGCCTTTATGTATTGGGCCCACAGAATTGAGCTGAGCATCCATCACTGATGATGGGATCTCTTGACAAGAGCACACATTTCTATTGTAAATGCTGCACATGAGTATATAGTCGTTTTATTTCTAAAGTCAGCGAATTTCTTCCTCTGTCTCTTAGGCTAGTTCTCCATCTTTTTTTCTACATATCTCATAAATTGTTATTGTATTGCTTATCGTGTTTGTGTAGCATGTGCTTATCGTGTTTGTGTAGCATGTGCTTATCGTGTTTGTGTAGTTGTGTTGGTATAGCACGACTTCTCGCACTGTCTTCACCTGATGCTACTAAAACACCTACCCGGCTCTCGAGAGGCCACCGTCAACTGCATGTCGGTGGGGATTCTTCCAAACACACAATTGCTTACTACTATAAAGAATCCCTTTGGTTCCTGTCATATACCAGATTAGCTTGACCACAAATTAACAAATTATGAGGAACAAGTAATTCTATTCGAGTACGACAACCAGAACTGAATAGAACACTATTCCGAGCCCTGTGGAATGAAAATGGCAAAACGTTTTCAAGAAAATTATGAATTTTTTTTTTAGTTTATTTATTGTCGCATCAACAGCGATGGTCATTAGCGATAATTAAATAATACATTTGGTTGTTTTAGTTACAGTAATAACAAATATGTTAACAAAAATTGACATGGTTTCTTAAATTGTTGACAATAGTTAACAACTATTATATATCAGTAAATATTTGATTTTTTTTGCAAAAATTTGGATTTTTCTTGGTATTTAGGGGATTCCAAAATTAAGGTAAATGAGTCATCCTGCAGAATTTGTTGTTTAAGTGTGTTGTAATGAGGGCAGTGGTTAATTACATGGTTTAAATTAAGAAGAGTGGAGTTGTCACAGTGGTTGCAGGTGGGAGGAGGGTTTTTGTTACATAAGTGGATATGACTCAATTTACAGTGTCCAGTTCGGATTCTAGATATTGCTACTTATTCTTTTCTATTTAATTCAGCACTTTTTTTTAAATTGAAAAAAATTCCTATTTGTTTATGGAGTTCACTGGCTTTAAGCATGGACCATTTGCTGTTCCATGTGTCTTTCTTTAAGATTTCAACATGTTTCCAGATATCATTGAATGTACAGGAGATTTTAATAATTCCGTTGCTGTTTTCTTCGGTCGCCGATTCAGTCACAAGATTTGCAGTTTCATTTTTTTAGAGAGAAATGAACTTATAAAATGATCTTATGAATCACTTATGAAAGATTGTTTTTGCGCGTCAAGAGGGAAATTGCTTACCGGAGTAGAATAATATTTTGTTAATACACGGAAGCTTGGTCGTTGCGTGCGGAGGTGGTGAAAGGGGCGTTGTCCGAAAGAGCGTGCGCGCCCGGGTGGGAGATGGGAGGTGGGAGGTGGCCGTGTGGCGCGGGGGGGGGAGAGGGGGGCGGCATCGCTGCGCCGCCGCGTCGAGGCGCAAGATATACGGCCCGCAGGTGATGAGGGCGAGCCGGCGGGCGGCAAAAGGAGACGCAGTGCGGCTGGCGAGACCAAATCGCCCGGCGAAGGTCGCGTGCAACGTCGTCTTGGCGCGTCGGAGATTCAAACGCGCGAGACAATGTGCTTTGAAGTTGTTCATGTTAATTTTTGAGTTCGGTCGTTATACGATAGATTTTAATGTACTTTAATGCACTTACAAACATCGAGCTGTAATTTTATAAAACAATGCCAGTACCAAATAATGTACTGTGATTGTGAATATTTGGCCTTCAATACAGCAAAGAAGCCAATACAGCCGGCGGCGCTAGCCGAATTCGTTTATTACGCTCCGTGAAGTCACGAAGGTTAAGCGAATTCGAAACTCGTGGGTTCCTGGTTGGGTGACCGGCAAGGCACCCCAGGATCTAACGGCGTCGTGCCCCTGGCCGAAAGGATAAAAGTCACTGACTGACTCCGACGTGACGAGACTCGACAAACACAATAATTAGTAATTACACAACAGTAAAGTAATGATAGTAATTACTTGGTAACGGAGGCTTACTCCGACAAAAGCACTCAACGCCCAACAAGGGTTTAGAGACGCGTTGCGTCAACAATGACGCAACAAAAAAAAAGAAAGAAAAGAAAACTTGAAGTCGCTAAAAAAGACATTTCGTAGACTATTCAATACTAGGCCATAAAAGAAACTAGGACATTAGAGACGTATTAAAGTTTTTCAACATGTCCGAAACAAATTGGCTCTCATTACAACTTCTCATTAAGTATTCATATCTCTTATTAAAAAATAAGAGAGATGAACACTTAATGAGAAGTTCGGAAGATTGAATGTCAAAAATTGTTTTCAAGTACTTCAACCCTAACGGGAAAAGAAGTACCAGAAAAACAACAAGGCGTTGGAAGGTCACATTTGAAGACGTTTGTGGCCCTTGACTTAAAGAAGAAACAAAGTACGTAAAGTAGAAGGATGTGGGTTCAAATCTCGCGTAAGGCTTGGTAATTTCAACTTGTAGTGTAGTTGATAATTTTATGCCTCTACTATTATTTAAGAACCTCGTCTCATCTCTTTCATTTCATTTTTTGAAGAGCTCGGGAATAAAAGGTGGTAACCTTCAAAGTTGTAGTTTTTTGTGACTTCAAAATTTTTGTACGCCTGCATCTGCTACCCATATCCTGTGTTTCTCAAATAGTCCAAATTATAGCTCACTCGACTGTTGCCAACCTTAGGAATTCCATTGGTGCAAAAATATTCACTTATATCTCGCAAACGTTTCACCGTGAGTTACTGTTTTACATCCGCATCCTTCATTTTTCTGTGGAAACAATTGCAAACAACAACTGCAAGCATTTGTCAAGAAAAGATGAGTACCTAAATGACTAAGCCTTACTGAACTTCGCCTTGTTTTTTTCTAGATTTTCTCCTTTCCATAGTAGAGAACTGTAGCAGTCATGTTGCAATTGGTTTCATTTATGTGTCGCTATAAGTAACTGCGTTCCTAGGTAATATCCGTGACACTTTGTAGGAAACTGACCCTGCTTCCTGTTCGAAAGTTGTTAGAAAGTTGTTTAATTGGTGACTAAATATACTCATGTAGTTAGAAGCTTGTTGATATAATAAGTATCTGTAGACTTCTCTTTAAATGCGATTAGATAAGGGAACTGTGTTTAAATCTATAATAACACTACATAATAATTACGATAATTAGAGCAACTAAATAGTACGTCCCTCGTCATGTTTGTTTTTACATACGTACCGACACAGTACTTGTTTCATTTAAGTATTTCGGATAAAAATAAATAATTCCCGATTTGGAATCAAGTTATTCTAGGGCATTTTTGGAAAGTTTTTGTTATGTGGATTCAAGAGATCTTAATGTGTAAACTTGTCAATTTTTGTTTCTTGACACATGCGATATGAAGAGGTTCTGAAGTGGCAGCTACTTTTTCTTCTTGTTGTCATCTACAACAAATGTAGTCATTGTCTCCAACCTTCCAATGATTTTCTCAATATTGTGACATACCAGACTGTCACACAATATTTTGATGGGAATTGGGGACAAGAATTTATTAAATTCTTCGTAAAAAGTGTAAATGTTGAGGGCATAGGCATGCAGGCAGGGCGTTCCTTAGCAACCAGGGAGGCAGAAGTAAATAAACATAGCGCGGCAAGTAACGGACAGAAGATTGTGATATAAGGGCATATAACAAGATATAGGATTGGTGGTAAACTATAATGGGGTATGACGTAGAAGGAAACTGGAGATTGTTTTGGTAAAACAAGAGACAAGAAGGTATGAAAGTTATGGAGGGTTGGACCTCGTAATATTTGGGAGAGGAGCTTTAGACCGCGTACCGTGCACATCGTAGAGGTAATTGTAAATGATAGATGCGGGACTTGGTGGAATTTTGCGGGAAATAATTGAGCAGTGAGGACTGATATTTGTGTGCATAATTCTATTGGGAACTTTGAATAATTCTGGCACCGGGAGTCGTAAGTGAAACAATTAATAAGTTGAGGAGGACATTGACCCGGCAGCGGACTGAGACCAAGATACAAGAGAGAAGATTGGTCGGAGAAGTGGATTCTTCCTGGCCTCATCGTCCAAGAGCGCGTGGATATATAAATAGTAAGTATAATAGCGCTATTTACAATTTTTACTACCGGTCAAAACCAAGGTGACATTTTATGTTACAAAGAATTAATCGATGAATAAACTTACAACGTTCTCATTTTGAAAAAGAAAAGCTGATTATCATTTCTTTAGCATCATTTCTTTGTGCAATCCATAGTTTAATAATTTCTTTCCAGAAACAAATTTCAGATTCTCCGCATCTTTTGTATGGAGAGCGGTTAGAATGATCGTTTGCTAGGAAGAAAGTAAGTACCGGCGACGATTATTTTCGTAAGAACCCAACCGGCAGAGCTAGTAGGATAATTATTTCCCTTTAGATGTGTTTGTGGGAAATTTAAAATCGCAACCCTTTCCTGGCGCCCAAAAACGATATAAATTCGGAAACAGGTTGCAGAAATAATTTAACAGAAACGGAGAGCGTTTCAATATATAACAGATCACTGGAATCTTTGGAGGTACACCATCGTCGCACTCGCAACATTTCTGCCATTATAATTATTTTGTTACAAGCGCTGTTCCAAAATATGATTCCCAATTTAGTCAAGGAATGGGGAGAAAAGTATTAGGCAAAGGAAATTTCTCCATAATTTCTGAAATCAAGTGGCCGGTTTGCGGAATAGCACCTCAAAGGTAATATTTATTGAAACTCATCATGGAGCTTACGTAATAAGCGCACTAGAGATCGGATGCGAGCTCGCTCCATCTCTTGTTTTCCAAACCCTTGTTCTTGGAACACTGGCGCTATTCAGCCTTTGAACATAAATTCTACGGAGAGCGTTCCTCTTCTGAGAAACATTCTTGGTCCTAATTATCCGCTTCCTGGAGACGTCAACAATTCCTCCATCGCCAACACCTACGTAACATCACCTAAGCTTCGCACACATTCGTCACTGTCACTGCCCCACTTTGACTCATCAGCACCGGTTACATTACTATTTCCTCCGTCATCTCCGCTGTTCTTACTAGGGCATCTGCAGGTGCGTGTATAATCCTCGTCATTCCTGTCACACCCACCTACTCTCGTCCTTCCGCCGCGGTTACCACTAACGTCGCCCCTGTTACTGCCGCTCCCTCCACAGCCCCGACACCCCTTCTGCCGCAACCACTCCTGCGTTCATACCCACAGTCGCTGCCCACTGTCTCAACTACCTTCTCCACTTCGTTGCCTCCCTGCCAGGCCTGCCGCCGCGCCATCTTTTCTCCAGAGCTTCCTGCGGCTGCCCGTACCATTTCAGGCCCTCCAAACCTTTGGCCGTCGTCTCCGCCACAACCACGCCCCCTCCCCCCTCCGTCCTCGCTCCTCACGCCTCCGCTCTCCACGCTCGCCGCTAATGACCGAGCCGCAATTCGATACTTCGCGTGGAGGCAGGCAAGTTGGGCAAACTGCGCCACGCCGCTCCGCCGGGGCCGCAGTGGCGGGGAGGGGAGGAGGGGTGGGGGCGGGGCCGGGACGGCGCGAGGACATGGCGAAGCGGGGGCGGGGATCGGGGCCGAGTGTTTGTTCGGGCGCGCCTCCGTGTGCCGCTGGCTGTTGACTCTTGAACGCCCTCGCCCCGCCCCCTCGCACCGCCCACTCGCCCCGCCCCAGCTCTTCCTCGCGCCGCCCTCCCGCGTCCCGTTCCATCCGGGCTGCTCCTCGCTCCGCCTCGCCCGCTGGTTGCTTACGAGGCGGCTCTAGACTCCGCCAATAGTTTTGTGAGCAATGAATTGCGTCGTTACCTGAAATTGCGGATTCTAAGTGATTCAGGAAATCTACATTTCCTGAAATGTGCGTTTTATTGGAACTAAAGGCAAACTGTAATGAAATACTCTATTGCTGGCTATAAATTTAGAGCTCGAGAAGCTAAAAAGTGGTCGTAAACCATAATTTCTTCTTCAACACTTCTGTTTCCTGTCTTACATTTGAGCTTCGAATGACAGAAATACCTGTACGTCAGGATTTTTAGAACATTGTATTTATACAAACTATTTTGGAATATCCCTAAGAACTCTCTTGGACAAAGTCCTTCTTTCCTTCTTTTCATTACATCAAGGATCAGTATTGGTATTGAACATGTAATGTTTACCTTTTTGATAAAATGTTTTACACATGTTTGTGCGTGGTCAGCAATACATGGATTCTAAGACTTAAAATATATTAAAAGAGCCAGAGAACATTCTAAAGAATAAATAACAATTAATAAATACATTTATAAGAAATCGTTTCGTTTGTTTCGTTCATGTTAATTAATGAAAGTGTACAAATACTGGGAAATTAATTACTAACGTCAATTAGTAAATGGAGATTTTTCCTCGAAAATGATAAGATCTCTCTACCTCCTCATCCTAACACTTGAACATTCAGTCACAAAAGAGCAGTCATATGAACCGGGACCTGCAAGAGCTTCTGTAAGAAGCTTTGCTTCGAACAGTTTCCTCGAAAGCATTTGTTTTTCGAGGCTAAGTGGCTCTAAACTCGTGTCTTCAAACAAAACGAGATTTGGAATACATTTTACTTATTTTGATATTTTAAACAATATTTATTTTCATTATCATTCTCAAACTAGCGCGAAATCAACAGGGGTTTATTCAGTTTGGTTAAGATCGTTCATATGGTTTAGGCGCTAGTAGTGTTGACAGACAGACAGACAGACGGTCGGACGGTCGGACGTTTTGAAAAGAAACAGCACCTTTTTGGTATCAGGGGACCCAAAAATGTGTGTTTCCGTTGAAATCTCGAAATCGACTTTCCGCAGCATTACATAACTTTCTCTACGTATGTATACGAGGAAGTAAAAAAGGATTTATTTCTATTGTCTAGAATTTTATTTAAGTATTCACGAAGATCTGATCACACACATTTACCAGTCAGTAACTGTAGTCAATATAATTTTATATACTGTTTCAAAACATTAAAAATTGCTGTGGCTACTTACACTGGTATCTCTACATCATTCGCAAAACTTTCTTTTGCGACAAAAAGATAGGAAGGAGATGGTGGCCTTAACTTGATAATGAAATAAAGAAAATTTTGGAGGAGAGAGGGTCAGGGTTACTCTCAATAAAATAATATTAAGATAAAAGGAAACTAAAATGAAAGACGGTAAGAAGCAGAGTGTATGAGGGAATTGAGGAAAAAGGAGGGTGTGATATAATGATTGAACAAAAGGGCTGAATATTGAATTAGAGAATAAGAATGGGGACGGAGGGAAGACAGAATTGTAGGTCATGGATAACAGGCGCAGTTGCAAAAAGGGGGATACGACTCTAGACAAAACATAGTAGGAGAAAAGGCAAAGGTTTCAAAAGAAAGATCGAATGTTAAGAGTTGATCAAATAAAAATGAGAGAGATAAAGTAGAATGATAAAAATAAAAATGAATGCGATGTGTAAAAACAATATAAAAAGTAGATGTACCATAAAACTAAGTCTACTGTGTCTTATTTACATCATTATTAAATGACTTCACAAACCATCATATCACGCAACTTCTTTATACCGAGTAAAACTGATACCCCGAACCACGAAAACGAACCAATCTATCTTCGAACAAAAATCTGATCTGAGGCGACCTCATCGTATTCCATTTCCTGTCTTCCTCCACGAGATCACAGCCACTTCGAGAACATGCGGAATTCTTTTGTAGGAATTCCGGGCTTCCAGAGACGATTCGACCTCATTTTCCGCAAAAATATCTCCCCCCTCCACGGCGCCCGCTCGCCCTCCCTCTCGAAGCAGAGCGCCGACGCCCGCGGCAACGCAAGCGCCACCGGCCCCAGCGGCATCGGCGGCGCCAACAACGGGCGCGGCGCGGACGTGGAGATAAGGCTGCCCGAATTGATTAACCCGCTCAAAACTTTTTATTTCGCTGCACAAAACCCGCCGCCGCACGCTCTGCCCGTCGGCGTTTCCCCCTGCCGGCACAGTTTCTGCCGCTTTAGTCACTTCCATCCCCTTCCGACTGGATCGCTGTTGCCTCGTTCGTTGAAGCTTCCACTATCGTAACGTTTCCTTCTCTCTTGCTGTGTTCGTTGTGGACACTCTTTCTGCAACCTTCATTACTGTTGCCAAGTCTACCGTATGTTTGTTGCTTCAGCTTATGTCTCGCCTGTCTGTGCTTTCTCTGCCCCTAACTCCACATTGCACACCATTCTTCCTCTTCGGACTTCCCGTAATATTGATTTGTTTTCTTCCTCGAAATTTTCAGCGTCACTGTGAGACAACCACTTGTACGTTTCTATAGCCCCTGCCTAATCTTCTTCGCCTTTTGCCGACTAGCTCAAGTATTGTATTCATCGTTTCTTGCCATTTCTATGGTTCTTTCGTGTCTTATTTTCATTGTTTACTGTCCCACCACCATGTTCTTATATGTTTTCGAAGACGTTGCCATATCTCTTTCCATTACGTCTTTCCCAGTTCCTTCTATTATCAAGTTCTTCTATTTACTCTTCATACTCAGTCTCCACTTCGTTGGCTTCGTGAGATCTCCGCTTTTTTCTCCGCCCCCCATCGCTCTGCATTTTCTCCACATTTTACCACGACTTTCTTCACTATTTCCATCATTTATCACCTTAATCTGCGACCTTACCCCTTATTCCTCTTTTCCTGCAGTCTCTACTATTCCGCTTCTTTCACGGCGTTCCCCTCTGGTCCCACTTTCACGATCTTCGCAACTCGAGCACTCGCGCCTCATCCTGGCGCGCTCCTCCATCGTCGCCTCCGCTGCTCCTCTCTCCTCGCCTGACGTATCGGGTGCATTACACAGATCGATACAACGTGCGCGGGGGAGGGCGCGCGATTTGCAAGTCAATGCCGGTGGCGGGAAGTTTAATGCGCTCAGCCGCGTGGGCGGCGGCGGCGGCGGGGGCCGGATGGCTGGCGGGCGGCGGTTGGCGACGGGCAGAGGCCGGGGATCGACGCCCGTTGCTGCCGACGAGGAGAGCAGCGAGGGGCTCTTGTGTGGGGTTTGGATGGAGGCGGATCAGGCAAATGCGCTATTAGCGAGTGATTCGTAATAAGACAGGTTCCATGGCTCAAGGGAGGCGTTTGTGTGAATATTAGTTTTCTTTAGACTAGGAAAACACGTCGAGGATAATGTTTGCGTAAGAACATAAGAGGCTCATTGCAGAGAGTAAGTGATGGCAGAGAAAGTAGTTTTTACATATTTTAAATTCGAAGTTATGCATTAACTAACTAAACTAAAGTGCTGAAGATTTTTGTTATAATAGAGCCATGTAGTGATTATCGCTGCTATTCTTTTTTTTCTTCTATGCAAAGTTTGTTTTACTTGGGAATGAAACAATGTATCGCATATTATTAATATAAAATGTCTGTGTGATGATGTATAATAACAATAATGAAACTAGTTTAAATTCAATTTTGTCACAATGATAATAATTTTAATAATGGTATTCAGATAAGGAATAAAGTACTCTCAGAATACAGTTAGTAAATAGAGCAACTGAAAGGAGAAGGATTTTATGGAATCATATTGAAATACGTGATCCACACGGTTGAAAAGAGAATATATAAGTAGTCTACAAAATGCAGAGAGGAAATAAAATATGAGAGTGTCGAAGGATTCTCAAACAAAAATTTTTAAAAAAGAGTGTGGAAGAAATGAACCAATGATAAAAGAAACACGACCAAGTGGTTATAGAAAGGGAGTGAAAACAGGCAATGAAATGTCACAACGAACTCCAAACGGTATTGTTAACGAAAACGAGCAAAAACGACCCGACGTTCTTTGAATACATCGCTTATTCCCTTCACGACCCAAACCGAACTTTTGCAAGCAAGGAGTGCTTGGGCGGCGGTATCGGCGGCAAACAAACAAGGGCGTCAGAGCAATGACACGGCCTCCCCTCCCCGGCGGCGGAGGGGGCGGTGCCTTCGGCGCGTGGGGCATCTCGTTGAGGCGACCGACGCTCGGGGAGGGGCAGAAAGTGGTAAGAGAGGAGCGACCCCGTGGCGGAGGAAGTGTGGGTGAAGCAGTGGGTGTGGTGGGACGGGAGGGAAATCGGAAAGTGGGGAGGTTGATTGATTGATTGATTGATTAATGTTTCCGGGCGCGTCAACTGGTCTGGTCATTAGTCCCGTTAGTGTAGTCCATATGTTTTCTCGGGAGATGGTGGTGATCATCTCCCGTTGGATCCGGCGCCGACCTACCGTCGGCTAGTGGGGTTTCCCCTTAACCAGGACTCTCCCACCAGCGGGGCACCGCCCCAGTCGGGACAAGCTCTACGCTCCCAACCGGTCTCCCGGAATATGTGGTAGTGTTGTGCATGTTAGTGTAAGTGTGTGTGTAAGGGGAGAGGATAGGAGAAGGAAGAGGAAGGACAGATCGCGCTGCAGTCCGTGGCCCGTTTGATAGGGTACTGCTCCGGCATTCGCCTGGTGTTAATGGGAGAAACCACGGAAAACTACCGATCAGAGCAGCCGGCCTCTAGAATTCTCCTCCAGACAGCGACCGAATTCGACCTAGCTGAAAAGCGAGTGTCGAAAATCCTGCCACCGTCAGGACCTGCCGGTCAGAGCCGCTGCAGTGACATGAGTTGATGCACTGAGCTACCGCTCCCGGTGTGGGGAGGTTGGAAGGAGAGGCAGGCCAGGGGGCGAGGTGGTGGGAGGAAGCTCCCATTGGGAAAAGTTGCTCCTCCCGGAGGCGTCTCCGACGCGCAGACGCCTCCGGCGGCGGCGGCGGCGGAGGTAATAAGCGATCCGCGGCGCGGGGCGTCCCGCGGGGGCGTGGCGATGGATCGGAGAGGGGGACGGGGCTGGCTGCTCTTCGCATGAGCGTCACGCCCCCGTTCGCGCCGATAACGGCGGCGCTGGCGCGGCCATCAGAAACAATCAGCCCGAGCGGCGTCGGCGGACGGGAATTACTTAAAAACTTCGCAAGGCGGATCCGCCTAAGTGAGTTTGCCGGGCGCTGCGGGCGCGGGAGGCTGCACGCCGCCGGAGCCGAGGGCGGATCTCCGGGAAGGGCTAGTAATTAGGGCGAGTAATTGAGGAGACAGCGGGGGCAAGTTGTTGGAGAGGAGTTGCGGGGAGTGGTTGAAGATTGTGATTCGAGGGATGGGTAAGCATGTTGGATGGAGCAGTTCGAGAAACGTGTCGAAGATACGAGACCTAGAGACGTGTCGAGGGCACGGGTGGAAGGAACGTGACTTACGACACGCTTCGGATGTAACACGCAGGATGGAATGCGTGAGATGGGACGTGGCGGAAGAAATATTATCGTAGAAGTCGAACAGCTTAGAGGAATGCCTTAGAATTGGAGGAGAGAAGATTCTGTAGGTCAGAGGAGATAGTCAGATTTTAATGCGCACCTAGTGTAAGGATATGAAGCGGTAACCGGAAGGGCGGCAGCGGATGAGAAGCTGGGTTTGGACCGATTGCGCGGGCGCGGGCGCGGGCGACGGGCTGGGCCCAAACGCCGAGCAGCGAAGCCCAGCGGGCCGGGGGAGGGGGAAGACGCGAGCCGGTCCTAAGACCCGCGCATAATATCCCCGGATTAGCCGCGCTGCGGAATCCGCTTAGCCCGGGCGGCGCGGGCGGAGGTGGCCGTCGATCGCGTTGCGGCGCGGCCACCAGGCGGCGCCACCCTCGCCCCCGGCGCCGTCGCGCGAAGCCAGTCCAAGAACGAGAGAATGTAGGAATGGTTGAAGCATTCGTCAAAGTGATTGGGAGGGGGACAATTTATGATACAGTTAAAGAGAGAATTACGTATTAGAAGAAAGTAATCGTTTTCACTTTTAGAAAGCTTTTATAAAATCCAACTATTTATTATCAGTAGTGTAAAGTCAGGTTGTACGATACTACGGCGAAAATTACAAAAAATATATGTTTCTCTTCACCTTCAAATAAATCTTATTATGTATAAGGAAATATTGAAATTTATTATATATGTATATATGTATATATATATATATATATATATATATATATATATATATATATATATATAAAATTAAGAGAGATTGTGTGAAAAATATTTTAAAGTAAAAATAAATGTAAGCTCGAATTAAGTATTTAGTGAAATGTAGACTGTGTGTTTGGAAGCTGAGAGGCATCAGGGGAAGAAGACGTGTTTGGAAACAGAAATCTACAACAATGAATAAAAATTCAAATGGTAAAATTAAAGTGTTTACAATTTTTTTTTTAAATATTCACTAGATTAGCAGTTTTCAATGGCTTAGCTGCTATCTTCAGATGTGGCAAATCCGTTGTATAAACCAATAATCTAATATATATTCTACAAATTTTGTTACCGGGAAACAAGATCTAAGGATGGTTGGAAATATATTAAAAGCTGCTTATCGAATAAAAATGTGGGTAGACACAACATCCTTCATTTAAACTATTCTAACGCCAGCACCTTGTCACCAATAAATCAATATAAATTCACTTCAACTATTCAAAATGAAATTCACTTCACGTATTTCGTACTGCACATTTTTTTAGCTGTTTACGGACGTAATATATCCATTAGTATAGTTCTTTTTAGAGTGGTTCAACATAATGTATCCAAACAATTTTCAAAGGAACTTATTCTTTAAGCCCTATTTTAGAGTGCGGTTCGAATATAATATAAATTAATAAATGAGACATAGCGTTTGGGATAGATGAAAGTTCACGGGCAGTTAATTACGAATTCCGAAATCTGAGTATAACACATGTAAATGAAGCAGAAGTGAATGTGCAGGAGACTACGAAATATGACAGAGTTTATCGCGCGTGTTGTTGTGTTAGATACTTGTGCGATCCACAGATCTCCAGTCAAACAAGAAGCAATAACCCCTGTCCGCATGCACGAAGCAGTAAATACCTGCCACGCACCAGCAGACAATGAACAGCACGCAACGCCAGCGAAGCGACGAGGCGCGCCTTGCCAGGGGGGCGGGGCAAGGGGAGGAAAAGGTCTGCGGTGGCCCCCGGGCCAGGCCGCAACGGAGCAGCGGCCGGCAGACGGGACGGGTGGGGCGAAGGCCGACAAGGGAAAGGGGGAAAGGGAGGGGGGGGGGAGGGGGAAAAAAGGGGATGGACGAGTTGAAAAGTGGTCGGGACGGAAGGGGGGATGGGGGGGGGGCGTTGCCGGGGCGGCTCAGACGGATGCGGCATCGATCGCGCCTTCGCCCCCACCGCCCCCACCGCCCCCACCGCCAATTAGCCTTGCGAGGCCAAAGCGCCGTCGGGGTCGCGGGCGGCCGGATGATCCGTGCTTTGTCCGACGAACTGCTCGCTGCCGTCGCCGCCGCCGCCTCCGCCACCACTTCCCCTGCGTTTGCGCTCCGGCCGCGTCGGCCGCCTCAACAGCCGTCACTTTCTCTCGCCTGCCATTGACAATGCTGATACTAGGCGGCGCCCGTCTCTGTGTCTACTGGCATCTCTCAAAATTGGTTTGCTATTGCTATTTGCTAGTTTGTGGTTTTTTCATGTTTTTCATATCGCTGAATGCATTTTACAATTTCATTCACTTTTATTTTCTCAAATTTGCGTACTTGAAGAGAAATCGTGTTTTAAAATATAAGATTTATAAGATAATTAAAATTGAACTGTTAAATGAAGGTGTCTTTATCGATGGCTCTTGGGCATTGGAGATTATTGCCAAAAGCATGTAGTTCAGAATGGAGGTTTTGGGAACCCTGTTCTCGATTAAACGTGCCTTGCAGAGCGCTTCCACCGTTGATATTGGCCGAATCCTTCTCCATCGCTGTACAGATGATCCAGCCTTTGACCACCCGCTGGCAGTCGCTCAACCCGCCTGCGTTGCTGCCGGTTCCGTGGCGCTTTAAACTCCTATGAAGTCTGACCCTTCGATCTCACTCCTCTGTCAGTGACAACGCTGAAGTAGCGTAGTTGCAGTTGGTTCCTCTGTGAATGCATGAAGCCATGTGCCCTGACAACCGGAGAAGGAACCGAAAAGTAGCTGACTACGCCTGTGAAATGTGACTGGTGGTCGAGGGAGAGTGATACAGATTCAGGCAGCACAGGAGTTAAAAGGGCCACGGAATTCGCATCCACGAAGGTGGGGCATACAATTTCAACAAATAATGAATTAGTAGTTCTTTGAATGCACACAAATTACTCCATTGGTTAAAACCCATTGTAGTGTAGTAAGTAGTAGTGTAGTAAGTGTGTAGTGTAGTAGATAATAATAATAATAGTAATAAAAATAATGATTATTATTATTATTATTATTATTATTATTTAGTATCGTCATTTTACTTTTAATGAAGTTGTGAAACAACGAAAATATTTATAGCCTTCGTTAATAACCATTTTGTTGATGAATATTCAATCCAACATGTTATATGTAATCGACCTTGGCAAAATTAATAGTACCCTCTATATTATATTTCACTGTACCTGTGCAATAATTTTTCTCTTAGAGAAGTGTATCTGGGTTAACAAACAACAACTAAATGGTAATCGAAGCATCAGCTGCTATTTAATCATTCGGAATCTCTTCTATAATTAAATGTGCCTTAATGGATGGGCTAATTCGAGCGTTGGGTAGAAAACCTCTGGCAGTTACTCTGTTCTCTCTCTTCCGCTTGGAGTTCTACTCGCTCGCAATGACGTCAGCACCTGCACTACTGCTAATCCTGAAAATATTTTCGTAGGCCTGTATCTATTAGGCTTTCGAACGTATCCATTAGCCCCCACAGGCACAATAGCTCTAATCTTGTACAGGTAGCCCACTACCCGGTGGACAGGTAAAACTCATTCTGCTTACCTACTGTACGTTTGTTCATGTACCTTTCTTTTGTGTAAATGTTCACCTCCTCTCAGTAGTATCATCTAGTTTAACACTTTTTTTCACACGTTTTCTATGGTAATGTGTGTGTTCTTCCAGATCTATTATTTTTATAAGAGGAATGGGGAACAAAAAGAAGAATGAGGAATGACGAGATTTCGAAACAAAGGAAATAGAGAGGAAAGAAAGGAGCGAAGAGAAAAACGAGTACACGTATCCTCTGTGTTAACATCACGTCCCTTAATTGAGTCCATCATAACGCATGAGGGCGGCCGAAGCGAGAATCCTCCACATTTCCGACCCTCCTACAACGGGATTACCCCACTTACGGCAACCCGTTTCGCCTCCCCCTCTCTTATCGCCACCAACGCCCCCCTGCACCACCGCCCTCATCACCGCCTGAACGTCCGCCCTCGCGCCCTTTGTACCCGGCTGGGGCGACCGTCGCGCCGCGTCGCGTCGCATCGTGGATGGCGGGAGGCGCCACGCAGATCTCCCGGGCGTTGGAAACAAATAGAGGCGGCGGCGCGAAACGGCACGTGGGCCAATCGGCGCGCGGCGGTACTTCATCGCGTCGCCATGGCGACCGCTTTGTTGCGCTCGTCAGGGAATGGTCCCGCACCGTCCATGTGCGTGCCAGGCCGACTCCACGCACAAAGGTAGGGTTCGCCTCGCCACCTTCCTGGACCTAGCGCTGGAATGAACGTTGCGGAGCTGAATGCGATCTTATCTGCCGATCTCAAGAAGATACTCTGCGGCTTCATGTGTTTTCGAGCAATGGCATCAATATTCTTCGCTTAGGGTGTGGTCTTCAGTCAGCACGATTTCGTTCTTTAGAGTTTTCGTATTGCGAATGAAAGGACTTTACTCAAGCAGCTAAGAGACGAGAGAAAGTTTTATTTTGAGTCCGGAAGAGGTGTGTATACTCAATTGAGTTGTAGGCATTGCAATGACCGAAAGCGGCTGATGTCTTATCGACCAGATGTTATTTTGTTTTTAGTTGAAATAACACTTTTTTGTGTCCAAATATAAATGTTTATCCGCGAATTTTAGAAAAGTGAAAAATATGTTTTAAGTTCTATTTCGATCTCAAAATCAATGTACAAAACAGAAACATACACTATATATTTGAAGTACCTATTTGGTACTTCAAATATATTTAATTCTTCTTTTGTTGTGTATGTTGATTTAATTTCTTAAGACAGATAATATATCGTCGAAGGTGTCTGCCCTCAACTCGCATGTCATCCCAAGAAAACCCTCAGAAATCCCGTGGGTGAGATGTACACGAAGGTAATTGTCAAGAGGGGTTCCCAGGAATACCCCAAACAGATTCTTAGGATACGTGAAATGAACTGGAAATCCATAATTGTTTACCTTCTGTATAGATACAAACAGAATTATGTTTTCACACGCGAGTATTTGAGAATAATGTATGGCCCCGCGTTATCACACTTACTCTATTGCTTTGGCATACCTTTCCTGCCGTCCAGTTCGCCGCGGGGCGACGGGCGCTGACGTCACCGACGAGACGCCTGCTCCCGGACGCCGCGCCCACCCCCCTCCCCCTCGAGCAACATTCCGTCGCGCTTCCGGGGCATTCCTGGCCCGCCCGGCGCTCTGCGCGCTCCCCGCATACCTGTCGCCCCGCCCCCACTTGCGCCCCCGACGCGACCCCGCGCGCTTCATAACCGCCCTACCGCTCTCCCCTGCACCCCCTCCATGCCTGCGTCCCCGAATCTCCGTTCCGCCTCACCATCCCCCGCCCTCCCCGCCCCTCCGCCCCCGCCCCTCCGTTCCCGCCCCTCCGTCCCCATCCGTCCGTCCCCGCCCCTCCGTCCCCGCCCCTCCGTCCCCGCCCCTCCGTCCCCGCCTCTCCGTCCCCGCCCTGTCCCGCCCCGCCCGCCCCCCCGCCCTCCCCCCGCCCCCCCACCCGCCGTCCCCGCCCCCCGCTCCCCCCCTCCGTCCCCGCCCTCGTCCCCGTCTTCGTCCTTCCATCCCTCCCTCACCACAACCACCACAACATCCTCGTCTTTCCAGTACCATCTCTCCTTTCTCTGGCTTTCGTCCTCGCCCCTACACGCACTCCACTCTTGCCCCTCAGGTCTGTTTCTCGAATCCGTTCCCGCTGTCCCGGACTGCGCTACCCGTTGCATCACTGCTCCTTCCCTACGTCGACTTTGCGGGACTCCGCAGGGCAGCCGCAGCTAGCGGATTAGCGTTCGGAGAAAAGCAGACGGGCGACGGGCGCTGTAAGCGTTAAACGAATAAGTCCGTGAGGAAGGCGCATACAACAAGGGCAGATTTCGTCCGTCGAGTTTTTTTGTTGCCTTGGCTCGTTTGGGTTAAAAATACTAGCTCTGAGAAGATAATCACATTTATTTTCACGGTAGAAGCTTTTCGTCTGGAATATCATCGCATCGTCTCAATGGATATATTTTCTGATTCATATTTTATTTCTGTTTAATGTAAGTCAATTATATTGAAATTATTCGTGCAGAGAAGAGGATAAGTAGTTAACAAAAACAAATATTTTGGTTATTGTTTGTGAGTGTTATAATTTTGAAAAAAACTGTTCTGAAATTTTCGAAATGTTCTTTCATCCATCAACAGTCGTTTTAGTTATTGAGGCTCACAGTTGGGCGGTTGAGGTTCTTTCCTTTATTCTCTGTAATCTGTTTTGAGGAAAAATTGCAAGTAATTCTTTCTCCTATATCAATTGTTTATCAAAGGAATAAACAAACATTTAAATAACAAAGTTTCATAAAATTCCTAGAATAAAAATTGCATTTAACGCAGCAATTTGTTTCCGATCTTTGAAATCCCATGACGCGTGATCCCATCCGCATTCTAAAAAAGAGAAAGTGGAATTAAATGGCAATTTACTTTGTTATATGATTAAAAGAGATGAAAATAAAATTGACTTACATTTTGGATTGCTGGATTGGAATTTATTAATTAATGGTATTATATTGATTCAACGTATCCTTGGCATTATAGACATTAATAGATAAGAAAACAGTAATCAATAAGAGGCAGACAACACAAGTTGTAATAAAAAGCACTTACAATTATGTTTCATTCTCGAAACTGTGGTTCAACGTTTCGCGACTTTTTGTATCGCTTCTTCAGGTACTGTCTGTGAAACAAGAATTTTACACTAGATTAAATAATAAATATAAAAATAAACGTAAAAACATAATTAACAAATACCCATAAGTACAAAGTACAGCGATGTTTTGAGTCTCACCTTGTTCCATTGCCACAAAAATTCCTTCGTAAAAATTTTTTATTACATGTGGTGTCTGCCTTTTATTAATTCTTGCCTTATCTATGATTGTCTATAATACTAAAGATACTTTGAATCAGTAAGTATCTGATTAGACAATCTACAAACTATTCTAAGTGTTATAATAGTATTATACTTTTATGGATTTTTTTATTTCATGATCAATTAAATCACCGCATGGTTTGATTCTGGAATAATTCTGGTAGTAGTCACTTTTCACTATGTATCAACTTAGCGAACTTCTTCATAACATAAATAACATTTTGGGATACAGGTACTACGTAACATATCCAGATACTATATAACACACTCGTTCATACGTGCTAACATGAGACGTGCTTTACACATTTAAAGAAGGCATATTTCTGAACCACCCAAAATGATTCTTCAGCGTCCTTCCCAAGAAACCACTCGAAAATGATTGCTAACGAGCGAGAAAATAGCTTGCTTTACGTAAAATTTCAACTTTGGAAGTTTCGAAAACTGTTCTTTCATTTTACGCAACTTTGTTCATGCTTTCGTGAAAGAGACAAGTTTGTAATGGTACACTGAGTAAAAGGAATATACCATCTCTAGTCTCGACGAACTCCTTGCAGAAGTTAACTCGTGCGATAAGTATGGATTTCTTGCCTAAATTTGGTAATGCGATAAGACGAACTTACAAGTATTTTCTCTTTCGAGAGAGAAATGTAACTTCTTAGTTTCGAGTAACGCTTCAAATGTGAACACGACGTTTACGGCAAAGCTTCAGTAATTAGGAAGTTATTAGCTAAAACAAATAACTTCAGCAACGCGAATAACTTCACTTTTAATTACTACAGAAATAAAAACGTGACATTCTTTATGCAGTCTTAAGAATCTCTCATCGGTAGCCACTGCAACGCCTCGAACCGGGAGGTCCGAGGGGTTCGAGTCCCGACAGCGGCAGGATTTTCAACACTAGCTTTTCAGCTAGGTCGAATTCAGTCGCTGCCTGGAGGAGAATTCCAGCGGCCGGCTGCTGTGATCGGTAGTTTTCCGTGGTTTCTCCGATCAACACCAGGCGAATGCCGGAGCAGTACCCTACCAATCGGGCCATGGACCGCGCGCGATCTGTGCTTCCCATTCCTCGTCCTATCCTCTCCCCCTTACACACACACTTACACTAACATGCACTACACTACCACATATTCCGGGAAGCCAGTCGGGAGCTTAGTGCTTGTCCCAACTGGAGCGGTGCCCCGTTGGTGGGAGAGTCCTAGTTAGGGGGAAACCCCACTAGCCGACGGTAGGTCGGCGCCGGATCTCGCCATTCAGCGGGGGAAGGTCACCGCCATCTCCCAAGGAAATACTTGCACTACACTAACGGGTCTAATGACCAAAGCAGTGGACGCGCCCGGAAACACGAACCAAACCAAACCAATCATCGGTAGCGGCATGTTAAAGCACAGGGAAAGAGTCACCGGAATATGTGTAGAAATGCGTAGTGGAACCACCTCGCCAAGTGTGAACAAATAGAGAGAGAAAATCTGAGACGGCTCACTTGCCAAGAGGGTGATGCGTCTAGGACGAACTTGCGCATCTCTTCATCCACCCGGCAGCGGGATGGCCGCGTGCGTATCTTTCCCACCCCGACTCACCCGGCGCCCTCGACGCCCTCCTGGCCTCCCCTCCCTCGTCTTCCTTCGACGGCGCACTTCGCTCACTGGGTCCGAATCGTGCAAATGGCGTAAAAACAAATTATGAAACTGTTTACGCTATATCTGTACGCGTTGTAGCAAATTATTAATGGATGAATGAGAATCCGTATCTTACGATATAAAACTATTGTTAAGTTTCCAATAAAATAGCGAAGATTTCATTTTTGATGTTCGCGTTTAAGGTAATGACGAGATGACAATGATCCAAACCTATCGTGGGCGAAGTTCCTTGTTTCCGAATTCCATATTTTTATTTGATGATGACTGCTTGAGGATTTTTCCTAAAAGTCAGCGAGAAACGTACGACATCTGAAAATTCGCCGTCACATGTAGAATGACCCTTGTAACACAGGGAGAATTCAGAAAGGCAACCATGTGCTTAGAGAGGAAGCATATTTGACATGCGATATTGATAGCAAATACTCTTCACGTTGTTTTCTTTGTCTTGGTGGATGTTACAAAAGTGGCATTGTATTTGATGTAATGTGTGAAAACTCGGAAAATGTGCTTTGGTCTCCCGCTACACTTTTCTTAATTGTTACACCAAGTGTCATTTCTATTTGTGAAAATATGTGGAAAACTTCGAAAACGACCGGGAGTGATGACTCAGGGCATCTACCGATGTCATTGCCTGTGACCGGGAGATCCTAGTGTCGAGTAGCGGTAGCGGCACGATTTTCGACCCTAGCTGTCAGCTAGGTCGAATTAAGTTGCTGTCTGAAGGAGAATTCTAGCGGCCGGCTGTTTTGATCGGTAGTTATTCGTGTTTTCTCCGATCAACACCCGGCGAATGCCGGAGCAGTTCTCTAACAAACGGGCCATGGATCGCGCGTGATCTTTCCTTCCTCTTCGTTGTCCAATCCTCTCACTTTACTCACTCACTCTTACACTTTCATGGACTACACTAACACATTCCGGGAGACCGGTCATGAGCTTAGAGATTGTCCTGGCTGATGGGAGTGTCCTGGTTAGGGAAAACTACGCTAGCCGACGTTAGGTCGGCTCCGGATATCGTCATCCAGCGGGGGAAGACCACCGCCACCTACCTCGAAAAAACATGCACTACGATTTCGTCTAATGTCTCTATTTATTTATTTAGTCAAAAACAGTCAAAAACTGTATGTGACGTATGGGGGAGAAAATCATCTGCGCACGCTTTTTTGAGTTTCAGAATCCCTTCCCAACAATTTAACTATTAATAGTTGAAAGATGAAAAATAATAATAATAATAATAATAATAATAATAATAATAACAACAACAACAACAAATTTTAAAAAGCGGGAGATTAACATTTCCAAAACTAGATATTTTCGTTGCCTAGTAGTTGTCTCGTAGTTGACACACCCAGAATCATTAGCAATCAATGAATCAGCTTTGAAAACGTGCTTTGGTCTCCCGCCCCTTCCGCCCCCGTTGAGTGTAACTGGGTCCACTGTGCGCCCTGCGACTCGGAGGGCGCGGGCGCGCGCGAACAACTTTTCGGCGCCGCGGCACGTGTAACGGCGCGGAGGAGCAGGTCGGGGAGGGGGGGGAGGCCGCGGGCGCGCGCTGCTGACGGATGGCCCACCCCGCGGCCGCCGTAACGCCCGGCGGGGGGGCCGCCGTCGGCTCTGCTGCCCCCCCCCCCCCATCCGCCTCCTCCGTCGTTTCCGTCTCCTTCCTGTTCCGTCGTTCTCACCTTCGCTATCGCAAGCACCTGTGCCCTTTTCTTCCGTCCCCCAGCGAATGCTGGAGTAGTACACTAACAAACGGGTCACGTACAGTTAAAGATTCCTCTTCCTTGCTCTTTCCTCACCTCTTACTAACTACACTTACACATACGTACAGATTTCTAGGTATATTGGACACCTGGTCGGGAGCTTAGAGCTTGGCTCGGCTGTGACAGTGCTCCAACAGAGGACTGTCCCACAAGACGACTTGTAGGTGGGTGCCGGATCTTACCATTCACTGGGAAGGAACACCGCCACTTCTGGCGATAAAGCATAACAATGAAAGGACGACCATGGCAGTTGAAGTGCCCGGAATCATAAATCAATCTCTCAATCTTCGTTCCCGCCTTGTACCTCGCTTTCACCTCCGCCCTCCTCAACACGCCGCACCTCCACTCATTCCGTCCCCGCGTCCATCCCCACCTCCTGCCTCCGTCCAACACCCCCTCCCCCCCCGCTTCCCCCGCCCAACCCCCGTCCTGCAAGTCTTCCAGCAACACGGCACCGAGTTCCGCAGCCTTCAACTGCGGCCCTTGAAATTGGGCCTCGTCATCTCTGCACTTCGTCCACTGCTGCCACGTACGCGAACAAGACCCACTAATGAAGTCCATAATAATATTTCTGCCTTACTTGGCTGTTTACGTTCTGACTTGAGAGTGCAATAATTCCATACGTAATTTGAATCATTTTAGTGTAAAATAAGAAAATACGTGGATCCGTTTCAACATAAACTTCATAAATAAATGTTTTCAGATTGAAAATAGCTTCATACTGGAACGGAACTTCGAAACTGTACTGCGCGTTATAATGTATAGTACATGCATTACATTGTATATAGGTATTTCCATTATTACTACGCGTTTATTAATAAATAAAAAGATAACCATATGTTAAAACTAAACAGAATATAAAATTTTTTTTATATTCAACTTAGTTTCAACGTATAAATATTGTTTAATTTTTACTCGTTACTGTAAACCCTTACAGCGGAGCAAATACTTTCCGAGGAGCGAAATCCCAAATATGTAAAATGAGCAAAAATGATTTACTTTTCAGTTTACGTACAAAGAAATTTCATTCGTGATTCTCTTGGGAATAATAATTCCCTGTGGTAATGTAGTGCATGAGAGGGTAAGTGTATGTAAGTAAGAGGAGAGAATTAGACAAAGAAGAGGAAGGGATGAACGCGCGCGGTTCGGGACCCGTTTGTTAGGGCACTGGCCCGGCATTCACTAGATGTTGATCGAAGGAACCTCGGAAAACTGTCGAATAGAGCGGCCGGACGCTAGAATTCTCCTCCAGACAGCGGCTAAATTCGATCTAGCTGTCCAGGTAGTGTCAAAAATCCTGCCACCATCGGGAATCGAATACTATGACCTCCGACTCAAAGGCACTGCGGTGATATCAATTGATGGTCTGAGTCACTTTTGTTGGTGCGCACTAATCAATATTTCATAGCATCTTCAAATGCTTCTTTTCCCCCCTTTTTGGTTGAACAATTTCATATCCGCAGTACCAACGGTATTGTGTTTTGTGCCGATGACATCTTATAAATGGTAAAATCCTGCATATTGTCGTAGCGTACTGTTTATGCTCCGTATTAGTGCCTCTAGTCACTGAGAATTTTGAGAATGAACGATTCTAAAGGGTCATCTGTGCAAGGAATTTTGATGAAATTTTGAGGAATTTTGAAAACGCTTCATACATTTTCCCAAACAGCTCTGAAATTCTAGAAAATCGTCTCCATTCTCACCTCCCTTCATTCCGACTAATTTGCGCTTTTTCTTACCAAAAGTATATTAAATATCTTCTCTCGTAATTGCCTTCACCAAAATTAGTACTTTACACTTTATGTTGATAGATTTTTCACTTAAAAATTTGTCTTATAAATGGTTGTTATTACTATTATTATTATTATTATTATTATTATTACATTGTACGATAACTGTTCTTTCTAATGAATATGAACATCAATAGTCTTACTCATGTGATATGTGTTTGTGAATCTCGCTCGCTAGTCTAGAATGAATGAAGACATAGTGCCCGTGCGTATTTTATTAGTTTGGAGTTCGAAGACTACGTTTCAATTTAGACAGCTTCTTGCACTTGTTGGTATACTAGCTGCAGCGTAGTAACTTGAATGTTTTAAGTTGTTTGTTGTAAATAAGGATTAAAAATTTTGCAAGGAAAAAATGTTCTAGGACTGCATTTTATGCAAGAAAATTAAGACAATATCTTCTGCTCATCGATTATGATACACAAAATATCTTGAGTGAAACTATTGAATGTAAACATTTCTCTCCACAGATCTGAAAAATTAACATATCTATGTTGTTGTGAATTAACTCTCCAGTGTAAACACAATTGCCTCCATACCCTTTACGCGTTGAAAGAGTTACTCTAATCCGCGCTTTCCCAAGTGTTTTAGGAAACTTGGCGACTCTGACGTCTCCTTATAGCAAAACGCAATAGACACTAAGCATATTTCGAGTATATTCGGAGCCTATTTACAAAAGTAGACATTAAAAACGAAAATGGCAAAAAATCACTACCATTAATTTGAAGGGAACTCATCTCTCGCAAAGGTAGCAAAAATGAGTACAAATAAATAATTAAAGATGTTGAATGATAGAAAAAACAGTTCGTCATACCCCACGTTCTAAAATATACTTGGAAGTTTTATATTTTTGACACTTTTTAATTTTGTAATACTTACTATCAAACATTTTAATACAAATGAAGCTGAAATTTACCTAAAGCTTTTTGGGGCATGTATCAATAGTTCATTGCTAATCACCAATTAGATTAGATTAAAATAGACTTAATATTAAAAATGGAATCTACATTATTTTTTTCTGAGCTTACCCTGGGCCCTAACACATTTGAGAGAGTCCTTCCGGGACCAAAGAGAAGACACAAATATTTACGTTTCGGGCGGGATTCATCTAGAGACGGTTATATGTTCTAACCATCAGCCATAGCGACAGCGTAACTTAACTTACACATTCCAGGTTTTAAAAAGCGCTTCCATCATTCTCTGGAAAGAGAAATGGATGCGTCTGTCATGGCACACATACCTAAGGGAAATCAAGTGGATATGAAATCCAGCAGCGGCTTAAACAGCGCTTTTAACCCTAATACGAGAACTTTTGGACATAAACGAAAATTACTCTCTCTCTCTTTACAGAATTGGAAAATTCTCTGAATGTAAAGGAATTGAAGTAATTTTTGAGAAACTAATTGTCTGATAATTGACTAAGTTTCACACTAAATTACTTTCATGTTTTCGAAAAACTGTACATGAGCTGAATTCAAAATCTGTCTTTAAAGAACAGATTTTATTAAGAAAAAAATCTCTATCTTGAGTATTGTAAGTGTAGAAAGTCGCCGAAAATCAATTTGAACTTTCGTACTTTTCGAATAATCAGTCACTTCAACGAAAATGAGACCTAAGTCATTCTTTTAAGCATTTTCTACTCTATACATTGACAAACAATAAAAAAATATACTTTTTTTAGAACATTTTGAAAATGAAATTGAGGCTTCTTGTTAAGTACCCCAAAAATTAATATATCTATTTCAAACTTTGAGCCTCGAGTTCCCTTAAAATTATTGGTGAAAATAAATTTTGAAAGAAAAAATAAAACGCCTGCACGCCTACGTTGACCATGGACACACAGACGAACGAACGGACAGACGTTTTATCGTCAATCGGTTTTACAAAACATGCACTCTCACTACACAATGATTAGAGGAAGTAATTTACTAACAAAATGTTACTACCCTTTTTCGTTACTAAGGCCCGGCAATAGGTTATTGTAGAGAAAATTCTCCGTTTTCTAGCCCACAATTACAATAATATCTTTTACAAAGTGAGTGTGAGAAGTTCGTGTATTTAGATTTTGCGACTTTTTACTGTTTAGACAGGCTTTTAGGTGCAATTGTGGTTTGAAGAGATGACGGGAGATGCCCGCGTAGTTAGTATTTCTTATATCTAAGGAAATGAACTAAGTTTGGAGTATTAATGTCCATGCTCTCAAAACATGAATTTACATTTTAGGTATTATTTATTACGTGTCCAGTAAACTACGCATTATTTTTTCTCTACCATCATTTATTATATCAAATACTAACTACGCGGGCATCTTCCGTCATCTCTCACGCCCTGTCGTGAAGTACTTCGTACTCCTCTTGAGTTGCGAGCGTACAATGTTCCCAATTCCTGCTCTTTATAGCTCTATGAAGAGCGGTGAATGTTCTTTGGCGATAATAACAATAACAGTAATAATAGGAAAGGAAACTATAAGGGAAAGAAAATTATTATTTCTGTGAGCATCTCTATAGAATACATGATGACAAATTCACACTTCATGTAAAGACCGATTTCTTCCATATCAATGAACTTATTAAACAACTTCTTCATCTCTCAGTCGTAGGTTAAAGTGTTGCAAAAGCAGTTAACAGACATGGTGCTGCCTTTTATAATTACAATTTTTCCGTTGTTCTGAATTCGTTGAATCGGCTTTTCGTTACAGAACTGCATACTCCTGAATAATGCAGAACGTACTTTATTATTAAATCATGTTCTGTGACTAAGGTATAAAAACTACAATTTTTAAATGCTCGTTTACGTAGTTTAATCGCAGTCATCTAATGCCGCAATGAAGTAATTCGACTGAAATACTTTGGAGTACGATGATACCAAAACAACGCGTCTTTTAGGGTGTTTTTTTTTTCAGAATGTTTTCAGAAAGATTATCCGTCATTATCTCCATCTCTCTTTACACGAACGTCATTCTGTCTGAATTTTGAAAAGAGCCGATGCACTAGACTTGAGTTATATGACGCGAACTTAACTAGTTCCAGGAAGACCCTCCGTGCCAGATTCTTCCGCAACAACAGAAGCCACTCAGCAGAGAGATTAAAACATTCCCTTGCAGCTTCTTAAATTCTGTCACACTGTCACGAAAATCTCTTGGCCTCCATTTTCACACATTTCTTCTCTTTTTGGTCTCTTTTCGATGCTTCAAGACCTTTGAACTATTCGTGTTAAGGAGTCTAAATAATTATATCAGACACATGCCACTCATCAAACATTTTAGAATAAAGAAAGGAGTTGACTGATAAATAACATGAATAAAATGTTTTGAACGTAAGGATTAACTACTTAAATTATTCCTATATAGAAGATGAACAGAAATAACAAACTATTTTCATGCTATTATTACAAATGCAATTTTTGCTTACTAAATAAAAGAATGCAATTGTCAATTGTAAGAATACAATCAATTTATTTGGGTAATGTGTTTCCTTCACGGTGCATAAAGACTTGAGTGACGATTTGTCACATTTACGTGTTAACTTGAAGATCCTGATAAATGGGTAGTAACACGAAGCTTATGTAATAAACGTAGGTTACGTAAGATAACAATGTCAATTGTTATGTTTCTCAAACAAATTCTATAACACTTTCTAGCATTAATAAATAAATAAACCAAGTTTTCTGATCATTGTCCGCATCTAACTTGCTCTTCTGCTTACTAAGTCCAAGAATCTCTTTTTTGGTTGCAGTTTTACATTCAATTTAAATTGTTTTGTGTAATATTATATGCCTACGTAGAGGTAAAATACGCTTTTGTGCAGTTTCGGAGGTGGGAAGACAGAGAGTGTCATGAAATCTCTAACTTCAACACAATTTCCACCCCGTCAACCGGGGCGGTAGCTCAGTGCATCAACTGATGTCACTCCAGCGCCTCTGACCGGGAGGTTCTAGGTTCGAGTTCCGTCAGCGGCAGGATTTTCGACCCTACCTTTTCAGCTAGATTGAGCTCAGTCGCTGTCTGGAGGAGAATTCTAGCGGCCGGCTGCTTGATCGGTAGTTTTCCGTGGTTTCTCCGATCAACACTAGGTGAATACCGGAGCAGTACCCTAACAAACGGGCCACGGACAGCGCGCGATCTTTCCTTCCTCGTCTTTGTCCTATCCTCTCCCCTTCCACACATACACTACACTACCACATATTCCGGGAGACCGGTTGGGAGCTTAGAGCTTGTCCCGGCTGGGGCGGTGTTCAGCTGGTGGGAGAGTCGGTGCCGGATCTCGCCATCCAGCGGGGAAAGATCACCGCCATCTCCCGAGTAAAAACAATGGCTACGCTTACGGGAATAATGACCTAAGCTTTTGACGCGCCCGGAATCACCAACCAACCAAAGAATGTGCATGTCATATGAGATCACATTTCCTCGTACCGATAAAACAAATGGAACCAACAATAGCCTCGGAGGGGCTGGCATCAAAAAGAGATTTCAGTACAGTGTGATGAAAATAAAATTAGAAATTTAAGTTGTGTTTTAACTTGAAATACGTACGTTACAACGTAACGTATGGAACAAATAAAGAAATAGAAAACAAACTAAATATATTTAATTTCTTCTGCGAAACATACGCCAGACGCTGGGAATTAAATTCCAGAAAGACACTCTTTTAATGATTTATAAGGTGATGGCGCGTCCAGTTCTTCTCTATGGAAGCAAAACTTGGGTCATTGAGAAGGCCGAAGAAGAGATGGCGAGACCAGTTCTAAGGAGACGGAATGGGCCTGGAGGCTCAATCCTTGAAGTCGATGATGATGATGATGATGATGATGATGATGATGAAGTTCTGTTTTATGAGTTCTTTCTCGTTTAGAAACTTACTAAAGAATGATTAATTTCAGTACAAATATCCTTACTCAATGAGATTTTCACGTTATGATAGGTATTCTGCAAAATAATTATTTATTTATTTTATTAAAACAGAAGAATATGAAACTGGTTGTCGATAAAAAGCAAGCATAAGAAACTACAGAATTGAAGGACTCGGCGTCAGGGAAAACTTTCCTCAATCAATTAATTTCTTTCACAATTTAAACTCAATGAAAAGACAAGCTTGTTTTGGAGAGATTTTATGTAGATATATGAAATTGAAACACTAATACAATAATAGTTATAATAACCAGTTTTTACTTATATATCCGCACTATATTTATATAACATACTGAATTTAAATTGTTACTAGACCATCATATTTTAAAATAGTATTGTTTCAATTTTAATTATAAACACATGTACAATAATGACTGAAAACCCAACTAAAAAGCAACCCTTGTAGAATTTAACTACACTGCATTGGGAGGCCTCTTGCCCGTTTTGGGACATTCAATTGATAAAAATAAAAAATAAAAAAATTAATAAATGCGTACTCACGACCTAAGAAGATTGTGAACAAGAAGGTGTATATAATATCTGAACAGAAACTAAAGCGCTAGTTACTACGAAAATCATCCTTCACACTCACAAAACACATCCTTTTCTGAAAGTTGAATTGAAAATGTGTTAAGTTTTTCGAGACAAAACAATGTGACGGAAGTAAATATTTTCATTGAATACTTATAATTACGTAGTAAAATATTTTTCAAATATACATTGCAAATTGAATTTATTTTCAAAAAAATCCCTATTTTTAAAGATAGTTTATATTGTTTTTTTATTATTTTATTTTTTAAGACAGTTTATATTTTAAATTGCTACATCACAGTCGCATTCTTCATCATGTGTCTAAACATTTATAACAAATATATTTAATCAATAGGATTAGGACTTAAGAAATTCAAAAACTAATTACGTAAAATTTTGTAATTATGGGAATATAGATATATTTGTACCTGAAAATGATGAAAAAATCTCGGCGAAACGCCCAGAGCAAAAAGTGTTTAATATTTCTATTGTTTAAAAAATAATAAAATAAATGGTCTTTAAAAATAAGGACTTTTTGCTTTTTGAAAATATAACCTATAGACAGTTCATAAGTGTAATATAACAAATTGAATTTAACTGTCGCACATCAACATCATATCGATGATAATTTATTCTCGTTATAGTAGTCCTTCGAAGCGTGATGAGAACATTTCGCAAAACAGAAGAAAGATAACCAACTACGTGTTTTGCAATAAAACTGTAATATGAGAATGTTCTTGTGTTCGAAACTTTATAAATTCATTGGCAATTTCAAATTTCACAATTTTTTTACCGTGATTGTTTAAACCTTTTTCACCTTTACTAGAGAACGAAGAAATATGATTTTCAATATTCAGTTTTCAATACAAGTAATTATTTCATAAAAATAGTTTATCGAGAAAGTCGGAACATACACCAACTAGCTTTTTCTTTCGACATCAAATAAACATCTCAAGATAAAACCCTTATATTGGAAAATTAAAATATTCTGAGATATACCAGTCACTTTTCTAGTGCACCATCATATGTAAACAGCTGCCGGTCTTGTGAATTCTAGTCCACCATGATGGAGAGCAAGGGGAAGACTATACTCAAAAACGTATGTAGGGAAAATATCTTCATGAAGCAACACAATTAATTGATTGAACAGAATGGAATGAATGGATAGATAAATAGATAGGAAGATGCATATATAGATTGATAGATTGATAAAGAGAGAAAACGAAGATATAATGATAGATGGTGTCGTTGGTAAAGTTTTGTGTAAATTTATGAAAATTTATGTTTAATTCTCAAAATTCTCTAATGTTCTGCACAACTGCTAAAAAATTAAGTAAATTTGGCATTTCCGCCAGCCTTGCCTTTATGATGTACTGCAAATGCAAGCTACAGTTACTGTTGTAAGTAGCCGTAGTTCATCGTGGATTTTATTGCCATTCTTTAAGTTCTTAGGCGTGCAGCTTTAACTAGTGGTAACGCGGAAGAAATTATACATATATGAGTGTGGGCAGATGAAGTCACTAAGCAAACAGTGTGATAAATTTGTTTAAATTAGTAATTTGACCTTCCTGCATTGCCAAGTGTTGTGGGAGTTCTTTTGTACAGAACACACGATGCGATTTCCCACGATGCGATTTCCCATAGCAGTAATAAATATTTTTAATATTACCCGAAAGTGCTTTTTCTATATCCATTACTAACAAAACATACTATTAAAATAGCATATATTATATTTGTACCACTAACAATTAAAACATATTTTAAAATATAATAATATTGAATACCCTTCACATACAATGTAATGACAGCTCACTTACAATTAATACCACAGAAATAAATAGAAATCAGTTGTGTCGTCTGCTTGGGCTAACGCATTACCATTCAAACACAATAAACATAAACAGACGTCCTGAAAATGAGAATGATGCAATGAGACCGAGGAAAAATGTTTACAGTTCCAAAAAAATAGATTATTCTGTGGACAAATTGCTGATATTCCCTAGATACAACAAGAATAAAAATAATAAAGTTGTAGTAAGCAACAGCTGCACATTTTAGTGACGTAACCGTTTGAGGGGTCTATAAATTTATAAACAATATACTCAGCTCTTAGTAGTGGGATTTGGAAAGTAAATTAATTGATTACCCTCCGGAAGTATTACTTAGTAATTGTGTGAAACAAAATATAGTGTTTTCAATCTTTTTAAAGTGTTATGCATGGTATGTGCTTATATATATTTTTAAAGAAACGTCAATATAACATGCTCGTTAGTGATCGTAAATAACGAATCTGAGATTTATGCGTAAATCTTAAAATTCACAGAATAAAGAGGGAAAGACACGAAAAGAAATTCAGCGGAACTGACGCAGAAACTTCATTAACTGTAAACTTTATTACTCTGATACACCATGGAAGCTCGTCAAATATTTCTGCCTTTGCATCGTCTATCATAACACTTGACAGCTCGTGAAAACAAATTAAGTTAATATCTCGCATCGACGACGCAGTCACTGGGGAATTGCCACGTTCACAAACAGCAGAGGCGTGCAAATCAAAACGAAAGGACGCTTTGACACTTGCGACGAAATCGCGAGGGAAATGGTGTTCAACATGATGGCTGTTTTCATTTGATCATCAAACGCCTTTACCGGCTAAGATAGCCCAGAACAACCAATGCTGACACTGCAGTGTCCCTGACCGGAAAGTCTTAGGGTTCCAGTCGAGTTGGCGGCAGATTAACGACACTGCTTTATCGCGCGGTCGAATATTCATCTTTTTAATTTGGAAAAATTGTTAGGTATTCCCAAAATTTAGCAAATATTACTATTCTTGTGACCCGAAACCTGAAAACTAAAACCAAGCATTGGGTTTCCTCCAGACAGCGACTGCATTCGACCTGCTTTCAGCTAAGGTGGGAATTTTTCCACACCGTCGGGATTCTAAACTTGGACCTGCCGGTGAGGACTTCAGTGACTACATTTTGCACCCATCACCCCCTGATGCACCGCATTGGGTATAGAAATGGTAAAAGGGCCCTTTTTGATTACCTAGTTTGAAAGGATCTGATGGTTTCGTTGCGTCCTTGAGGGGAAAACCTTTTGTATTACGGAGCAGACCCGGGAAACAAGATTACTTTCTTGCCATCGCATCCATTTATTGTTTTTTTATACACAAGCAAAAAAAGGTTTTTTTATTTGTCGATGAAACGATTAATCGATAATTTGTATACTCGTATTAGAATTCATAATTCGTATTTGAATTCGTAATTCGTTTTATTTGTAATTCAAGTACGATTGTTCGTACAATTCCCCCTTTAATATTTCAGCAGCATTATCAAGTACTTTTCTTTTTTATCAACATTTGCAATTTGTTTACTGGAATACATCCGAAAGTGCAACAGACCTTTGCTACAAGATAACTTTCCAGAATTTTTCAATTAAATTGAATTTAGAACGCCCACTTTTTCAGTGCAAATGTGGGGTCAACATATCCTTGTCTTTCATTTTTTATTGATTCACGAGTTTTTTATTTCCTCCTACCTCTGAATTGTCACTGTCCTCTACCAAATATGTTTACAGAAATGTTATTCTCCGTCGTTTAAAATCTCTCAGATTATCTATTATAAACCCCAAACTTGCCCTAGCGTCCAGTTTCATATTTGATTGATTTTTAAATTTATATATTGAACAAGTGAGCTGATTATACAACCTCAGCCATATGGCTTTCAGTTGTTAGGCGACATTTCAGACGAAAATATCGAAGGATGGCTAGGCCTCCCAATAAACATAGATTAAAGTAGGTGCGAATGATAAGTCGAGAATACATTTTGACTTTTATGGGAGACATTATTTCATTATCTTATATCAGCCAGTTTCGGAGGAAGATGTGGAAGAAATCAGTTGCAGACAAATTTCTGGGGTCTCTTTACCTATGTTGTAATGGAAACACCGGGAACTGAGGTAGATTTTTGGGAAAAATTTTGTGATACTTTTAGCATGAATACACCTTTAATCAAAGATCCCTTGCCACTTTTCAGCAAAAGTGCGATGTGGGCTCTCAGATTTCTTCATTTTTTCTATTACTTTTACATAAATGTCACATTTTTTATTCTGCTGTTTTTTCTATCTTTCCTCCTGTTTTGGCTTCATTTCCACTGCTGCGTTGCCAACAATTCTTCAATCACTGTAATCAAACTTCTGACTGTCGTTTCCTGCCCTTTCAGCATTTTTTCTTAACTTTACTCTTTGATCTCGTGAACCTTTATTTCATTGCTGTGTTGAAGCAAACACATCGCCCATCATTTCTTGTCGCAGAAATTATTAAAATTTTTTGATGTCATTTACGCTGCCCTGCCTACCGTTGAAATCTCCTGCAGCTCTCTTCCGCTATTAAACCACTACCTCTCTGCTATTTCCCATTGCATTTCCTGCTTTGAGCTTCCATTCTCATTTCTATCACTCCTTCGATATCTTAAAAAATAACCCATTACAAATTTCTCTCTTTACATTGATTCTCCCGAAACCTCGATGCTTCAGTGTCTCGTCTTGTATACCTTGACCAACTTCCACTGTGCCATGAAGGCATGCGCAGGCAACGCTGTCACATCCATGAATTGCAGCCATAGTCCGTGGCTAACGCCAAATAATATCCTTCACAGAACTTTCTAACATCTCTCGCGCCATCTCCCAAACTATCCACCACTTCTACTGCTCACCGCCATCTCCCCTATTCCCCGTCACCCTCCGCCATCCTCTTGTGCCAACACTCCGCCATCCCCTTCCATTTCCCAGCACCCTGCCACCACCTCTCAGTTATCCTCCCTTCACCTCTAAGATTTCCCACCATCCCCGTCATCCTCAGCTGACATCCCTTGCTGACTTGTTTAGCCATTATATCCATCGCCAACCTCTTAACCGACCTCTCCATTCGTCACGTCCAGCTGACTAAACCGCGGCCACCTCTGCGTCATTTTCTGCCCACGTTGCTTATCACCGTCTACCGTCCTCATCGTCGTCTTCATCTACCTTCTTCCCAACCAAATATAGTCCCAATATTTCCCCCCGTCCCTCGTGTCTTGTTTCCTGACCTCGTCGCCCTTGGTCCCTGTGGGCGCGCGATGCCGAGCCGGCGTCAGCGGACGGTGGGTCCTGTGCGGGCCGAGCTCCTCCTCCGCTGACAAACGAACTTTGTCTCCGCGTCCTTTCCATCTCGCACAACAGTGTTTCGAGGTCCTCCCCTTCTCCATCTTCCCCTCCGCCGCCGTTACCCAACGCCTTGTTCCGAGCGAACACTGTCCTATCGCCGGTTGCCATATTGTGTCACATCACTGGCCATTATATTTCAATCTTAACGTTCTGCATTTTCCCTGAATTCATATTCTTCTTCTACGTCCTCAAAGTACTTACTGCGGGGGAATAATTCATCCCTTTTTCCCCAAAAAGATATTATCTGGTTACATAATTTTTTGTCGTCTGAAAATAAGGTCGTTCTAGTGTGTTTAACGGTTGTTCAACGTACAACAGTTCTTTGAGTGTCCCTATTAGAATAAAGACTAATGTGAAATCTGTTGTCTGACTAAGGCGTGAGAATGAATGTGGAGCGGCGCCCATGAAAACCGTTCTCCATGTGATAAATCCCCAGGAATGTCACGGGAATTTGGGCAGAAGCTCTTGGAATAATGCCTTCCATATCAGGCGGTCGGTAGACACCCAGGACAGATTCGCGAGAAAACATAGCAACATGTTGACCTCGCACGGAGTAGTCACCGGCTCTCTCAATGCAATCTGCAACAATGCAACTGCTTCTAAATGCAACGCTGCTCTCTCCAACAGCAATGCTATCTGTGCTAACAGAGACTCAAAGTTATTTGTGAACAACTAATCCTTTCATTCAGACGACGAATAAAATTATTGATCCGATGTATTTATTTTAGAAAATAATAGTTGCCATGGCCCAACCTCGTCTTTTCTCCATCCAAACCCCCATCCACTGACCTCCACGCCCCTGCCGTCTACATAAACGTGTTCTGGGCCCACGCAACGACGTCGGCGCTTGGGGAAAAGTGGGGCGGCGGGAGGTTAGCGCCTGATGACAGAGGTTTGTTCATTTTTTGATGTTCCGTCACATTACCTCTATGAGATTAAACCCGTTAGCGTAGTGAACGTCTTATCCCAGGAGATGACGGTGTTCCTCCTCGCTGGGTTGCGGAGGGTTTTCTCCTCAGGTATTTCCCCAGGAGTCATCGAAGACTCCTGTCTCATCATGTCGCCATATTACCCTCTTAACGTCCCATATCGATCTTTAAATTCACCATCTACCACGACCCCAGGAGAGCCTTTACAGGTTCTTCTCCCACGTCCACACGCCTCGTTTCACTGATCTCCACGCCTCTCCGCTGTCAGAGTGAGCCCTGTTTGGCAATGAATGAGGAGGCCCGATGAGATCACCTCGTCCTCTGAGAAGGAACCACGCTCCGTTGCTGCCTCGTGCAATGGTGTTCCGTCAGGTAACTCTCACCTCCAATTTCGCAGTGCTCTCTAATTTCCGTCATATTGTCACTTGTAACTTCCATATTGGAAACAAACTGTCTGATTTTATTTGCCCAAATTTAATATTTCCTCTACCCTTCTAATATTAATTCAACGTAACCCGTTCCAAATTTATAAGAATAGGCGCCAGGAAAAGGTTACGTTAATTCAATTGTTAAAATTAATCTTCAACTGCTATTTCCTTAAATTAATATCGGCTAACTGGGTCGATGGAGTCTTATAAGAAATAATCGCTATTGACTGCTAATAATGATTATTCGATCTATATCTGTACAGAATAGCGAGGAATCTGAAAAGTAATGCATTTCTAGCTACTCATTTTGCTGGAATTGGCTAAATGAACATCTTTTCTATTTAGAAACTTGAAAGTTTATTGTTTTCATTGGTAGCAATACAGAAACTTTCGGTGGAAACCAGTATCAAACCTTATGTTGCAGTACGAAGTGCTTACATCTCCGGCCCATGTCGCCGCGTAGAACCATTTCAATCTTCCTCGGTGTCGATTGCTCCAAGTCAAAATACCATCTTTTTTACTTCCGTTCTGGCACAAGTGTATTCAAGTCACTGACCCTCACCGCCTCATAAGTTGATAAGATTTAATTAATTTTCCTTTTAAAAGTTCCCAGTTCTTTCTACGCGTATACTTAAAATATTAAAGTTCAGCAAACTATTATCTGCATCAAAATGCTTCCAGTCCTGTTATGACAAATCACGTAACAATTCACGCTGCTGCACTCGAAAATATTTGCAAGTTTCAAATTTCACCTTGCATCAATATTCTAAGTCCGACAATCATACGCTCTAATGTAATGTTCACAGTTCCCAAACTCCCAACATCAATTGTCTACGATCCGCACAGCACCGGCATAAGTGGAATGCATCATATTCCCTCTTACAGCCCTTCAAACTCGGTCCATTTATTTACTGTTTCTTGTCTGAAAAAGTCCATGCCTAGCCAATTCCTCAGTACTTACAAATTCAATTAGCCGCACCCCAGACTGTCATTGCTTTCTCAGCCAATCCCAAACAGTTTACTTTATCAACTAGCTGAGCCCCGTGGTTCAAAGCAATGAAGTTTGTTGACCTTGACGACAACTCGTCTACCGTTGCTATGCCGCCATATTTACAAATGTCTATCCATACAATTGCCCTGTTTACAATAAATGTGACCTCAATACACGGTCCCACATGTTGGTATGTCACAATATCCAACTTCAGGTCGTCGTCTTCTGCAACCTCAATGACCCAGCCCCTTGCGGATTCTTCTTGGCGTCACACGCCTCCTTCCACGGATCTCACACACGTCGGTGCCGTCCGTGTAAGAACGGTGATTGGCTCGTGAGCGGACGAGGAGTCGCGGATTACCGCGCCGCCTTGTCTGCAGAAATCTTTCGGAATCCTGTTTCCGTTTCGCATATGACGTTCCACTGAAGATTCCCTCCGAGATCTCGCATTGCTTGATTGATTTATTTTTTCGTATTTCCGGGCGCTTCGCTGCTTTGGTCATTAGTCCCATTAATTGTGGTGCATACTTTCTCGGTAGATGACTATGATCTTCTCCGCTGGATGGCGAGATCCGGCGCCGACCAACAAATCGGCTGGTAGGGTTTCTCTAACCAGGACTCTCCCACCAGCGGGCGCCGCCCCAGCCAGGACAAGCTCTGGCTCCCGGCCGGTCTCCCGGAATATGTAGTAGTGTAGTGCATGTTGAGTGTAAGCGTGTGTGTAAGGGAGGATAGGACAAGGAAAATGCAAGGACAGATCGCGCGCGGTCCCTGGCCCGTTTGTTAAGGGTACTGCTCCGGCATTCGCCTGGTGTTGATCAGAGAAACCATGGAAAACTACCGATCAGAGCAGCCGGCCGCTAGAATTCTCACCTCTAGACAGCGGCTGGCTGGGACTCGAACTAGTACCTCCGGTCAGGAGGCGCTGCAGTGACATCCAGTTGATACACTGAGCTACCCGCTTCAGTCTCTCGCATTGCCAGAATTGTAATCACCAACGCGTTATTGTTTGGCTCATCATTAGCCGCCATATTGCCACTCCTATCGTCCACGTCGACATTCCGACTCATGTTCAAGCACGACACCTGAGCGACCCGCCCCGGGGATGCTTCTCGCGGCGATCGCGCTGCTCCGCCTGACCCGCCGGGCCCTGCGGCGCCACGCGCGCGCGCGGTCGGCCAGGTGGGCAGGCGCGAGCCTCGGCGGCTGACAAACGAGCGCGGCTGCGGCGGCGAGCGCCCGCTAATGGGCGGCGGCCGTTTGGCCTCACGCGGCAAAGGGCGAAAAAGGAGCAACGAGAGGCTTACCGAGGCCTCGCCCGCCAAACAGTGGCCGCTGCTCCGCGCCAGAGTACCCGTCGGCGGCGCGGACAAGACGTCAGTGGCGTCGGATGGGCTCGAATGCACTGATTTTGCCTCTTATGTTCTATTCCTCATGGCGGCTCGTATGGCGATTTGCAGTTTTTGACTTATATGGTCGCTGTATCTCGGAAATGTTGCCTGTTGACTTTAAAGTTCAGCTGGGGTTGAAAAATAGAAAAGATAACATCATTTTATGTCTTTTCAAGTGGTGTACAAAACTTTTTTTTTAAACATCCCCTTTTTTAAGAGAAACAGGAATAATAACGGATGAAAAATTATTTTTTTTTCAGGACGTTATTTTTTACAAAATACTATTTAATAATAAAAGAAATGTTTTGTTGGGTTATTTTTTACACAATTTTAAAGAGGATAAAAAGATGGATCTGCCATTGGGGGGGCTATCAGGAAATACAAATGTAAGCTCCCAGAAGACAAAGCTAAAAAAATAGTCTTTCAATTCATCTAGTCAAAATAAAACAGCAACCTAGAACCCAAAACAACCAGCAAGCACAAAAGCAATCTAGAACTTACACATAAAACTTCTAGGAAATTTAGTTAAATTTATTGGTTCTGTTTATGTTTATTTATATAAAAAATTATCTTTTTTTACACATCCTTTTTTTAGGATTTAAAATTTAAATAAATAGTAGCCCTTTTGACTAACCCCGTGTTCAATTGTTCTGTACAATAGTTTCTTTTTTATTTCCCATATTGGGTTATTAATTAGAAAAAAAAAGTTTACGTGTAACCTTTTTTTCAAAAAGGGAACTTCCTAATGATAGTTTGTGATATTTCTTTTTTCGACTACGTTTGCAGATGAGTCTGCATGAGATCAAAAGCATGCCCCCGTTATTTATATTTACGATATTCAGCGCCTGTGAAGTAAATCAGTGTTCGATGTCATCCAATTAAGGTGAAGCCAACGCCACCAAATGACGTCACCGTAGTTTAAAAGGGCACGATAAGATGACACCGTAACAGCTGATGAAATGCACATGCAGCATGAAAATCGAGTAAAGGGCCCTTTACTTTTAGAAGGCGAAAATTCACTATTAAATTGATGGAATTTATAGTATATAGTTTCCATTTTTTGTTTCTTTAAATTGTAAGGTCATTAGGTCATAGTTCGGGCGATAGTAAAATGATGTGGACTTGATCTTGAAAAAATACGCAAGTGCAAGATAAAATATATTATAAAGTTTTAAAAAGAATATAATGTTAAGTTTGGGTTTTTTATCTGATTTTTTTGAGGGAAATTTTAAATTTAAAAATTACTGCGTATTTAAGTAATTATCGAAACTAGTGTATAAAGAGGGGATAAAATTTCATGAATGATATGTTCTTAAAAAAGAGCAGACATGACCGGTTTCTTTAAATGTGAGTGCAATTATACCCCCTTTAACACATTTTCGTTAAAGTTCTTTGTTTTGTTTTTCGAATAATTTAAATTTTTAAAAAATCCCACATTTTTTCCCCTTTGGGCAGCATTTCTGATATGATTCTTTGAAAATATATTTTTAGTGGGCCTTTCATTGTTATTTTTCCACCAAATATTTGGAAATGGAAGGTACTGAAATATAGCGAATAAAAAATTAAAAACTGACAGTCATGAAAAATTACTTAAGAAAAATCAAATATTAGAAAAAATAGTCAGTTCTGAAAATTTTTTTAAAATTTTTTTTAACAGGTAAAAAATTGAGTTTTTTTTTACATTTTAGTTCTAAGACCAAATGTTTTCAGCCCAAAAATTTAATTTTTTCACGTTTTT